>CM046438.1:45660272-46206364 GCA_025506505.1 Flaveria sonorensis
AAACATCATCAAAAAGTATTCTAGCATGATCCTAACATCATAAACATGCCCAACTCAGAATATCAATGATCACATCAATAAAGTTTCCTTTCAGGAAAGTAATGCCGAAAATCCATCTAACAACTCAATTCATTCATAAAATTTATCAACTTATACCTAATCAAGTTCATAACAATCATCTAAACATGATAAACATCATCAATTCAACATAATTCCCAAATCTCATACATAAAAGTTACTACTTATAGTAAGGTATGAACAACGCATCAAATCCACGAATTTCTTGCATAATCCAGGTAAACTAACATCAATGCAATACAACTAACATAAAAATATCATCCAATATCAACAATTTCATCATTAACCATGTTATTGAACTAGGGTTTCTCTTGAATCAAAAACTATGAAAACTAATCAAAATGTTACCTTTAACCGTGTAATGATTAAGAATTGGACATGCTATACGTTGTAAGCCAAGCAAAATCGAATGTTCTTGCTGCTAGAAGTGTTGAAATCAAAAGGGTGGGTGCTTGAGGTGCTCTCGGCCGCAAATGGGGTGTGGGAGGGGGATTAGGTTTAATTTTTGTTTATATAGGGAAGTATTTATCTATTAACCCCTTATTGTTTTATAATTTGTAAATCTTGTTTTTAAATCATTTTTAACCATATAAAACATGAATCATTATCAACTAAACCATAACATATAATCCAACTTGTAAACACCACACAGAATCATAAATCACACGTAGTCATGTTATAACAGGAAAATCGTAAACAACACTTAACATTCATGAATCACATAACCAAATGATAATAATCAACATTATTAATTAAATTATAGCTAATAACACCAACATTCAACGACAACTAGTGTGTGCTCTCGACACATGTAGGTAAGAAATAATGAGACTACTACAGTTTGGTAATGGAAAATTACCGGATGTCACATCAGAGGTTCAAAAATGAGGTGGTACTAATTTAAGCATGGGGTTTGTTTCATGCTGGGCATGGGGGCGTGCTTAATGAGGCATAACTCCATGCTTTGAATCGAAGCTTGGTTTCTTTAAATTCTTGCTAAAGTATGCTTCTTTTGTCATCTTGGCCGTTTAAACACTTGAAAAAAAAAATTTAACTTTTTTAAATTCATTTTCATCACGTTTAGAAGATATTAAGGAAAATTGGTGGGTTTTTTATAGTTTTTAGTATAATTTAGAGCACATCAAACATCCCTACACTTGAACTTTTTGTCTTCGAGCAAAACCACTTAAAATGATAATACCACTAAAAACCAAAAAATCAAATGATAAATATGCCTTTCAAGAAATACAGAAGTAAACTTATTCTACCCAAATATAAACATTTTAAGCATATATAAATGATATCCTAACAAGTAGTAGATTAGTCTTAAAGATTATTAACTTGGAAAAATCCACACATCTCACAGGTGCATTCACACTTGGCTAAATATATGTATATAATCAGGTGTAGCATGACTAATATGCTCAATAGCCTAGCATGAATACGTGTGAAATATATGCTTGTTAAGAAATCAAATATCCCACGTATGTAGGTATTTACTTTTCATAAATCATAAGGTATTTGATGGGATGTAACTTCGTTGGGCTTGGTTATGGATTATTTGGGAAAAAATGGCTAAATGCTTAAGATGGAGGTCTTGTTAATCTCTTCCAACATAAACTACAAGGAAGCAATTAAAGGTTCCCTATATAATACTTCAAGCTAGATGATATATGCTAACTCGAGGACTCGTTTAAGGTCAGATTGTCAAACCGTACTGTGCTTTGAAAAACTTATTGTCTTTCCCCCGAGATACACGAAACTCTCCTTTTGTAACGATCTTTCGCCTTGAGCCTAATAGCACCAATCAGATAAGTTCTGTGTATTCTTATTAGGAATCGGTTGGTCTTTTTGCATTTCCATCATGGACCAGTTCCCACAGTTCGGGCATTTTGTATCTTTTCGCCCGCCTCTCATAGCGCTTTTGATTTTCCACAAATGGCAATACTTGTTGGTTTTTTCTCCATTACTTTGTTGCATTGAATGCGAGTTTGGAAATTGTTCGCGGATTCCGGGGAAGTCCTAGTTTTACATGGTGAAGGCAAAAAAGTAAATTAAATAAAAGAAATGCATTCCAGTTCTTTAGGTCTAAACCTTAAAACATCAAGTGTTTATTCTTTTCTTTAATTAAGCCAAAAACATGTCTTTAACAAAAACGGGTTTAGTGAAGGATTTTTGGTAAGTGACTTAGCGGTTCGGGTGTAGAGAAATAAAATGTTTAAGCTCAACAGGGCTAAGTAGGGTAACGTTCTAGTAAGGATAATAAAATAAAAATAGTTGAGGCTTGAATGGTTATGTTCTATGCCTAAATCATTTCTAAGCAATAAGCACTAATAAGGTCTTGAAATATATAACCAAAGTAAGTTCTAATCACACATATCATATGGCACCCTAAATTACATCCAAAATTAAATTAAAATTGCATAAATGAAAAAGCTATTAAAAGCTCTAAAAATAAACCAACTTAAGGATGAAATCAGGTAAAAGTGTTTTTCGTTTACATGTTTAAATATTTTACCAAGTCTTTGCTTTTAAGGATATCACAAAAAATATTTTCAAGTTTATTTGGATTTTACCTATTTACTTATTTATTCGAAAATATATATTTGTAATTTTGTTCTATCGAAAATTGTAATTGTTTGGTGGTTTTGTACAATAATTAAAGTTAAATGATTTTTTAAAATTTTAATTGGACCATTTTTAGCAAAGTATCAAATATGTATAATATCTTATATAAACCCATCCCCACACTTAAAATTCACATTGTCCTTAATGTGATTAACGATCTATACTGAAATGGTAACGAGATAACTCCCCTAAAATGATGAATTGAACACTTATGGTTGGTACCTATAGCGCCTTGAATTAGAATCCTCGGATCACCTGAAATATCATAAATTATTGAAAGCATAAAATCTAAGCACACAAAATAAAATAAAAAGACATAAATTAAAAGGATAGATTGCATGAAACACCTTTGCCCCGGTCCAAAAGTGATACAGTTTTCTAGGGCTTTGTTGTGGGATATCCCCACACTCATGATAAATTTGTGTTCTGATGTAAGTGACGTCATTGCTCAGATCATCGACTCGAGAATGCTGATTTTACACCGAGTTTAGTGCTTGTTGTACGTATCAAAAATTGCTAGGCATGGTTTCTGGTGGTTGGATCCCCTTATAAAGATCTAACATAAGAATTCACCTGTACAAAGAGGAAGCCCAGATTGTTCTAGCTGAGCCGGTAATTCGGGTCATAATGATTCTCGGGATCCGCCGGATCACAGATTGTCCCTTTTTACCCATAAACATCGGCTATCCATTTGGTAGGTTGTGACCATGTACATGCTTGTACAGATGCTCAAATCAATAGTCCCGACATCACTCTATCAGTTGTTCGTGTTACACCCATAACTCTCGTACATGTTCATAATCCAACATCCTCCAAACATAGGCATGGAGCACTTGTAGTTGCATTCCTTGAAAACAAATAAACAAAACAAAACAATATTACATGGTTGAAGATTCCTATAGAATATAGAATAAAAAATCCTTGTAATAACAACTCCCTCGCTTTGACCACATATAGTTATCGAATGGCAGAGGGACTTTGGATATATCCAGTAGTAGGTCCTGTATCTGGCTGCTTTTGGTTTTACTTAAGTTAAAACCTCCCATTCCAATTCTGTCCTAGAATGCTATACGTATTGCACCACCACATGGATCTTACTTTCCTCATCTACAAAGGTGTGATAGCCGCACTCCTGATATCGCTTCGTCTTCTGTTTCTTGTTCCGTATAAATTCCTAGATAAACTCCAAACAAGGCATTGGATGTGTTCGCCCAACTTCCACCCAGTCTAAATGAAACTATCTGATCATCCCACGGGTAAAGTTTTTCATATTGAATTTAAAAGATGCCAAAAAATCAAGATTTAGTTCATAAATAGAAGGTCTATTTGTGAATACAGATGTTTCCACCAAATATTAATAAATTATTGTATCTTTCTAATTGTCCAACAACTACCAAGGTGTCTTGTCAACTTGTAGATGTGATCTTCAAGCTCTTTGTAACAGTCTTTGTAACATGTCATGACCCCACCATTACGTTCCATGAAATTGTAATAAAGATGATCCATGTTCCTGAAATTATAAACAAATAAGTTAAACTTTACAAAATGAATTTTTGGAGCAGTTTTATTATGACAGTAATCAGACACGGGTTTGATGACATGTTATCACATATTTGGTTGATTCATGTTTAAATAGTTAACATTTTGATTTTAAGAAAACAGTTAAACATGGCAGTGTGCCTCGTGGAAATGGGGATGTGTTCAAAACTTTGAGGTGTGAAATTTTAACTCGATCGCACGTGGTTTTGTTTTTAAACTTCGGGTAACAATGGTTTAACATTTTCCTTACTTTTTTAATCAAAGATTACATATGTAACATTTTAAATACTTGTTATAATTCAGGCACTAAAAAAAAAATGTTTAAAACCATTTGTTTAACAATTTAACCGTCATAACATGATTGTAATTAACAATGATTCAATCACGGTTTATGAAGATAGTCATGTTAAAAACTTAAAATAAAACATAAATGAAAGAAAAGACTAAAAAACTACTAAAAATATCATACACACTAATTAACACATAATATAAACAAACAAAAACAGAAGGTTTATAGCATTAATCATTCCATATACAGATTGTTTGCAAGTATTCACATATAATGGCTAGGGGTTTTTGTTATTAGAGACTAAAAATATGGAATAAATATCATTACACCATAAAATAGTTAATACTAACCCCTTGGTTATTAATCTTGAAAGAAAAGGAAGAACATTTGGGAATACATGAAAAGATGGAAGAAAAAAATGAAAAGGGTGGTGAAAACTAAGTGGATAAAGGAATAGCAGGCATGCTTTTGTTTAGAGAGCCATAGCTGAATATGGATGACACAAAAGAGTTAAAAAAGTCAGATGGTGTCATCTTCTTTTCGAGACACGGGGGCGTGCCTTCCCTATAGTCCCGGTTTCAGTTTTGTTGTCCGTTTTTCTGCGTTGTGCATTGAGTAGTATTCTCGGTTATGTGTTATCACTTCAAATCACTAAAAATGGTACAATAATAGTACTAAACTTAATTAATACAAGCCAAATGACAATTACATATTATAACACCACTACTATTACACGATACGTAAAAGCCGAGTGTCAAGACTGGTAAAATTAGATCTTAGTCGCGCGTTAGCACACATAACTCATCACAAAACACGTCTAGAATAAACCTCCACCCATTTCATGTAGAAGTTCAGGAGGGATAATGTGAATTGCGGTTGCTTAATTCCTCAAGATGACAGTTGACGGAAGCGAGTTCTCATCCCTTTCTCGATGAGTTTGACAGGCCTTGGTTTGCCACCAAGTTCATTTCGGTCAAGTGATTGATTAGCTCGTGTAACATAAAGAAATGTATGTGCATCGTCGGTTCCCGCGTTCGAAACGCGGTTTCTTTGCAGGGTTCTAACTCGAGCTTTCGTGACTGGATTCTTTCATTTTTTGGATGTTTTGAGCAGGTTGGTGTGATAAAAGGCTGAACAATCGTGGTATTTCTATATATGTTAGGACTTATGAACACAGGGGCAGGCTTGGCCAGGCACGATCCCGTGCTTGTCGGTATTCGACATAATTCGACCTGCAACGTTACACAATCGTTAGGAGATCATGGAAAAAAATTTAGAGGCATGGGGGTGTGCTTCATGTGGCATGGCCCGTGTTTGGCTTGTGGAGTCCTATAATAAGATAGGTTTTTTAAGAAAAACCTATATTCTAGTGCTGGGATTCAATTTCAGGTCCTCGGCGTGACCCTTCCCACAATTCGTCTTGTTGGGCAGAGGGATAATTCCTCTAAGAAGATCTTGGTTGGTCCATGGTATACAGTTTAAAATGATGACCATTTACCTTGAAACTTAAATCGGCCTGGTTTTGAATTTCGATGAAACGTTTGAAAAACTTCTTTAATTATATAAGGTCCAAATCATCATGATTTTAACTTTACAGGAAACAAATGCAAATGAGAATGCACGTAACACACGTTCTTCCACGTGTAATCGTTAGTGTTTTTTAGTCCGGAATCGTCGAGTTTCCTTGTATTTTCTGTTGTAATCCCTGGAATTGTCGGATGCTTGTTCTCTTAGTCCTCGTTCGCTGATTTAAAGAAGTGATTTTACCCAAAGTATTTTGATCAAGGTTTGTAGCTTTGAGTGCCTATAGACTCTGTATTTGAGTTCCACAGGTAGATGACACGACTTTCAAAAATAGTTTGAATGGTGTAGTGCCAATAGGAGCTTATAGGCTGTTTGAAAAGCCATAACACATATCTAACTACTTATAGACCAATCCTTATGGTTTTGACCTATGGTTTTCTCGAGGATTTGTCTGATGCCTCAATTAGTGACCTCAACTTGCCCATTTGATTGTGGATGATGGGCCGTTTGAAGACGATGATGAGCGTCGTAATAAGCCATTGCTCTTTCGAGTTGGTTGTTATAGAAATGCATTCCGCGATCACTAAGTAAAGCTTTGGGAGCCCCAAACAATAGAATAGTTTCTTAGGAAGTTAACAATGTTTCTGAATTGTTGGTTGGTAAGGCTGAGCTTCAGTCCATTTGAAACATAATCAACTAACCAAGATGTAACGATTGCCGAAAGAAACAGGATCAGCCCCATGAAATCAATACCCATATATCAAATACCTTGCATTCATGAATGGTTTTTTAGGCATCTCATCCCATGTTGAGATATTGGTTGCAATTTGAAGACATCAAAGGTGCGTACCATGTTGTGAACATCCTTAAGATCGTGGGCCAGTAGAATCCGAAGTCAAAGACTTTTTTAGCGTTAGGTTGCTCCATGCTGTCCTCCTGTGGGTCATCATTACAGTGCCTTAGATTCTGTTGTGCATCAATTCCATATACGCATCTTTGGATAAGTTGGTTTGCATCGACTATGAATAGATACTGATCTTCCTAATAGTAATGCTTTATATCAGCAAAGAATTTCGTCTTTTGCTGATAGGTCATTCATTTGAGAAGTAATTCGCAAAATTGACAAACAAGGATTTTCGTCGATTGAGGATTGGTTGTGCATAAGGAATTCGTGAGGAAAGTGTCATTTAAATGGAATTCCTAAGATTGTGAAGTGTTTGGATTTTCAAGAAGCGAGAGATGATCGGCTGCAAGATTTTCCACTCCTTTCTTTTCACAAAATCAATGTAGAATTCTCAGAGTAGAAGTATCAAACATTTGCAGTCTCAGCTTGCATCTGTTTGTGGAACATATAACGAAGGGTTGACGATCGGTGTAAACAATTGTTTTGAAAGGACTATAGATACGAGCAGATTTGTCATACACGAACACTATCACGATAAGTTCTTTTTTGGTTGTAGTGTAGTTTTCTTGCGGGTCGTTTAGGGTTTGCTCGCATAGTAAATTGGGTGGAATTGCTTTTTTTTCATTGGCCTAACATGGCTCCTATCATGAAATCACTTGTGTCGCACATGAGTTCAAACGGTAATGTCCAATCAAGGGAAAACATGAACAGAGTTGTACTAGTCACTCCTTTACATATTGAATGCATTAATGCGTTCATTTAAAAATACGAATTGCGACTCTTTGTCAAGGAGGAGTCATTGGTCGTGCGATTTTTGAGAAATCACTAATGAAAACATTGATAGATACTGCATGACCTAGGAAGCTTGTAATTGCTTTCACGTTTGTTGGATGTGGAAGCTTGGAAATAGTGTCGACTTTGGCTTGATCAACCATGAGTCCTACTGGAGAGATGTTTGTGTCCTAATAGTATTCCTTCCGTAACCATAAAATGACACTTTTCCAAATTTAAGAAAGGTAGAATCTTTACATCGAACCAACATCTTTTTCGGGTTTTCCAAGCATTCTTCGAATGAGTTTCCAATGATGAAAAAATCATCCATGTAAACATCCATGGAAGGTTCGATCATGTCATGAAAGATTACTACCATGCATCTTTGAAATGTAACAGGGATATTACATAATCCAAAAGGCATTCGTCGATAAGCAAATATGCCATATGGACATGTGAATATTTTTTTCTCTTAATCTTCAGGAGCAATTGGAATTTGGAAATAACTTGAGAAAACATGAAGAAAACAAAGAACATTTGCCTGACAAACTTTCATGAATTTGATCAATGAATGGTAGAGAAAGTGATCTTTCCTGTGCATCATTGAGCTTGCGAAGTCGATGCAAACTCTACATCCTGTAATCATTTGAGTTTGAATGAGCTCATTTTGTCATTAGTTACAAAGTCATTCCACCTTTCTGGAACAACTGGATGGAACCTACCCAAGGAGAATCAGAATTAGGGTAAATCAAAATGACATTTAGCAATTTGATTACTTCTTTCTTCACCAGCCTCTGCATGCTTGAATTAAATGTTTTTGAGGCTGAATGAAGGATTTGAAGTTTTCCTCCATCAAAATTTGTGATTGCAAAAGTTGGATTGATTCCCTTGATGTCCATGATTTCCAAGAAATTTCTCATTATGTACCTTAAGCACATGTGCAACTTATTCTTCTCATCATTCGATTAGGTGGATGAGATAATTGCAAGAAGTTGAGATGTGTTTTCATGAAGGGTGTATTCAAGATGTGACGGGAGTTCTTTGAGTTCTAAAACTAAAGGATCTTCAATAGATGGTTTAGCTTTAGGTTCTTGTTCTTGTTCAATTATCTTGAATGCTTATTGATGAGATGATATTTCATCAACTTCTAGTCCTGGAATGGTTTGAACTTACAAAGGGGTTCGGTTGTTCGCACTTCTATTAATTGAGTCTTGCAAGCTTTGTTTTTAAGGGTTCCCTAAAATGATAGCTATGATTGAATCCCATAGATCAATGTATAGAGTGAGTCATCATGATGTTGAGGATGTTTTATAGATTGTCCTATGTCGAATGTTACTCCTCCACATCCACACGAAGTGTAAGTCTGCCGATGCAAACATTAATAAGAGCTCGAGGGGTTGCTAAAATGGTCAACCTAGGATAAGAGGAAACATATTGTCCTCATCCATGTCAAGGATTACAATATCAATAGGAAATGAATTTGTTGATTTTAAGTAAAGGTTTTCAATGATGCCCCTCAGATTGGATAGAATGATCAGCTAACTGGATGCTCATACAGGTTGGTCTAGGTTCACCTAAGTTTAACTTTTTGAAAACCGTACAAGGCATGAGGTTAATGCTAGCACCTAATTTAGCTAAGGCGTTACTAACAGATAGATTTCCTATTAGGCAGGTTACGGTAAAGCTTCTTGTATCAGTCGTATTTGAGGTAGTTGCTTTAAAGAACTGTAGAGCATTTCTCATTCAAAACTATGTTTGATAACTCCACCGGTATCTTTCTGTTGGACATTACCCCCTTTAAAAACATAGCGTAATTTTGCATTTGAGATAAGCTTCCACCAATGGCAAGTTAATGTGGAGTTTCGTAAACAACCCCAGGATTTGCCATATTATGCCTCAATTTGTTGTTGTCTTAAATGACTAAGGTATGGAGGTGGTTGAATATAGGATGGTGGTGGTACGTATTTCTTGGTTGGTGCTTAAATAGCAACATGTTGCTTTTCTTTCACTTGCATTACTGGTGTTTGTTTTCAACTTCTTCCAAGATTGGTTGTAATGCACGTGCATCACCTTGAGTGTTTTGCACTTATTTGATGATGGTTTCACTTATGCATTAGGGATTTTCAAATTGTGTTAGGCAAAGCCCTTAAGGTCTTTCAAATAGTTGTTGTGCTATCTGACCAACTTGGTGTTCAATGTTTTGCAATGATGCTTTGTTGCTTGTCATGTCCACGTCATTTCTTTGGAACCTTTCCTCTTTCTTCAATCTAATTTTTGGATATATCATATGTCGCGGTGTGGTAACACCAATTGTTGGAATAGATTTCTATGGAGGATGCCCCACGGTCTTGGTTATGCTGCTTGGACTGGTATGGTGGTTTATGTTGTTGGCAGGGTGACCTTCTGTGAATCCAGACGATCATTGGGTATTGCCAGATTCTCCGTTAATTCGAGTAGCTTCTAAAATTTTAGTGTTAATGAATTGCTTAGACTTCCTACTTATCAACATCTCAACCATCATCAAGTGTAAGGTGATATCAGAAGATTATAGGTGATGCAACCAAAGAAGCCAAAACAACCAAGGGTCTTCATGCATGCATGCGTGGACATACAAGTAGAAGTTGCTTCAGAGGTTTTACACTCTCCACAGAAAATACTCTATGTGTAAAATCTTCTGAAGCCAAAGTCCAAATCTTCCGAAGCCAAAGATGAAGTATTCCGAAGCCAATTTGCTGTGAAGACTTATTTCTTCCGAACACGGAGAAGACATGCTTTCTTGATCTACTTTACATAAAGTGAAGATACTTTCGCTGCAACTCTGAAGACTCACCAACTTATATAAGTGGTGAAAAGTCCATGCTTTTGTAAACTATAGATTAAGGTCTTTGTCTATAACTTCCTACTATTGTACATGTAAACCTTTTTATTAGAAAAGGATGTGAGCTATGGTATGTCATAATCACTAGTCAAAAGGCAATCTGCCTTTCGACTCTACATTGATCTTGTTGTCTAGATTAGTGCTTCTACTGTCTTTCTAAGTATTAACGGTGTAGGATGTAGTTAAAGTGTCGGGGGTTTGTAATTCTTTCAGCTTTGTAACACTGTACTAGAACTTGACAGCAATATACAGCATCCTTGAAAACCATACTTCTTTGTTTCTGTTCTAAGTTCTATCTCACTACTTACTTGTGTTCTTAGTATCATCTCACTCACACCCGGTTCCCTATTTGAATGTAAGTGTTTTAAATCTCTCCTTATTATGAGACTGATTGTATTACAACCTTCACATGGTCCTGCAATTGGTATCAGAGCATATTAGGCTATGATTGTAGATCTCACCATCTTTAATCTTTTCAATGTCATAAATACTTAACATTGAAATGGCAGCTATCACCAAGGCTGACATGGAAACTGGTACTATGACTAAGTCTCCACTGATCACTCCTAAAGACTTTGACACTTGTGCCAACAAATGGAAGGCTTCATCAAGTCTCAGGACTCCAGGATGTGGGGATCAGTAGTCTTTCGACCTCATGTACCATCCAGCCCTTCAGCTGCTGCTGTGGGGTATGATACCAATGGAAGTGGCTGATTATTGATGAAGACTGGAAGAAGATTGATATTGATCAAAAGGGTGAACCCCTACAAACTGCTCTTCCAAACTCTATCTATAGATGCTCAAGAAGTGCAAGACTGCCAAGCAACTGTGTGATGCAATGAAGATGATGTATGAGGGGTCTAATGAAGCTAAAGAGAACAAGAAGGACCTCTTGAAGTAGCAATTTGAGAATTTCACTTCAAAAAAGGTGAAACCATGACTCAACAGTACTTTAGGTATATTGAGATTATGATACTCTAGTTGATATGGGTAACTCTTGAGAACAGGGATATTGTGAGGAAGTTCATGTCCTTTCTTCCTAGACAATGGACACACTATTGTGCGGTCCTTAAGAGGACTGAAAACCTCAAGACCCTTACTATCACTGAGTTGTATGGTATACTCAGTGGCTACCAGATGGAGATGAATATGCAAAATTCATCTGGTAACTCCAGCATCCAACATAGTTCAGCCCGTCATGTTGTTGAAAGGGATTGTAGAGAAACACAACACCATCTCATCTGCTACCCTGAAAACTCACAGAAGGGACATTCATCACCTTCCTGGAGACACCAAGGGAGAGCTACATCCCTAGAAGCCTATTCTAGGAGACAAGCTCTTCACAAGTTTTGTGTCTTCTGATGAAAGCACAGGCAACTTTCTCTTCACTCTTGAAGACCTGGACTGTATCCATCCAGATAATCTAGAGTATAGGGAAATAGTCCAACAGATGGCGCTTCCCACTCATAGGGCCAGAAGTTCTACAAGAGGACTGGGAGGAAGTTTCCTACAATATGTCCAGTGGAATGTTTGGATGGACAAAGGCAAGGTGAAGTGTTACAACTGTAACCAAATGGGAACTTTGCCAAAGAGTGCAAGGCACCAAAGTCAAATGGTGGCCAAGCACAAGCCAGGCCAAACTACACCCAGGCAGCAAGTTACAGTTGCTGTGGGAAGAAGGAGGCTTTGACTAGAGCTTTCAGGTGGGGATGCAGCTCCAAACCAAGCACTTATGGCAGATTATGATGAAGCCAAGGTATTGGAACATCTCTGTACCCTGAATGTATTACAAAAGTCAATAAATATAGGTCCTATAACTTAGAGATGAGATTGATCTTAAGTCCTTAAATATCTTAAAAGCTGATTTCAAAAGAGCTGAAAATGATTACAAACTGAAAATAGAAGATCTAGAAAAACCATTTCAACTCAAAGCATGAACAAACCAACTACAGGACTCAGATCAAAGATCTGATCTCTAAGTTAACTGAATGCCAGGCTAAGCTTGTGATCAACAAAGCCGGGGAAAAAAACTTGTTCTCGAAGAAGAGACCTTCAAGAACATGATATCCTCATCTCTGCATGGACAAGTGCGTTATCAAGATAAGCAGGGACTGGGGTCTAATGTGATAGCTCCTCCACACATCTTTTATTTGTAAGATCCAAGGTGTGGAATTGTGAAGATGAGCTTCCCCTCATAGACACTATTGCTGAAGAGGATAAGGAGGAGATGGTGAAGGATGTGTCTGAGAAGAGTGAAGAAGACAATCCAAAAAGGGACACTATTCTTGAAGAGAGAGATGAAGAAGCTGGGATGACCAAGTCTCAAAGGAAGAACTGATCAGGAGCGCTAGATAAAGGCAAAGAAGGCTCAAGAAGTCAAGGCCACTTTCAACTCTAAGCATAAACAAGTCTTTATCTCTTCAGGTTTGAAGTGGTGAAGGCTGAAGACTCCACTATGAACTCTAGTACCAGGAGTTCTAGTTCAGTTCCAAATCATCTCAGTAAAGAGAAGAAGGCTGATCAGTTGTGTACCACTGTTACACAGCTAGAACCATCCAGCTCCAAGAGCAAGCTCTCCCTAAGAGCTTGTTGCATCATCTATGAAAATGAGAGGAGATGGAAAGAGATCAAGTCAGTTTCCTCTTAGAAGAAGACTCTCAGAAGGAAGCAAATGGACTGCATAATGTGTGGTAGTACTTCTCATCTGGCTAAGGATTGCATCTACAATCCTAAAATTACTATCCACATGATCAAAGAGAAACTTTTGAGAAAGAAGAAGGAAAGCTAGCTTCGAAGGAAAATTTGTTTCCTTTGGAAGCTCCAAGGTGAAGAAGAAGACAAGTGAAACTTGCCTTCAGAAGAAAATTTGGTCTCGGAAGAAAGGAATGCTTCCGAAGTACTGAAGCCTGCTATAGTGAAAGCAAGATCTTCGAAGGTCCAGTCTCCAAACTTCAGAAGTTGTTAAAACATCCAAGGTGGTAAAGGAAAAAGTTGCAAAGTCAAGAGCCATCAATCACAAAAGCCAAAAGAAGTCTGATGACAGACAAACGATGATGAGCTTCTTGAAGCTGTATGGATTTCTAAATGAGGCTTGGTCCTATGTCTCTATCCATTAGGATGAGCATATAAGAGTGATCAAGCATAAGATTAAAAAGGGAGAGCTTGTTGACTTGCAATTTCCACCAAGTCCAGCTCAACTGAAGTTGAGGTAAAGGTTGAACCCCTAAGACAACACAACCTAAACCTAGAGCTGCATCTCAGCCAACTTTGTCTTCTAATCCACAGCAGGGTCCTCTTCTCTCTCCTTCTAAACTTGTGAGAGAAAAGAACCCAACTAAGAGAGACACAACAGAACAATCTGGTGCTGAAGACCCGTCCTCTCAGTAAAAACTTCAAAGAGGAGGAAAAGGATGGCCAGGAAAAGTGTTTCAAAGAAGAAGAAGAAGACCAAGGCATCCACCTCTACACCTCAGGATGAGTCAAAGCATCCTGAGGTAATGCATGAAGAGGCTTCTCAACCAACTCCTATTCAAGTAAAGCCTCTTGCAAATGGAAGACCCATCTTGTCCTTGAGTTTTGCTACTAATCTAAACAGATGGTATGTCATCAGAGATCAAGGAGGTCAAGATGTGTACTTCTGGCAAGACATGCTTGATCTTCCTTTACATGATCTCTATGACATTGAAGATACTATGAGAGTCTGAGGGATCCTGACCAGATAATGAAGAGAGGCATGGTCTTGATCCTAAGAGGACTGTCAACATTTGAAGAACTTCTCTGTTTTGGTAGCATCAGCCTAGGGGGAGTTTGTAAGGTAATATTAGAAGATATATGGCAAATGCAACCAAAGAAGCCAAAGCAACCAAGGGTCTTCAGCATGCATGCACTGGACATACAAGGTAGAAGTTGCTTCGGAAGTTTACACTCTCCACAGAAAATTAAGTGTAAAATCTTTTGAAGCCAAAGTCCAAATCTTCCGAAGATAAGATGAAGTCTTCCAAAGCTTTAGAGACAAAGTCTTCCGAAGCCAATTTGCTATGAAGACTGATTTCTTCTGAAGATAGAGAAGACATGCTTTCTCTGATCTACTTTACATAAAGCTAAGACACTTTCTGCTGCAACTCTGAAGACTCACCAACTTATATAAATTGGTAAAAAGCCCATGCTTTTGTAAACAGTAGATTAAGGTCTTTGTCTGTAATTCCTACACCTATAAACCTTTTTATATTAGAAAAGGATGTGAGCTATCGCATGTCACTACCTGCATCTTGATTTTTGGATATTTGTTGGTCTTGTGAGAATCTTTGCATGTGTTGCGTCATGTTGGAGATTTCTTCAGGTGTAAAGCTATTCAGAGCTTATTAAGGTGACCATCATATCATACGGCCATTCTGGCGTATCATACTCTAGGTGTAAAGTTATTCAGAGCTCGTTCACTAGATTTTTTCTAGGATATGATGACTGATACGGTGGTCAGCGTATGATGCGGTGGTGGTTATGGTGGTCAGAGTATGATATGGTAGTGGATACTGTGGTGCCTGATTGACTTGATTTGACTCCATCTTTCATGTAATTGCACGTCAGGTCCTTCCACTTGCTCCAATACTTCCTTAAAGCTCCCAAAATAAGAACTATTGTCTTCTAGCACCTGCAAACAATATCACACTCAAAGTACACATGTTCAACACTACTATTCATATAAAATAAAGCAATTAAACATTATAAGTATCGAATAAACACCCCACGATCACATCCCCACATTTATTCTTTGATTGACCTCAAGCAAAGCCTTTTCGTAACACTTCAACAATAATAAATCAAAACATGAAAGACAATCCTGCACCATGTGACTTAAGGTCCCAAAACATACCTAGTTTCAAGGTTTACATCATTTAAAATTGACAACCCAACAAGTATATGTGATTTCTTGCTTTAAACCTAGAATTACCTGATCAAGTAAACATGCTTGAAGTTCTAACACACTTGCATTCACACCTCTAACAATCAATCTCTCCTCTTGGCTTGTTTTCTAGACTAGTGATAATATACAAGTATATCTAGAACACTTATAACCAATAATATTATTTCATAGGCTCGTATACAAATCATATCTCCATCAACAAACACAATACAATGCATAAATCAAGAGAGCTTTTATGGTGTAAGGTTTATACTTAAAGGCTGATACAACCAAAACAACCAAAGAGCTCTCATCATGCATGCATGATGTACGGAGTAAAGTTACTTCAAAAGTTTTACACAACTCAAAGGAAATAAGCTAAGTGTAAAATCTTCCGAATCCAAATGACCGAAATCTTCTAAAGCCAAAGATGAAGTCTTCGAAAGCTTCAGAGACAAAGTCTTCCAAATCCAAATACTGATTCCTTCTGAAGACAGAGAAGACATGCTTTCTGTGATCACCTTTTGACAAGGCTAAAAAACTTTCTGCTGCTAATCTGAAGACTCATCAACTTATATGAGTTGGTGAAAAGGTCCATGCTTTTTGTGAACTATAGATTATGGTCATTGATCTGTAACTTTCTACTTTTATACGTTTTATCCTTATTCTAATAGATTAGGATATGAGCTATGACATGTCATAGTCACAACATTTTGACTCTACATTGATCTTATTGTCTAGATTAGTGTTTTTTCAAAGTATTGCCGACTGTAGGATGTAGTATAAAGTGTCTTAAGTACTTGTATCTTTATGTATACTTTGTAACACTTGTAAAAGAACTTGAGTACAATATACATCATTCTTGAAAACCAATATCAACTTGTTATTACCCTTGTTCTATCACATTTTTACTTGTGTTCTTAGTATCATCTATACAAACCCGATTCTTTATTTGATCTGTTAAGTGTTCTAACACTCTCCTCATTGTGAAACTATTGTATTCACCCCCTTTAATGGTCCTGCAATTGGTATCAGAGTTGTTTAGGCTCTTAATTGTAAGATCTTACCATCTTAGATCCTTTAGTTTCATAAAACACTTAACAACTCAAATGGCAGCTCTTACCAAGGCTGATATGGAAACCGATACTATGACAAAATCTCCACTGATCACTTCTGACTTTGATACTTGGTTCCAAAGAATGGAATGCTTTATCAAGTCTCAAGACAACAGGATATGGGGATCTATTATCTTAGGACCTCATATACCATGCACCACTTCAGCTGCTGTTAGTGGTGGCATGATACCAAAGGAAGTGGCTGACTACTCAGAAGAAAACTGGAAGAAGATTGATGTTAATCAGAAGGCCATGACTGCTCTCCAAACTGCTCTTCCTAACTCTATCTACAGAGGCTTCAACAAGTGTAAGATTGCTAAGCAACTATAGGATGCACTAAAGCTATGTATGAGGGGTCCAATAAAGCAAAAGAAAACAGGAAAGACCTCTTGAAGCAGTAATTTGAGAACTTCACCTACAAACAGGTGAAACCATGACTCAATAATACTTTAGGTATGTTGAGATTATGGATACTCTAATGGATGTTGGAGTAAATCTGAGAATAGGGATATTATGAGGTAGTTCATGTCTGCTCTTCCTAGATAATGGACACACTATTGTGTGGTCATTAAGAGGACTGAAAACCTTAAGACTCTTACTCTCACTAAGTTGTATAGTATCCTCAGTGGATACTAGAGGGAGATGAACATGCAAAATCCATCAAGCAACTCTCCCAACAATTAGTAGAGTTCAGCCCTTCATGTGGTTGAAAGGGATTGCAGAGAACCACAACATCATCTACTCTACTACCCTAAAAACTCACAAAAGGGTCCTTTCATCACCTTCCTGGAGACACCAAGGGAGAGCTACATCCAAGGAAGCCCATTCCAAGAGACAAGCTCTTCACGAGCCTTTGTGCATGCTGATGAAAGCAGTGGCAACTTTCTCTACAATCTTGAAGACCTAGACTGTATCCATCCAGATGATCTGGAGTACATGGAGATAGTCTAGCAAATGGCTCTTCTCACTCACAGGGCTAAGAAGTTCTACAAGAGAACTAGGAGGAAGTTTCTCAATAATGCATCTAGTGAATGTTTGGGCTAGATAAAAGGAAAGTGAAGTGTTACAATGTAACCAAATGGGACACTTTCCTAGGGAGTGTAAGGAACCAAGGACAAATGGTGGCCAAGCACAAACCAGGCCAAACTACACTGCTGGAGCTCCAAAGACTAAGAAGCCAAAGCAGCAAGCTGCAGTTGCTGTTGAAGAAGGAGGCTTTGATAAGAGCTTTTAGGTTGAAGATGTCTCCCTAAACCAACCAAGCACTAATGGAAGATCATGAAGAAGCCAGGGTATTAGATCATCTTTGCACCCCTGAATGTATTACTAAAGTAAATAGATACAGGTCCTATAACTTGGAAATTAGATCTAATCTTGAGTCCTTGAATATTTTAAAAGTTGATTTAAAAGAGCTAAAAATGATTATAAAATTAAGATAGAAGATCTAAAGAAAACCATTTCAACTCTAAAACATGAACACTCAAGTTACAAGACTCAAATTAAGGATCTCATTACCAAGTTAACTGAATGCCAGGCTAAGCTTATGATCAGCAAAGCCGGGCAGAAAAATGTGTTCTTGAAGAAGAGACCTTCAAGAACATTATATCCTCATCTTTGCATGCAAAGATTTGTTATCAGAATAAGCAAGGACTGGGATCTACTGAGATATCTCCTCCTGACACTCTACTATCTGTAAGATCTCCAAGGTATGAAACTTGTCAAGATAAGCTTCCCCTCATAGACCCCATTCCAGAAGAGGATGAAAATGAAAAGGATGTAGTAAGGGATGGATATGAGATGAGTAAAGAAGATCATCCTAAGAAGGGTTATTATTCTCCTAAGGAGAGGAAAGAACCAGGGTTGAGCAAGTCCAAGAGAAAGAACTTGATTAGAAATGCAAAGAGAAAGGCAAAGAAGGTTCAAGAGATCAAGGCCTCCTTCAACTCCAAGCAGAAACATGTCTTTATCTCTGCCGATTTGAAGTGGTAATGACTGAGGACAAAACTATGAACTCTAGTACCAGGAGTTCTAATTCATGTCCACCTCATCCCTGTGAAGAAAAGAAGGCTGACCAATGTGCACCACTGCTGCACAGCCTGAACCATCCATTTCCAAAAGCAAGCATCACCCTAAGAAGCCTGTTACATCATATGTGAAGATGCAGATGGGAGTGGAAAGTGATCAAGCTCAGCTTCTACACAAAATAAGACTCTCAAAAGGAAGCCAACTATATGTGTCATATGTGGTAGTACTTCTCATCTTACTAAGGATTGCATCTACAATCCAAAAGTACAATCCACTTGACTAAAAGAAGACTTCTGAGAAGAAGAAGAAAACAGCTTCGGAAGGAAAATATTTTTCCTTGAAGCTCCAAAGTGGAGTTGAAGACAAGTGAAAACTTGCCTTCGGGAGAAATTTTAGTCTTGGAAGAAAGGAATGCTTCTGAAGCACTGATGTCTACTGTAGTGAATGTAAGATCTCCAAAACTTGTCTTCAAAACTTCCAAAGTTATCTAAAATTCCAAAGTGTTAAAGGTCAAGTCTTATCTTCCAAAGATGGTGTGGAAGATAAAGGAAGACCATATGACTGCAAGTTCTTCATCAACAACAGTTGATGATGTTTAAAGCTTGAATATAGGATCAATTACTGTTGCTTGTCTTCAGTTCACTTTGATAAGGCCAAGACCAATAAGGCTTGGGTTTCCAAATGTAACTAACCATCTCTTTATGTGCAGGAACAGCTCAAGACCAAAGAAAATGTATGGGCCATTGATAGTAGTTGTTCCAGGCACATGATAGGCAATGGCTTTTTGCTTCAAAACTTTGAAAGACTTGATGGAGGGCCAGTTTATTTTGGAGGAGATTCTGGTGGTTACATTACTGGAAGGGGCAGGGTCACAAATGGTAAGCTCAGTATTGAAAAGATAAACTTTGTCAAGGAGCTAGGGTATAATCTTCTGAGTGTATCCTAATTTTGTGATCAAAGACACAACATGCTCTTTACTAAGCATGAGTGCATTGTTCTCAAGCCTAAGGTGGTCATTCCTCAAGAGCATATCCTACTTAGAGCGCCAAGGAAAGGGAACATGTACAAGATGGACTTGCAGGAAACTTGGTAATGAGAACATGAATAAATTAAACTTTAAGAACATGAATAAATTAATTAAGAATGATTTGGTAACTGGAATGCCAAAGAAAGAGTTTACAAGTGATGACCATTGTGTTGCATGCCTGAAAGGGAAGCAACACATAGTGTCACACAAGCCAAAGGAAATGAACTCCATTATTACACCCCTACACTTATTACATATGGATCTCTTTGGCCCACAAGTTTAATGAGTTTAGGAAGGACCCCTTATTGCTTGCTGATCATAGATGACTTTACAAGATATACTTGGGTCTTCTTCCTTAGAACTAAGGATGAGACTCCTGAGATATTGAAGAGCTTCATTCTGAAAATTGAGAATCAATATGATCACAGGGTCAAGACCTTAAGATGTGATCAAGGAACTAAATTTAAAAACTAAATCCTTTATGCATTTTGTGATGAAAAAGGTATTACAAGACAATATAGTGCTCCCAGGACTCTTCACCAAAACAGTGTTGTTGAGAGGAGAAACAGGACACTTATTGAAGCTGCAAGAACCATGTTTTCTGACTCTAAAACTGCACATCACCTTCTGGGCAGAGGCAGTCGACACTGTTTGCTATGTGCAGAACAGATTTTTAGTGGTTAAGACTCATGGTAAGACTCCTTATGAACTATGGCATAAAAGGAGACCTTTCATTAATTTCCTCAAATCATTTGGATATCCTTACACCATCTTGAATACTAAAAGATCAAGTAGCCAAGTTTGCACTTTATTGGATACTCTTCCCAAGCCAAGGCTTATAAAGTATACAATCCTAGAACCAGAGTAGTTGAGAAGTCAGCCAATGTGACCTTCAATGAGCACACACCCAGTGTGAAAAGTTCTGGTCCTGATTGGCTATTTGATTTTGATTTAGTTTCTAGTTGTTTTAACAAATCTTGTGTGAATGTTTCAGGATCCACAAGAATTTTATCAAAAGAAGATTTTGATCTAATATTTGAGTCAAGAAGACCAACTGATCAAACTACTTCAGCTCCAATGGTAACTAGCCCTGTAGTTAGAAATCATGTCAGCACAACCATGACATATTCTTTAGCTGATACATCTGAGGTGCCTATAAATTCCAGCATAGAGGCATAAAACTCAGATGAAGGAATTTCCAATGTAGGAGGAGATGGAGGTGATGTGAGTGATCAAGAATTTCTTGATGCTAATAAGCACTCCATAGAAGACAACATCAATGATGTAACATACTTATTGGATCAAGTCTAAGTGTGTTGATGTGGTGGATGGTACTCAAGCAGCAGACCTAAATTTCAACAATTTAGATCTGTCCAAACAACTTGCTATGATTCCTCAACTAAGAATCCACAAGTCTCATCCTACCATACTGGGGTGAGAACAAGAGGACAAACCCATGATAAAAATGTTTGTCTTCACTCTTGTTTCTTGTCCCAGATAGATCCTAAAAAGATTAAAAAGGCCTTGAAAGATAGAAGTTGGGTTGAAGCAATGCAGGAGGAGCTGCTTCAATTCAAAAGACAGAAGGTTTGGAATCTATGTCCTCTTTCTCAAGGGAAGACTACCATAGGTACCAAGTGGGTATTTAGAAACAAGAAGGATGATAGAGGACTTGTCATCAAGAATAATGCAATACTGGTTGTTCACGGATACACACAAGAAGAAGGTCTTTACTACACAGATGTCTTTGCTCATGTAGCAAGACTTGAAGCTGTTAGGATATTCTTGGCTTTTACTGCATCCAAGGATTTCAAGGTCTACTAACTTGATTTCAAGTGTGCCTTTTTACATGGGCTGATTGATGAAGAGGTTTATATCAAACAACTACTTGGCTTTATAGACCCAGATCATCCTGATTATGTCTGCAAGCTTGACAAATCTCTTTATAGGCTGCATCAGGCTCTAAGGAAGTGGTATGAGACACTATCACAGTATCTCTGTAAGCACAAATACAAGAGAGGTAATATTGATAGAACACTCTTCATCAAAGGAACAGGAAATAACTTGATGTTGGTTCAAGTTTATGTATATGACATTATCTTTGGGTCAACTAATCCAAAGCTTTGCAAAGAATTTGAGAAGCTGATGAGGAATAGATTTGAAATGAGTGTTATGGGAGAACTCATTTTCTTTTTAGGAATTCAAGTGAAGCAGGTTGATAATGGCATCTTCATAAATTAGTCAAAGTATGTGCAAAACATACTTACTAGGTTTCACATGACTGAGTGCAAGGTTACTAAGACACTCATAACCAGAAACCACTCTTTAGGACCAGATCTTGAGGGGGAGTGTGTTGATGAACACTCTACAAGGCTATGATTAGGTCTCTAATGTACCTCACAGCCAATAGGCCTGATATCATGTTTGGTACTTGTATTTGTGCAAGATATCAAGCCAACCTCAGGATGTCACACCTGGTTGTTGTCAAGAAAATTCTCATATATCTCAAGGATGCTGCTAAATTGGGCCTTTGGTATCCAAATAATTTTGACTTCAATGTGTATGCCTATACAAATAATGACTATGGTGGCAGAAACATAACCGCAAAGTAAACATCTAGGGGATACCAATTTCTTGGTGGAAGGATAGTCTCCTGGCAATGCAAGAAAAAATCCTGTGTATCTGCATCATCAACTGTTTAAGTTGAGTATATTACTGCTGCAAGCTACTATGCTCAAGTACTTTGGATTCAGAATTAGATGCTAGACTATGGATTCAACTTCAAGAAGACTCCCATCCATATAGAAAACAACAATGCTATCTCTATCACAGAGAAACCAGTTCAGCACTCAAAGGCAAAGCACATCAATATCAGGTATCATTTAATTAGAGATAATTTTGACAAAGGATTAATAAAACTAGTCAAGGTTAACATAAATGAACAATATGTTGATCTGTTCACAAAAGCCTTTGATGAGCAGAGATTTAAGTATCTTGTATCATCTATTGGGATGATTAACCTTGAGTAGATTTTTCTTAAATTAAACTCAAATTTATTTTTAATAATATTTGTGTCTTAAGTTGTCTATTTCATCACCATATAAGCCCAGATTACTTTGGAAAAAACTTTTCAAAATGATATCCCTTAGAATTTTGAGAACTTTGGACATATTTTCCTTTGGAAGACGTCAAGTTGTCTTCGGAAGAAAATTACGTCTTCAAAGCAAATAACTGCAGGATCGGTGTTTGTCTCACAGCACAGGATAGTCACACAAACTCACTTAATGTCACTTGGATTGATGAAGCAAAATATTAACTAAGTTCACAAGTAATATAACAGGTTAATGAAAACACAAGAACACAAGAATGGTTTTTCAAGATACTTTTATATATTACTTCTCAACTCAGTTTTACAAGACCCTTACAAGCATAGTTACTAAGTTACATTGAAAAATCATATATACTACTATCTACAGCCGATTATACTTGGAAAACCAACTGGAATTTATAACTAGACAAATACTACATTGCTAGAAGTAAAGAATCTAAAGATAAAATAATAATATCCTATATTAGGTAGTCATGACAGGTCCATGACTTACCTATTATTACCAACTAAACATGGCAACTGTACTAATCGGATAATGGGTGAATAGTGGATTACAGTATGGTCAACTAAATGGGCATAGGAAAGCTCATGCAATATATCTGTAACAACCCAGTGTAACAGCACCATGATATTGTCCGCTTTGGCCGGATGAACAACCATCGCCTCACGGTTTTGTTTTCACCTGAACCGGGACGTACCACCATCACCCAGGCAAAACGCGTCATAGTGGGGAAGGTCTCAAGCCCCTTATAAAGAAGCCTTCGTTCACCTTCCCAACCAATGTGGGATGTTACAATCCACCCCCTTAGGGAGCCCAGCTTCCTCGTTGGCACACCGGCCCGGTCCTGGCTCTAATACCATCTGTAACAGCCCAGCGTAACCGCACCATGATATTGTCTGCTTTGGCCGAGACGAACCACCATCGCCTCATGGTTTTGTTTTCACCTAGAACGGGATGTACCACCATCGCCCAGGCAAAACGCGTCATAGTGGAGAAGGTCTCAAGCCCCTTATAAAAAAGTCTTCGTTCACCTTCCTAACTAATATGGGATGTTATAATATCAGAGTTGCAGCGGGCTGTCAGACAGACCCTACTTATGTCCACTGGTTCATAGTTGATTCTTTCGAAGCTAAATGAATTCGGAAGAATAAATTCTTCCGAGATCATTTTGGTATCGGAAGAAACAACTTCTTCCAAACTTCTGCGAGTCTTCAGGACTTTATTCTTCGAAAGACTGTCTTTGGATCTTTTAAGTTGTATACTTCAGAAGGAGCACAACTTGGTCTCGAAAGACTGAGTTCTTCCTTTGGAAGTTCTTCATATTTTAAGCTTCGGAAGATATTTGACTTAGCTTTGGAAAAGCAGCTTTGTCTTCGGAAGACCACTTCATTTAGCTCTTCAAAATTCTCTTAAGTGTTGTTTTGTTTGCACCAGCCTCATATGATCCAACAAACACCCCCTAGGCTGATGCTACCAACACTTCACTTCTCCCTACTCCTCAAGGTCTTCAACACCATGGAAAGCAGATATTTGTCTATCTCTTTGTTCTTCCATGATCCATACCATATATATTTGTACAATGGTTCCCCTTCTTTCACTATTCTCCTTCATCTTCAATATTCAAACCCTAAATTCACCCACAAACTGACCCTGTTCTTACCTTCCTTTATCCTAAAGCTACTATAAATGGCCAACCTTGATCCACGAAACCAGCGCAATTTCTCCACGCAAATACATAGACAACATAATCAAGTTTCTCTATTAGTATCTAAGAAGGATCCTGGCTTCTCAGATGTTTGCCGTTTCTTAGCTCTATCCAACTACATCACCTCCTTCGCCATAAATCCTCCACTATATGAAGATCAACTTTTGGAGTTTTGGAGGACCTGCCAAGAGATCATTATGAATAGGGAGAAGGCACTGTCTGCCACAGTGCAAGGTGGGACAATTTTCATCACTCTAGCCAACATCCTTACTCATCTAAGGCTTTAAACAAAAGGCTTATCCTCGTGCCTCTATCATGTTTGTGCACCATAATGGTTCAAGATCTTGACATGTATAAGATATACTAGTTCTAAAATAAGTACTCATTATGGTAAACTCTCAAGAAAAGAAAAGAGCAATTAGATATAACACGAATAATGCTCAAATAAGCTCAAGTTCTCACGAAAAGGGTTGAGTAGGCTAAGGATGTGAAGCATCCATATTATCCACCATCTAGCTTGTTACACCTAAGTAGACAATCATATTTCCTTTTATAAAAACTACTTGTAGAGAAAACTTTCTTGTGACTTTCAACTAACCATGCCAAAGAGTCTCAACATATGCACAAGCAATTGGTAATTAACGATTTAAATTAAAAAATCATGTTTAATGCACAACTAAACTAACTTGATGCTAATTTCAAAAAGTTCACTGAATTTTTCCCAATAACTTTCATTTTTAACTAATTGTTTTCTTTTTCACACCATTCCCCTCATCCCTACACTTGAGGTACATTGTTCTTAATGTATGTTTTGTAATTTTATAAAGAATTATAGGGATGAGGTTCCGGAATCACTTCAACCAACAATCCCAAAGAATGAGTTCTTATGACCTAAATGAAAATAATTACGGAAACAACAAACAATTAAATAAATCAAATCATAATCACTATAAACCACCAATAAACAAAACAAATAAGATAAGGAGGAATACGTGGACCTAATCATAGACGATTAGAAAGTGCTTCAACACTGTCATAGGTAGTTGTGGTAAAAGCTGCCCAGACACATCCTTAAATATGCATCTAAACACCCATGTGTTTCCCCATGCTTGAGTGTTTGCATCTAGTGATTGAAACCAAAAAACAAACCAAAACATAGAACTCACTTTCATAAGAATCACGGTTGCATTTAGCATATCCAACAAGCCTTTTAAACCACTCGGTAGGCCCTAGCGGACAAGTGAAGTCTCCTGAGGGTTTCTAGGGAACACACCCACAAAGTTCCTCGGGTTGCCTCCCGACAAGCACTAAGTTTTAGGTCTTCAGCTAGACCGTACTGTAATCACTAAGGTTGTTGAATTCAACATTTTACTGCCACATTACCAATAAAAGCTCGATGGGAGACATACCAAATCCCTATTTTCTTTTTCATTAACTTCATGTCTCTTGAATCAATGGTTGAAATTCTAAATCCACATTTACCCATCGAGTTTCCGATGTATGCACCATAGTTGACATGTCGGGTCTGCACCTTCTTTCTTGTCATTGACACGTATGTAGAATCGTTGTGGGCTCTCTTTTGAATAAATTGTCCGATGACCTCTATACTCACCTTCCCCTTCTTCGAACACGAGCCATCATCCCTCACTTTGTCAATTTGTATAATAACTACTAAAGGAAGACCTGGACCACATGGCAATATCTTAGTCTCTTGTTCCTTAGGAGGTGTTATGTCATCCATTAGGTTTAAACCATCAACTTGTGACATCCCGTATTTCCAGGTTAATGTCCGTACGTTCATAAAATGTGCTAAATTAATTAAATGCATCATAAGACTTAATTTTCTGATAATTAAGGACATCTAGGGTCTAGCAAAGCCCCTTTGTGCAAAAATATTTTAATTCATAATTTTGAGAATTACCGGTTGGTGTTGCGATAAAAACGTTTAACGAGCGTTGGTGACAATTTGATTAATTAAATCTAGTCAATATATTTGATTTTTATAATTTTATGCATTATAAGTGAAAATTTTATTAGTCATAAGAAAATAATAATTATTATTGTTAGCCTTGATCGCGTAAAATTAAGACTTTTTAAATATTGCCTTGATGTAATATACAGTGTGTTGAACACTGTGTTAGACTATTTAAAAATTATTATTTTGACAATTGATCATTATTATTAATATTGTGAACCCTTGGAAAGTTTTAAATTAATATTTTAATTATATAGAAAATTTTCTCATAAAAACCCGAACATTTAAAGTTTTTACAAAAAAAAAAAAAATTAACGAGACCGACACCTACCTTATACCAGGAGGCATCCCACTTGGGGACCCACTAGCCAATTAATTAGATAAATCACATGAGTAGCTAAATTAAACTCACTTAATCATTTCTATATTAACTAACACCACACTCCACCACTACCACTCACCCATTTCACCTACACATCCTCTTTCTACTCTTACTCTCTCCTCTCCCTCCTCCACCTATGGCTGAACACCATGACCAACACACCCATCCCTTTGATTTTTGATCATCCAAAGCTTGATTCTAGCTTCAAACAACTAATTTCAAGGATCCCTTGTGAGTTTGGTGCAAGATTTTGGAAAAATCCAACTCAAAGAAGAAGAAATCATCAAGAAATCATTCATATTTCTTGAAGTTCTTCATCCTAGGGTAAGAATGTTCTCTTTATAAACCTCTTGCAACATGAAAAAGAATGATTGTTGCAAGATTTGTTTACGACAAAACTAGAATTTCTTGAAATCCAAGGTTCCAATAATGGTTTTTAGTCAAGTAAAATGACTTGTTAAAAGAATTTATATGTGTGTGTATGAACCGTGAATGTGTGTGTGCGCGTGTGTTTGATGTTAATGAGTTTTGGAATTTCCTTTACATTTTTGTTTGATTTTGACATGCAAGATGATCAACTTATGATCTTAGCTTAGTAACATCATAAGAAACTCATACAAAAATAAAATCTATTAAAAGAAGATGGAAATAGGTGATATATGTATGTATGTGTGGATAATTTTCTTGAGCTCATCTTGCTTTTAGATTTGAAAAATGATTGAAATTATCCATGATATATGGTGATCATGATCTGAAATCTTTTAGGTTCCAAATATATTTTGATGAAATGAAAAACTAAGAATTCAAGTTGTCCGGAAAATTTGGTTATTTGGGTAAATATGTATGCATGTATCGTAAATATGTATATATGTATGAATGGTGTTTTGATCTTGATGTGTTCTTAATTTATGAGCTTAGAGATGATTTAATATATGTGGTGATCATGATCTGAAAGTTTTGGGATTTTTTATGTAATTTTTTACTTAAAGAAAAAGCTAAAAACAAAGTTAGAAATAATGGTAATCAAGTGTTAATTGGACATGACCACTAGTAATGATTTGATAAGATTTAAATATCATCAAAACAAAGACCTTCTCAAATCTTGAATAACGGTTTCAAAACATGTTAATAATAAGTTAAAAATAAATAATCTTACTGGAAATAATAATTTTGATAATTGGCTTTAATCACATAAACGTTATACATTTAAAAACACGTTAAAACAGTGTTTTTTGGGTAAAAAATGAGTGTTTTTGCACAAGTACGGTTTTGTACAGGAAATAATATTGTATTTTAAGTTAAAAACTCATGTTTTTAAGTATGTAACAAATCTATAACATGCATGGACATCGGTGTTGATTTTATACGCGCGAAAAAGCCGAAAAAAGACAATTTCGGGTTGAAAATTTGGGACTGTTTTGAAACTGATTTTTAACAAAAACTTTCATTATGTTTTTAGTATAAAAGATTTATTTTTAAACATGTATAGTGATCATGAGGTATACACGGGTTTATTGTCACACCCACGCTTATAGCGAAAACACGAGAATGTAACTAACGGGATCGTCATAACACATTAATAGTTGATAGAGATGTATTAAATGATGAAAACTAACGTGTCATGATGTCACCGGACACAAATGGATACTTGTGTTGTAGTTAGTCAATTCCACGACAAGCATAGTCAAACAAGAATATCCAAATTGAATCCCACAACCCGAGTTCCAGTGAACGCCAACACATCCACAAATGATAAGATAAAGTGTACCACAAATGTTTGAAATGCTAGAGCAAGTCTATTATGAGATCCTTAGGGTCATCTCTAAGGCATCAACTCTAGCTATCTTTGATGATTGATATTACCTGAAAAGATATGTTTAAAAGGTCAACACATGGTCGGTGTGTTCGCAAGTTTAAATAATGAATAAAAATTGATGTTGTGTATAAGTTTGTTGGACATAAGTGTATACAGTTATAAGCAAGTAATATCACACGTAAACATGTTCCTCACAACTAAACCTACGACGTACACACAGATCTTGTCAGAATATATTCACCCTAGGGTCCGTTCTTGATCACTGTCAGTCCCAACTAGTATACCAACAAACAAGAGTGGGGTGTCAGCCCAATAGTACTATCAATACATGTCTGTCGGCTCCAACATTGGAGTTAATAGTTGTGAATAAAGAACAACATAGAAAACTCATGCGTGTACCCGATATAAACTTGCAAAACTATAACACATTGTCCCAAATGAATAATTTATGTCACAACAAGGAAATGGGTTGAGCATACTTTTCCCCCTTGATGTTATAACTATTGTAATAAAACACGGCTGCAAAACTCACCTTCAAATAGTATAGTCCACATCCCACAAAACGCAAAGCAAGTACTAAAAGTACAAATCACAAAAGGATTACTAAAGAACAAATGACCATTATGGGTGCAATCCTTGTAGCTCAGTCCTTAATGTCCATCAAGGATTTTAATTAATAAAAATATGATTTACTAATAGAACAGATCCAATGTTGGATTTAAACTTTAAATCTCATCACATTTAGGGTTTTAGTTGTCACTTTATATTAATTTATTAACGCCCTTCAACGAACATCTATTAGTCCATATTCAATGAATTATAGACATTATTAACTTATTATTTTAAAAAGTCATTTAACCACTTTTAAGTACAAATCTTGCCTTTATTTGATTATTTGGTTTCAAATCCTGAGTTTTAAGTTTATCAAAATATTTCAGCATGTACATCTAATTGTGCACCAGTTTTGCATAAACGGTTTGGAGGTCGAAACGGTAACGAAACGTTGCGTAATAGGTATCGTTTAAAAGATAAGACATTAAATTAAACTATAGAAATGGAATCATCTCCAATGGATAAAATATTAGAAAGATATGACTCGACAAACACAAACCAACCTGCTGCCCAGATTCGTCAGTTTTGACCTTAAATTTTGTTTGCCACGTTTGGAGGACCAAACGATGTCCAAACGACACGAGACCACTTGGGTTAGTTAGAGGACTCACTGAGCTTGATTTTAGATGAAACTTTTGACCCATTTGGACTTATTATGAATAAGTTTGACCATTTTCATCCCAAACCTTTGTATTTGACCAGTATTGACCAGAGTACTTAAAGAACGTTTATTCCATGAACTAATTGACACAACCTTGAATTAAACACTTAGATTATCACAAATTTTCAGTCCCAAAACAGTTAGTCTAGATTTTAATCTTCCGGTTCACATTAGTAGTTAATTGGTACATAGTTTTGATTGCCAACGCGTCTATCAATTCAAGAAACAAGATTAATGATTTCAAAAATGATTTATAAGTCCAAGATGTCGATTATGAACAGGTCATCCAAGATTAAAACCCAATTTTGATAGATCAAATATATATATAAATATTAAGAATTAGGGTTATACCGTTTAGAAGTTCCAATACCTGAAACAACTTGATCTTCAAGAACACAAGGTTATTAGATGATGATTTAGAGGTTTGATGATGAAAATCATCAAGAACATGAACAATAGAGACTAAAATCATCAAAATAAATGATTTTCTTACCGGTAAAAGTGTAAATGATCAAGACTTGACTAAAATCCAATCTTGACTGAAGAAATAACACCAACATCGATGATGATGATGATAGATGAACAAGAAGATGGATGGCGGCGGCTAGGGTTTTCTCTAGAGAGAAAACTTGGAAAACAAGAGTAGTGAAAAGAAAATAATGAAGGAAAAATCAAAGGGGAGCCCCCTTTTTTGAGGGTTTGCGGCCAAGGGGCCCTGAATGGGCCTCCTGGGCCCTTTGCTTGTCTCATCCAATTTTGTCTCACCCTGATTCGCGCATCGTCCGATTTTCACGTTTATAAATTCTACATGTTAATACGATGCCAACGAGCTATTATACGCTATATAAATTATAAATTTTATATTTTTAAATTAAATTAAGTGTGTTTAGTAGACTTTAGGCAAAGCTCATTGATGTTTGATTTTGTTTACGTTCTTAAAGTAAGATGTATATTTTACATTTTTAAGTCTTTAGTCTAATTTTAAGCACACAACAATCATGCTAAGTCCAAATCAGTAAACGTCCACTATCACCATGTCGAAGGCCCACTGGCACATATTAAGCCCATAATGCACAGTTCTAGAACTTAGCGTGTCTACACGCGTCTAATGTAGTAATCTCAGATCAAGTCATCATTAGTCAACTTTCAAGTCAAAGATCATATTTACACCAAGTAAAAGTCAAAGAGTCAAAGTCAAAAAGTCAAAGTCAAAGTCAACGATCAAAGTCAATGGTCAATGCATCTATTTTGGCGACGGATGTCACATTTATGTACGGTTTTTGCGTGTAAAACCATGCGATTTCGGGTTAAAAATCACCGTATACGGGTGAAATTTGGGTTAAACATAAAAGAACATATTTTTACAATAAAACTTATTGTAAAATAATTTAATACATATTTTATTACTGAAAAATAAATTTACTTGTTAAAAAGACTAATTATTGTTGATTAATAATAAATAAAGTAATATTTTATAAAAAGGTAATAAAAATAAGAAATAGTTTTTTTAAAAAGAACAAGACTATGAATATATTTTTATTATTAATCTTAGATGAAATATGAATTATTATGTTTTTGATTAATGCATAATTTAGTAATTTTTACGTTCATATTTTCATATAATTTTATGTGGTTATTTTTGTGTGTGTAATATGTGATTATCATTTAAGGGTTAGATGGTTTATTTAGAAATAATATTTCTCATTTATAATGATTTAAACAAACCGAAAGTCACCAACGGATCGTTTAAAAATAAATTTCATGACAAGTCTAGTAAGTGGGTGAAAAACTTACACGGTAGACTTATTATTTGAAAGTTAAAAGGTCCTTTGTGCTTAGGGCGTTAATTGGTCGTTTGTATTCCCGGGCTAGATTTTGCTAGATTATCTTTGTCGCGTTTTAAGATGAGTTTTCACAGCCCTTATTTTTAAATAATGTTTTATTTAACTATTTTGGGGAAAAACATGCTATAACATTTTTATGTATGATATGATTTAATTATGGAATAACTGCATGATCTTTACGATGGCCTTGAGTTGTTTTGTTATTTGTGCACGACGGCCCTCGGCCATAATCATTAACCCTGGGAGGACCACATGATATATTGGTAGATCTATTGGGTTTGACAACCGTCCCTCGTAATCGGTCGCGCCGGTTAGTTTATATAGAGTGAATATATGTTGAAAGGAACGTGAGGGACATTGTGTCTTGGTTTGAATATGGGGCTCTTGGTTGCCATCATAGTTAGTGGACCTAGCTAGTCCTTGACGATCTAGGGGTTGAATCCGAGATAATCATATCTTTTTTATAAAAAGGAAACTTTAATGATCTTTTTATATAAACATGTGAACTCACCAGCTTTTCACTTTGATAAACTTTTAGGTATGTTTTTTTGGTAAATAGGCATGCATGGGAATGTAAAGGGTTTTAACGGCAAACTTATCAAATTTGGGTACACTTTTGGGACCAAATTCCGTTGCCGATTAACATTTATTGTTATTGTTTTAAACCATGTCATGTTATTACTATTTTAGTTTTCAAGTTAAGACTTCTACTCGTAACAATGTAAAAAAATTTTATATTAATATTTAATGATGGTATCCATGATTTATTTGCTTGATAAGTGTTGAAACAATCCAACTTTTGTTATCTCCATCGCACGCATGCCCTACAGGTGCGGCTTTCGGGGTGTGACACAACTCTTTACTCTGAAGGACCTATAACCTCTTCTTCCACATCATCATCATAAGAATCAACCACCACTCGTTCTACACATGGCACTTCAACAAATGGAGGGAATTCGTGTGTTATTAATCTCCACGCCCTCATCCTTGACTTTAAAAGATGGTGAGATTGCTCTTCTAATTTGTTTTCAACAATAACGCATTACATTTGATAGTTAAGTAGTCAAATCGTTGTTCATCTAAAAGATGATGTTGTGATAACAACTTATCAATCTCGGGCAATATCAACTCCAATCGAGCAATAGTTTCCTCATCCTCAGATTGATAAGTATTTTGAAATTTCTTAACGTTTTGGTCAAAAATTACCTAAGTAATTTATGAACAAATTAGTAAATTAAGGTAGTTTGCTATTTCAGGATATTGACTAGAATATCTAATCAATATTGGAATATCGACCAGAATATCACATAAATGAACAAGTAAAAGCAAAGAAAATCAAAGACAAATGATTTTTGGGAGGGGAAAAAGCGATCAGATTAATCTTGGCATAAAAAACCCCTTGACAACTCATCGTTGGCCAGTATTATTAATACTTAAAAATAAAAGTACAACTTGAGAGCTAGATTTGATCGATGCTATGTGTGTGTAAGCTACTAGCAAAGAGTAAGTGAAAGCAAAGTATGAATCAAGTGCTTAAATCGATCAATCCATCCTCATTTTATAGCAAATCCTAGAAGCCCATAATGCACACCGATATCCTCAGCCATATCCCGAAAATATCAGGATTCCTTGGTGAACCAATCTTCATGAATGTTGGAAGAGACTTTGAACGTGTGTAAACTGTTGTTAAACATCTTTTCAGACTTCTGAAGGTTGACTTAATCTCTTATACACGTTCCTGCTACAATTAAATGTGTACATCAAAAATTATTAGCATAAGTTCGAGATATCAAAACTATCTACATATCCTGGCCATTGGAATACTAAATAGAATATAGCTCAAGATTCTCAACCACAACAATTGTCCCCAAAAATTAGGATATTCATAAAGAACTTTCTGAATATATCCTGTTTTTTTATTCAAGATGATGCATAACAGTTGGAGCCTTATCCCTTAATCTTCTGCAACTTAGACCCAAAATTCAAATGAACTCAAGTACCCTACTACCGATTAGATGTTTATTGTGATATTTGAGGCTAGTTGCTACCCGGTCAAATGCTTAGACTGCCTATAACATGCTCAACCATATTTTCTATTTATTTCACCTCAAGGACCGAGATCAACAGGTATCTTTTTCTTTTCTTCACCATTTTCTTCTACAAATCTTCTTCTTTCATTATCCCAATGACAAAACATACCCGAGCCTCGTTCTCAGTCACAGATTATGCCGTCGAGGACTTCATTGATCAGCAATTGATCAAACATCCTCAAGACGAAGTCTACTCATTCTCAAACCTTGAAATTTCTCAGTTGCAATCCCTTAATCTTCTGCAACATAGACCCAAATTAAATGAACTTGAGTACCCTACTGCCGATTAGATGTTTGTCGTGACATCTTAGACCGTCTATAACATGCTCAACCGTATTTTCTATTTATTTCACCTCAAGGACCGAAGATCAACAGGTATTTTTCTCTCTTCTTCACCATTTTCTTTTACAAATCTTCTTCTTTCTTTATCCCAATGACAAAACGTACCCAAGCCTAGTTCTCAGTCACAGATTACGTCATCAAGGACTTCATTGATTAGTAATTGATCAGTTTGACATATCCATTCCCACCGTTCATCACATAATTCTTTGAAACCGCCAGCTTGAGTTATGCTTAAGCAATGCCAGTTATGTGGAGGATTCTATCTATTATCTGCAAGCTCATTGATGCTCATCGTTTATCTTTAGAAGTTAGTGATCTCTCAACCATTTATAATCTTCAAACTCATGGAACATCCCAATTTGTTCTCCAACTTATCTGCAGCCGTTGCCCACTCATTCTGAAAACCAATGATCCTGCTTGTTAGTTTTCATAGAATATGTTTAAGGATATGTAAATAAGTTAAGAGTACCTAACATGTTTGTAGGATTCACCAAGTCTACCCCCGAGATCATTTTGGATGACATTGATAGCTATATCAACATCAAGGAAGAACCTGATCAAGACATGCCCAAAAGCCCCCCTACTGCTCTGAATCCTAAAGCTACCCATTGTACCTCTGCAAAGAAGAGGAAAGCTTCTCACTCCTCACCCTTTGAAGGCTTGAATCATGATGAGATTCACTCCAGGATCCTTTTGTTGATCGGCCTAGTAAGAATGCTTCTTAGGATATTTGTATTTCCTCAAACATAGCTTGCTTAATATCCTAATAAGTATTTTGATGTAGGTTTGCCAAGAGATGATTATGGATCTTCATGATTCTAATGGCTCCAACGCTTAAATGAAGAAGGTGATCTAAGGCAATGATCTCTACACCAGTAACCTGTAAAATGACCTGGACATGCTGAAGGGAGAACTTGCTGCCATCAAATCCAACCACGCCAAAGAGCTTTTCAAGTTCAAAGATGGGGCCAGGAAGTCTATTGCCATATTGGTTCTCCAGGATAGGATAAAGATGGCCTGTGAAGCCAGAGATGCTACTTCGACAAGAGCTCATGGAATGTTGAAGGCTGGGTGGAAAGGCTTAAGCAGCTTGATGGCAAGGCTGTGGAGCATCCTGGGTAGGATTCCTTGGTGATGGCAGAGACTAAAATGAAGGGCAAGGGTGCGTTGTTGGTTGGTGAAAGTTTAGCAATGGTGGTGGTCCCGCAGGGCGATGAAGGTGCTAATGACAAAGCCTGAGCCCTGGTTCATTTGATGTTCTTGATTTCAATATGGCTGTAATTGCTTAAACAATTACTTTCCTTGCATATACAATTTTCCATTCCTTTAAGTCTTCATATATCCTTCGGGATGTTGTCCCCAATATCTTTCTAGAATATGCTTTAGAATATAGATAAATAATCCAGCATGTCTTACTTCTGCAAAACATAAGTGAATGCCATTTTAATCATGGGCCAAGCCAGAAATTACATAGGCCAAGGCAGAAAATATATGTGCCAAGCCAGAGAATACATAGGCCAAGCTAAAGAATTTATGGGCCAAGTCAGAGAATACGAGGGCTAAGCCAGAGAATACGTGGTCCAAGCCAAACTTAAGATATCGCTGAGGATATAACTTAGGATATAACTTGGGATAAACCACTTTAGTGACATGTATATGCCAAAACCTTACAATTTTCTTAGGACAAGCTACATATGAAATGTGAATACCTTTAAACCTTCAAGTTAACACGTAAGTGTTAAAACCAATAGATAACGTGTTCAAACGTTATTCGTAAGATTTGGAATATAAGTAAGGATCATGAAATTGTCAGCCACTCAAGCGTGAACTCAACCCACAATGTCAAATATACACGAATAATCATGCGCTCCTGGTAGAGTGTTTAAACTGAATTTCTACGAAAGACGAATACCTTTAAACATTAGAAGATATCCAGGATATCTTAAACTTAGAGAGGCAAACAATCCTCTAGTTTTTGTACTGGTATCTTGAGTAATATCTTTAGGTGTTTTTTTTTTTTGCAAAACACTTCAAACCTTGGTGATGTGGGTGTTAGTTAGGCTAACACCTCTCCAATGCTTAAGTTAGTAATAATTTTGATAATAATAATCCAAGATAAAAACAGAATATTCATCAGGATATAGTTAGGAATATGATTGAGGATATAGGTAAGGATAGTAAACATACCAGTCTTGATTCCAAAGAATCTAGTTCTACCTCACATGTAATATGCTTTAAGATGACTTACATTCCAAATCATAGGTAGAATGTGTCCTTCTATAGTAGCCAACCAATATGCTCATTTCCTAACCTCAAAATCAATCATGTATGGGCCTTCCTATTTTGGTGCTAACTTCCCATCACTTGTCTTAGTGGTATTTTGAAATGCCTTTCTTAACACCAAATACCTCTAAGTTTACTTCCTACTGGATACCCCAACTTAAATCAATCACAAAATTAGCTAAGGCTTGGGATTTTATAGCAGTCCTTGGTTCATATATAAGATCAAAAGCACTAAGTTTGACTGACCACTTAGCCATCCTACCAAACATTTCAGGTTTCTTAAGTACATTTTTAATTGGATAATTTGTCTTTATACATATCCTATGTGTTTCAAAGTAATGTCTAAGTTTAGTAGAAGCCATAATCAAAGCTAAAATTAGTTTTTTTATATGAGAATACCTGCTTTCAGCATCAAGTAGGCTTTTACTTACATAGTATATAGGATGTTGCTTCTCATCATGATCTTTGACAAGGAGAACACTTATAGTGATTCGGGATACTTCTAGGTACAATAATAGTTGTTCTCCATCTTCAGGCTTCATCGCTAGAGGAGCTGAGGATAAATACTTCTTTAGTGCTTGAAGAGCTTCTTCATGCTTTTGTCCCACTCAAATTTTTTATTCATTTTAAGGATATCATAGAATTCTGTACAACTTTTTGAGGATTTCAATATGAATCTATTAAGATTTGTAACTCTCCCAATCAATCTTTTAATATCCTTGACATTGGTTGGGGATTTTAAGTTAATGATAGCCTTGATTTGTTTTGGGTTGGCCTCTAGTCCTCTTTTTATAACCATATATCCCAAAAACTTTCCTGCCCCCACTCCAAAATGGCACTTGGTAGGATTAAGCTTCATATTGAACTGGTCCAAGATATCAAAAGCTTTTATAACATCCCAAAGATGATCCTCAACTCTCTTTGATTTGACCACCATATCATCAATATGAACCTCCATGGTGTCCCCTAGCTTGTTTTTGAACTTCTTGTTGACCAGCCTTTGGTATGTTGCACGAGCATTCTTAAGACTAAAAGGCATGGCAATATAACAATAAATACCTGTTGGAGTCATGAAAGCAGCAACTTCTTGATCTGAAGGCTCCAATTGAATCTACTGAAATCCTGAAGAGGCATCCATGAATGCCAGCATTTCATGGCCAATCGTGGCATCTACCATAGAATCGATGTGTGGCAGTTGGAATAGATCTTTTGGACAAGCTTTGTTGAGGTCAATATAGTCCACACACACTCTCCATTTTTCATTCTTCTTCTGGACCATTACCATATTTCCTAGCCATCTTGGGAACTTGACTTCCATAATCATCTTGGATTTTAGCAATCTTTCTACCTCTTCTTGGATGATTTGATTTCTTTCAGGTGTAAATTTCCTCCTCTTTTGATGAATTGGCCAGCAATGTTCATCGAAACCAAGTTTATGAGTTATAATATCTTTGGAGATACTTGTCATATCTTCATGTTTCCAGGCAAACATGGTTCGTCTCTTCTTTAGGAAGGAGATCATATCCTGCTCAATATCCTGAGGGATATTCCTTCATATCAATACTTTTATCACTAGATCTTCGAGATCTGAAGATATTCCTTTTACATCCTACTAGATATCTTATTCAGTATTCTCTAACACATCCTAAAGCTTCTTCTGTAATTACTATGTTCCCTTTTTGAGTTGATTCTTTCATAGAAGAGGTGTAGCAATCCTTGGCTTATTGCTGATCACTTTCAATCTTGACCACCCCCAAGGTGTAGGGAGCTTTATACATTGGTGATACATTGAAGGGACAGCTCTCATCTTGTGGATCCAAGGCCTACCTAGAATAATGTTATAACAAGACAAACAATCCATAGCATAACATCTTTGCATAAAGTTAACTGCCTTAGATAGATTGGCAGCTTTATTTCTCTAATAGTGATTTTTGTTTGGACGCTTACTTCAACTCCATGAGTTTATTCAACACCAACTTGTTTGTCAACTGTTGTTGTGCCATATGCTGCTTCTCAAGGATATTGCCAAGTAGAGTTCCTTATCAGAAACTAAGGCAGATATCCCACCAGGATTCCCAGATCTAGGGATATCAAAGACAGGAGTAGCAGATTTGTTGGAAGCCTTATCCTTATTCCTCTAAAATGTTTCGAAAGAAGGAGGAGGAGGAGGAGGAAGAGATGAGTTCATGGCAGTACAAATAGAAAAAGAAGGTTCTAAAGATGAAGATTACTTTGATTAAGAAGCCATTTTTGGAAAGGAAAAAATGAATGAAAGAATTAAATAATGAAAGATGTTTAAAAAGATTTTGAAGATTATAGCAACACTAGCCCGACGGTAGGCGCCAAATTGTTTTGGTCAAAAATTACCTAAGTAATCTATGAAAAAAATTAGTAAAGTGAGGTCGTGTGTCACTTCAGGATATTAACTGAAATATTTAATCAATACCAGAATATCGGCTAGAATATCACAGAAATGAATGAGTAAAAGCAAATAAAATCAAAGAAAAACGATTTTTGAACATGTGTAAACCGTTGTTAAACATCTTCTCCGACTTCTGAAAGTTTGTTCCAGTTACAATTAAATATGTACAACAAGAACTATTAACATAATATAGGAATATTGTTTGAGATATCAAACCTGTCTGCATATCCTGGCCATCGGAATACTGAGCAGAATATAGTTCAAGATTTTCACCCATAACACTTAATATTTTGGATTGTAACATTATCTTGTAGTTAATAAGGAAGGTAGCATTGATTGTGATCATAACCTTGGGAAAAGTTTTATTACCTCGAGTATCCATAACAATCCCCTTGGTTACCCCTGGTAAGATTCCATATGCCGGTTGTAAGTATTCATGGTTATAGTTATTATATTCTACCCGGTAACTTTGATCTTTGTGCCATCTCAGATTCATAGTTGTTACCGTACCAACCTTGCCTAAAGTTGTTCACCTCATACCAATAATATCCTTGATAATTTGGTGGATGTGACTCGTAATATTAGTATGATGATGATGTATCTTCAAATTCTTCATAATCCTCCATCCTGTATCATTTGCTTCCATTAATACACTTTTCCATGTAATGTTTCATATAAGCTATAACTATTTTATGAAACACCATAAAATCATGCAAGCAATGGTAAAGACTCCTGCAACAATCACATGAATCATTATCCCAATTCATAGCAAAATCAAATTCCTTGATATTCTAATAAGCCTGCAAAGAATGAGTCTGCATCGTGTTGTCGTGGTTAGATGAAAAACAAGTTAATATTAAAGACTTAACTACCTATATATAGTATGGGTAAGTAAAAGTCGTCTCCATAGGAAATTGATGGAAAGTGTAAAACTTTATACCTAAGAACTCAATACATGAAACGAAAATACTAAAAGCAAATATTTTTGTTTTTTATTTAATTTGAAAAGTAAATTTAATGAAAATAATTAAGAAAGCAATAAACTTGATTAGGGGTTTTGAAAACTTTTAATTGAAAAGCAGTCACTTCCAAGGATCCGGGTTCAAATATTCATAAAAACTAGTTAACCTAGGTTGGAGAACACATAGACATGAACTTGTAAAGATCTAATTAAAGTGACAATCAAGGACAAGTTTTTAATATTAACTCGTGTACCTAACTACCCAATTATAGATGCCAAACACTCCTCTATACCAACTGTTCATGATGCAATGAAACCGAAATCGAATGATAAAAACGGATATTTGAAACTAAATAATTCCTTTAAATTAACCAGACCATAAACAAAATTGTACTGTCACTCCAAAAACAATCCAATAAATCTATGTTAAAAAAATAACTATGAGTCTTACAAGAACTCGTAAGCCGGAGATGATCACGAACAAGACTAGCCGTTCATTGACATGATTGGATCTTCAATGATTGATTGGATGTTGTTAAAGCTTGACTTGGGTGAATCTGTGGTGAAAGGAACTCCCGAAATTGCCCTGAAAACGTTCAAAATTCACATGGCAGAAGTCCCCTTCAAAACACTAATGATTGGGTTCAAATAAGGAAGAAAATCCTCAAAATACAGAGGTTGTTAGGTGAACGGCATATCATACGCCCACCGCAGCATACCATACTTCAGGTGTGAAGTTCTATAGAGCTCGTTCATTGGATTCTGTCCGGGATATGGTGGCTGATACGGCGGTCAGTGTATGATACGGTGGTGGATACGGTGGTCGTGTATGATATGGTGGTGCCTGATTGACTTGATTTGACTCTATCTTTTGTGGAAGTGCACGTTTGGTCCTTCAACTAGCTCCAATACTTCCTTAAAGTTCCCAGAATATGTACTTTGTCTTCTAGCACCTACAAACACTAACAAACTCAATGTACACATGTTCTACACTAGCATTCGTATAAAATAAAGCAATAAACATTATAATTATGGAATAAACACCCCACGATCACCTTTAGAACTAGGTTTGTTTCTTATGGGATTGTAAGAGAAGCTCTTCTTACTACTTTTTCTAGGGCTTTGTATGATTCGGTTGGCATGATACTTGCGAAATCTCCTCCCGTACTCTGATAGACAGGTCGTTTGGGTGCTCTGTTGATTACATCGTAAAAGGTTTTTCATTGCAGCCACAGATCAAGTCCGTGGGGTAGGCATCTCCAAAGGACACCTTCGTATCCCTCCCATGCTGTGTGCAATGATTCATCATCGTCTTGATAAAAACTTGTAATATTGCTTCTAAATTGGTAGTGTGATCTGGTGGAAAGTATTTTTGAAGAATTATTCAGGCATTTCCCCTATGTGGTGATGGAACTAGGCGGAAGTGAATCAAGCCACTCAATGGGTCGGCCTTGAAGTGAGAATGGAACAAGTATTAGTCTAATTGCATCGTCTAAACATTTAATAATTTAGAAAGTGGCACAAATACGAAGGAATCGAGAGATTAAGCGTTAGGATCTTCATCTTGCATTCCATGGAACTGAATAGAGTTGTCTACGAGTATGATAATACTTGACTTAATCCTGAAATTTTTGGCCCCTATTGCTGGTTGGACAACACTAGAGTCATAACTATCAATTGACGATGTGGCATAGTGTGTCACTTCATTTCCTCGTCTTGGCTAGCCATGTCTTCTTCACATGGTACCTTCCAAAACATCTTCTTTGATGACTATTGTTGTTTGTCGTGGCCTTTCATGTAACCTTTGACAGAAAAGTCATTCGGGTTCCGAAAGCTTTGAAACAAGTTTAGACTAGATGAGTCGTACACAAGGCGGAATGAAACAAGTTTAGACTAGATGAGTCGTACACACACTAACTTAAAAAACATATAAACTAAGGCTAGAATGAATCTAGCAAATGTAACTAAACTAACTAACTAAGGCAAACTAACTTAAAAAAATCTAGATAACAAGATAAAATAAAGTTGAACAAAATATATTAACAGGATATAAGCAAGATAGTCAAAAATTCAGATTGTCATTCAAAATTGTCGTGGCTCCCTAGCAACGGGCCAAAAACTTGATGCGCACACAAAGGTGTATGTATTTTATAAGGATTTTCCGTATAGATTTAGATTAAATTGGTTATTACTTATACTAACTACACACAAAAAGGCAAGTGTACCTAGTGTGGTAATATAGTGTTGGTAACAACCGAGTGTTAATTCGTGGACACACCGAGCCTACTCAACAATTTATACAATCGACTATTAGATTGGGTTTTTGTTTTGAGAAAATGATAAGTTAAATTGATGTAAAATTTTTTTTGGGTTTTTAAAACAATAACTAAAAATTAAAAAAACAAAGTTGAGACTTTAGGTTTTAAAATAGGGATTAAATCTATCATCCTAATTAGATTATACTTCGTAAGTATGATGAATACGGTAGTTTGATTAAAGATATAAGTTTAAGTAATTATGTTGATGTTTATAAGCGTGAGCCAACGTGAATTTCTCGTCTTGTAGCTCCATAGTGACAAGGATACCAGCATCGAGTAACTTACATTGCTAATCCTCCAAGCCACTAGTAACGTAGGTAATCTCGTGTAACCTTTCAACGTATGATTTCTGAAAACATAACTTACTGTTAGGCAGAGAGTTAATAAAGTTCCTTTTAACATACCATTAATTTTACAAACCATAATAATTACTCAAGATTTCTCAGACTAATAAAAGAGAACCAGTAAATGATTAGATATCTAAAGTTATATGATTTCTAATAACCATTCTAGTTCATTATCATGGATTTATACGAAAACCGATTTCACGAATAAAAGCTAGTTCACAAGTACTAGTTTTTCAACCTTGTATGACATTCACTGTTATAAATCATAAGTTTATAACTTTCCGTTCAAATGTAGATGCTACACATCAAAGTTTATTCAAGATTTCATAACATTAAGATAATATAAATCACACCATCAGTTCATCACAAATTATATAAGTTTCATCCAATTAGGATAATAATGAGAGTTTAGCTCATAATGAGCTTGAACATAACAACAAACAACATAGAAGATAGATATGAAATCATTGGTGAAATGAAATAATCCAACTAGTGATCCACAATTAATGATGTTAAAACAATCCTGAGCTTCTTCTAAGTGTTGTATGCACCTCGCAAGCCTCCCAAGGGTCTTCAAGTCTTGATTCCCGAGAGAGATCAGCAGGGTAACCCTCCACCAAAAGCTCTCACAAATGATGGCTTAAGCCTCTATTTATAGGCTTTCTAGAGTGTTTAAGCATGGCTCTGTGCTAGTACAATGCTTTGAAAGTTGGCCGGTTCATATGTGCAGATGTTTTCGGGCCCGGCCCCGTGTTTGAGGGGGGGCACGCCCCTATGCCTCATGGGGCACGGAGGTGTGTTTTAGGTTGGATGTGGGAGTGTGATTAATGAGGTACGACCCCATGCTTGGACTTTAAAGCTTGGTTTTCTTCAAATTCTTACTAAGTATGCTTCTTTTGTCCATCTTGGCCTTCTAAACACCTAAAAACACAATTTAACATTTTTAAGTTCATTTTTATCATTTAAGGAAGATATTAAGGAATAAATGATATGCTTTTGACAGGTTTCCTATGTATAATTTAGAGCACATTAGAAGACATCATGTAACATAACACGTGTGTGAAATGAAATGTATGGACAAAAAATAATAAAAAATAAGAGTACATGGGATGAAAGATTTTTTCTAAGGCTATAGGCTATATGCTATTGTGACCCTAGTTTTTTATAACCATTGGCTCTAATAATCATCTGTCACACCCTCAAAATCCATCGATGGGGTTCTACCGTGAGAAGCGTGACAAACCAGGATCTCAAAGACGGTCATATCAAACAACACTATATACGATGAAAATAAAATTTTAAATATGAAATATAGTAAAACGCCATTTTTAATGCAGTCAATGTAGAAGCGTAAACGTTTGTAAAACCATAAGTAATAAGTTAACAAAAGAAGGCATCAAGTAGAAAGTAGTAAATATAAATAAATTTGTTTTTCAAACAGTATACATGATGTGTTAGCCTCTAATGTGCAACCCTAGCCTTAAGGTGATGAAGACCTAAGAAAACATGCTAAAATGTCAATAGGTAGCGAGCCTATATCCAAGTTACATGGCGTTTCAAAACCAAAGCAGACTGTTTGTAAGTTGTGTGCCATTTCTACTATATGTATCACAAATAATGGCAAATATTAGGTTAGTTAAACACCATTTGACCTCGAGTGGAGTTAGCGCAACTAATGTCGTGGGGTTTATCACACCCAGTAGTACTACTCAGAATTAACTCGCTAGCTCGTAACTAATGGTTCAAGAATGTAAGGATTTTAATGTTTACACTACAGTAACAATCGATAAAACAATAATACCATAACCATGAAAATAAAGTTTGCATGCTTCTCACCCAAAAGGAAGGCATGTAAAATAGGGCCATAAAACTCACCTTTGAATGTGTAGGAAAGCACGAAGCTAGTGTAAAAGTTGAAAGCTAAATGTTACGTTGCAAGTATAGGGTCGTGAGTATGTGTACATAATAGTCAAAATGAACCCCGTTGTATCCAAACAACGTAATTTGTTAGTGTGTTTGAAAAATACTTAAAAAGTTTGGCAAATTAACTTTTTCATCTAAATTAACTTTTATTGAACAAAGTGACTTTTATTGACCAAAATTGACTAGTTTGACTCGAAAACCCGTTAGTGAATCAAGTAAGTGAAAACATGTTTAATTATGCTATAATTTTCCACATAATGATTTACATAAAGTTTCATATCGGAAATTTATATTTGAAAGTTTGCGCTTTCGAAAAGTATGACCTCGTACAAATGTGTAATCCATTTTTTGAAAATAATGAATTACATCATAACAAGCATCTCAACTATACATGTAACTCATCCAACAATCTCCCATAGCAAGTTAACATAACCTAAGAACATCATCATGTTCAAAGTTCCTTAATTTAGAAACACAAGAATACAACTTGCACAAATTGCTTCACAATCATGTTCCTATGATCATTCTAAAATCAATCAAATCATCATATCAACTCCTACATGTATCAAAGTCAACATACATAGCATTATGTCACAAAGTTTCCATAACTAGCAGGGATGATCATACGAAGTGATTTTCACAATCAAATCATTCCCAGTCCATTACGAAGTGATTTTCACAATCAAATCATTCCCAGTCCATTCTTAGGTTTTAAACATCATATAACAATCATCACAATCCAAAGCAAACATTAGAACACCATCTAAGAATCAAACTACCCAAAAAGTTTTAATTAAAGGACGGTACCCAAAAACCAAGCCAAATTGAAAAGTTAAACACATGAAATTTCATCCACTAGCATCAACTAACATTCTAAAATCATCAATTTAATCTAATTTCATCAAATTTATACAATTTCTATAGAAGCCCTAAAATAATGTTTCCTTTATAGAAATCTCTAGTTTTTTGACGTAAACGACATAATTTCATAAAATCAATCTATACAAACATCATAGTATTACAAACTAAAACATAATCATCATCAATTTCAACTTTTGATTCGTTTGGATCATCTAGGATTCAGGTTCATCATGAAAATCAAACAATACAACATCAAACATAAACTTACTTGTAATAATGTATAGATGCTAGAGAACACGTTTTTGATACGTGAATAATCTAAGATCACCAATAATTGCAAGAAAAAATCAAAGAATGTGTGTTTCTTATGTTTGTGTGCCTGTTTCAAAAATTAGAAAGGGAATGGGGAAGCGGGCACTCAATAGGATTAAGAGGATACAAGTTGGGTTTTATTAATTTTTTAAATAAAGACCCCGCTATTTTATAAAACTATTTTAACGCTACGCGATTGGAATTTTTGTAAACAGAACTACCAAATATTTACATAATATCAAATGAACAATAATTGTAGAGGTTGAACCTAGAGGCTCGGGAAATCAAATCAAGATAAGAAGATCAAGCCTTGCGAGAAGTTAAGTTAAGTTGCCCACGACAACATCAAGTCGCACGAGAACTAGTTACTCGGCGAGAACTCTTAGTTTTGTATAAATAGGAGTTTGTAATGTAATTAAAAAGCTTTTGTTCATTTCCTTATTTTGCACCTACTGTAATTTGTAATCAAATCAGAGAGCAATACTACTCGAAGTTATTTACATCTTGTGTTCATGTCATCAATTGATTCAATCTTAACCATAATGTCAATATTCTGCGTTTTCATTACGAGATCGATCTTCATATTGTACTGATCCTTATAATGGTATCAGAGCCTTGTTGCTCTAGATCAATTGATTAGAAGATTGAAGTGATACTTTTGGAGAGTTCTTGAACCTTATTCTGGAAGATCTACTTGATTGCTGCAAACTGTGATCATTTTTGAAGATGGTGAAACTAATAATCTCGGCATTTGAAGATTTGAAGATGTTTTTGACCTTAATCAAGCTTGATTGAATCAATTAGAGACAACTAGGATCTTAATTGAACTTAAATCACTAATTGAACATTTAATTAATCAAACTTTAATCAATTTGGTGAAAAATTGAAGCTGAAAATCTTCAAAATTGCAGAATTGGATCAAGGGAAAAGTTGGTGATTCTGTGCGAATAGTTGGTATTTGCGTGAGAAGTCGAGGTTTTCACAAAATTCAATTTCAGAAATTTCTGCGTGAAAAGTTTGTCAGATTTTGTGCGAGAACTTGAGTATTCACGCGAAAACTTCAAGTTTGAAGAATTTTGAAGAAGTTGATTTCAAGTTATGAAAGATGGCTAATCTGAAGCACGTTACTGCTACACTCAATCTCGATAATGAGATCGGAACTAGCACAAAGCCTCCATGACTTCTCAGTGAGGAAGACTATCCGGATTGGGTCTATCACTTTGAGAACCATGTCATCTACATGAAACCTAGGATGATGAGATCCCTTATACAACGTCCATACATTCTAATTTACACTAATGACAAGGGAGACTTAGTGCCGAAGCCTAAGCATCTATGGGATGAGGAAGACATGAAAAAGAGAGAGCTTGATGACAAAGCATATGCTGCCATCACTATGGCACTTACAACTGAGATAGCCTAGAAATTCAAGGACTACAGGAAGGCGAAAGATTTATGGGATGCTATGGAAGAGCAGATAATAGGAAACAAAGACATGCGGGAAAGCAGGAAAGACATGCTTAACCAAGAGTTCAATATGTTCAATCATATTCTTGGTGAAACTTTGGAAGCCTAGATGTCTAGGTTGTCAAACTCATAACCAAAACAAAGAGTGCAGGAATTACACTGGAGAATGTTTCAGTGAACAAGAAGTTGTTGAACTCACTACCGTATAGCTGGAACAACAACTGCACTACCATCAAGAGAACCAAAGATTGTTTACCCTATCCCTGAGCTATCTAATCTCGACCATCAAGTCCTATGACATGGATGACAAATAAAGGCTGCTAATTATATCAACACAATGGGAGTTGAAGCATCTGCTTTGTATGCAAAAATGGCTAGTAATCCAAATTACTATGTCAGCTACTCCCAGTTGTGTCAGCAACAGCAATAATCAGCATTAGGTCATTCAACTATCAAGGATCAATCTTTGCCTCAAGTTCAACCATTTATTCCATCCTATCCTTAAAGTCAATCATCTCAACTGTAAACAAGCATTTGTTGTCAATTCCCAACCTAACAAGCAGACAATTCATATTGCAAAAGAACACCTTGCTCTTTTACCTCATTCATGAATAGCTATGAAGCTTTCTCTACTGGAAGAATCAATACACCCAACATCATGGTTGATGATCTGTAACAAGTCAACCCAAATGATGTAGAAGAGAATGACATCAAATATCAGATGGCCGTGGTGCTGTATCATGCTAAGAATTTTCAAGAAGAACCAGGAGAAAAGTGTTTGGTCTAAACAACTCTAGAAAAATTGGGTTTGACAAATCAAACTTGAGATGTTACAACTATGACAAACCTGGTCACTTTGCTAGAGAATGCACTGAGGGAAGGTCTGTTCAAGCTAATAATGGAAAGAAGATAGTCATGGTGGAAGTTGAAACTAAAGGAGATACGACTAGTACATCTAATACCAAAGCAGTGGTATCTCAGACCGAAGAAGAGTATGACTGGTTCGACCAGATGGAGGTGTTAGATATGAAGCTTTCTACTGCCCTATTAGCAGAAATTTAAAGTGATGAAGATCAAGTTGAAGATAATGTGTTGGATGAGTTTGTGTCTGAAGAGTTGCTGGAAGGAGTGTTTAAGAAAGTGGTAGTGAAGAAGGTTGAAATTGTGAATGAGAATGCTGAAGAAGTAAAGAAAACAACTGTTGAGTTGACTCCAGCTTATTCAACCAAGGTCAATGAAAATGAAGTTGAAGAATCAGTTAATGTTGTTGAGTTCACTCCAGTATCTGCATGTGATGACAAGAAAAATGCTGTTGAGATCACTCCAGCAAACAAAGTGTCACACCCTCAAAATCCACGTGCGGAGTTTTACCGCGAGGCGCGTGAACAAACCAGGATCACAGTCAATAGTTACTTAGAACGACACTATATGCCACATTTAAAAATAAAACCAACCAAAGTTCAAACTTTAAAACCATGCGGAAGCATTTTGTAAATAAGACAAACCCAAAATATAAAAATGCATATTTGGCAAAACATGCGCCAACCCAAATATTTAAACACACATAAATAAAAACCAACAAATATGTCTTTAAAATGGAGTCTTAGAATGCATGCTGGACCCGTGTGGTGCTCCTAATGGCAAGCAGAGTTAACGACCTGAGAATAGCATACTAAAATGTCAACACAATGGTTGGTGAGTTCAAGAGTTGCGTTTATCATAAACAATAACATTTGCATAACATAAGAAGTGCATTGAAATAGATAGCTAGTCTATATTCACAAGTAATAACCATAGTGATTTCGCGATCGAAGCTGACTGTGTTGCGTTTGTTGCCTCCCGTCACGACTTACCAGGTCGTGACGATATTTGTGTCTAGGACAATATTGCACCCGTTTGACCTCGAGTCGCACAGGTGGTACTCGTCAGACCCAGTAGTACTAACCAAGATTTCCCGCTAGTTACCATTATAACGATCCGAAAGTGTGAGGACTTTCAAGGTATTAAGCACTATGTTAAAACATACACAACTTATAATAATAAAATAGTGTTTGAGTACAAGTATGCTACCTCCCCAAGAAGAAGGTTTATAAAAATAGAGGGGCATGAACTCACCTGGTGTGTAAAGATAATGACTAAAGAGAACTCATGATAGGTGCAAAGACAACCCTTAAAAGGTTACCTAGAACACAAGAGTACATAAGTATGTGTACACAGAATCATAATGAAACCCTAAGTGTTTTACAAACCAAAGAACTCAAGGTTTTAGAAACACACGACACATTTGACCCAATTGACTCGTTTGACCCGTTGGTGACATTATAGGTGAAGTTTCATTCAAACAAGTATAACAATACATCATACATGGTTACCATATAAGCTGATCACATATGACACATCATTACCTATATGTACTACTTAGATCATCACACAACCAAATATCATACAAGTCATGCAAATCTCAAAAAATTATCATGCTCATAATAACTATAACACAATTATTATACCATACAAGGATCAAATCACGCACCACATGCCATGTGAAGCCACTCACGACTTCACACCCTAAACCCTGCCAATCCTACTAAGTAGGGCCTCAGATTCGCACGTGTGTATGATGATCATTAACATACCAATTAACAAACTCATATCATCCAACATGTTCATTCATGATCAACTATCAATCAATAATAGTCCTAACTTACCCATATGACTCATAAACATGATTTTCCACAAACAGACCAAAACAGGTAACTAATCAACTAAACATCCATACAATCTAAACAACACATTCAACCACATTAGAAATCATCCATGAACATACTAGCATGATCCTAATGTCCCAAACATGCTCAAATCATCACATTTAAGAATTTGTGCAAATAAAGTTTCCCTTTTAGGAAAGTGCATCCCACATCTATCTAACACCCAATACATTCATGAATCCATTAACAATATACCAATTCAAGCTCATGATAACATCTAGACATGATCAACAACATCCAATTATCACAATTCATCAACCTTCATAGCCAAAAGTTACTATATTTAGTAAGACATGAACTACAACATTCATTCTTGGATTTCTAGCATTCAAATCAACAATCTAACATACAATTATCATCACAAACACATCAACAACATCAATTCATCATCAAATCACCATATCCATGCAAATAAAGTTACTATTATTAGTAACCTATGAACAACGTATCAAAATCATAGCTTTCTTGCATAATCGATGTTAACTAGCATCAATCTAACCTAACTAACATAATAACATCAACAAACAACCAAGAATCGACCTTCAATTGCAATATTCGAACTAGGGTTTCAGCCACAATGAAAAACCATCAAAAACATGTAAAAATCTAACCTTTAAACGTGTAATGGCTTGCAATTGATGATTCTAGCTTGTTGTGATGCTTGAAATCGGTCCAAAATCGAATGGAATTGCTTATTCTTGATGAAAACCGAAGTGTGTGTGTGTTTGAAGGTGAAGTCGCGGCCGATCAAGGTGTGGGGGCTAGGGTTGGGTTTTTTGTTTTATTTAATAATCCATAATTACCCTTTTAACCCTTATAATTTGTATTTTATTAAAACTAAGCTTTTAATTACTTTTTAAAAGGTTTAAACTTAAAATAATAAGCATATAAACTAACAATAATAATCATATGCATTATCTTCACTAGATACAAAACATACAGATTAAACACACACGTTTCTACATTACGTGATAAAATTCACAATTAATATTTAAATCGCATAATCACAACCAATAATCAACATAGAAATTATTGTTTAACATTATTAGTTTTTATTAAGTCACCAACGTTTAACGACAACTAATGTGTGTTCACGACACGTGTATGCAAGACTTAACGGAACTAACGGAGTTTGGTAACGGAAAATTACCGGATGTCACACAAAGCAAAAGAGAAGACTATGCTAAAGGCCTTCATGGTACAAGTTGTGCCTGAAGAGACAAAGAAGAAACAGGAAATTGAAGAGGTACATTCTAATCTTTGTTTAGATCATTGCATAGAAAAGGTAAACAGATATAGAGTTCACAACGAACGCTTGATCTTGTTGAAAAGCTTCAATATCAAGCTCTTAAATACAAATCTGATGAGAAAATTTTTAAAGAAAAGATAGATGGTTTAAACAAAACAATTTATCAATCAAAACTAAGTCTTCATGATAAAGAGTGTAATATAAAAGATTTGACTACACGTAATGATTAACTATCTTTAGAAATTAACAAACTCAATAGTGAACTCTTATCTGCAAAATTAGTTGTTGAAAAATTTGAGCTTTCATCGAACATGGTTGAAGGTATAATCAAGTCTTAGATGACACTGAAATTAACTATCTTTAGAAATTAACAAACTCAATAGTGAACTCTTATCTGCAAAATTAGTTGTTGAAAAATTTGAGCTTTCATCGAACATGGTTGAAGGTATAATCAAGTCTTAGATGACACTAAAAATTAATGGTGGTAAAAGTGGAGTTGGTTATGCTAACATTACACCACCAATTAATCATGATTATACATCTTTGCCTTCATCAATTACAACTCCTGATGAAGAGACCTATGGATTAGGTTTTCAACCAAACACAGACTTCACACCTTCAGTCAATGTTTCACTGACTATTGACCCTGTCACAAAAATTGAAATTAATATTAATCATGACAATTTTTTTGTAGAAAGTGTGAAGATAGAAGGGATGGTTGAAGAGTGGGAGAGCGATGATGAAATAGACTTTAAGAAATATAAGATTTGTAATGAAAAACAATCTTGTAATTCATCATCTGTCATAAATGAAAGATCTACAGTTTTTGTTGATTCAAATGTCTGTTAAAAAATGTCAAACAAAGAAAGAAAAAGGAATAAAAAATAAACTTTAAGAACAAAGAACGTAAACGTGTCACAACATCCATATTTGACTTGAAAACTGATTTCAAGAATAGATTTGTTTCTATATGCAATATTGATAAGGAGGATCATATTTTTAATGAAACCTATGCTAGTTTCTTTAAAAATAAATCTTTTATTATTGCTAACTCTATGATACAAGATGTGTTTAGAACATGATTGAAAGACACTGGTCCTACTCCAGTACAGACGATTGATAAGGATAAAGTCACAAATCATGCAACATCAGCATCAGTAGTGAATCTAAAAGCTAGGACCATTTCCTCATTTCCTTCGAAATCATCTTGAACAATTCATAACAAGAAAAAGGAAAAAGAGATTGTTAAAGAATCTAAGGCCAAGAACATACTAAGGCCAGATTCTGTGATAACTATGGAAGTTATCCAAAACAGTTCATGCAAAACATACAAGCATCAAATACATATCATAAAATATGTTGTTATGTGTGTGGAAAGCCAAATCACAAGGCTAGAAATTGTCATCATCAACATCAATTGACAAGCAAACAGAGATTTCATAATTCAATTTCAAACAATAGAAAATGTTTCTTTGTAAATGTAAATTTTAAAAGAAACTTAAATAAGTCAAATTCTTTTGCTAAAAACAATATTGATTTAAACAAAGAAAAGTCAACAGTAAAATCAGTACAAGTTGATGATAACAATTCCACCTTACCACCGATCAAACAAGTTCAAAGACGGAAAGTTAAAGACAAATCCCTTGAGCCTATTATTAAATATGTTTTGATGACAAAAGAGATATGATATTGCAAAATGTATCATATTTGGATGAAAGCAAAGAGCTTAAGTCAACCATGGCTTGGGTTCCTAAACATGAATAAATTTGTTCAAATGTGCAGGAACAATCAAGACAAGCAATCAATAGTGTTTGGCATATAGATAGTGGTTGTTCAAGACACATGACTGGTAATATATCTCTGTTAAACAACATACAATCTTACAATGGAGGATATGTTATCTTTGCGGGAGACAAAGGAGGTAAAATTACATAGAAAGGTACAGTGACAAATGGTGTGTTAAGTTTTGAAGATGTCAATTTTGTAGAGGAACTAAAACATAATTTGCTTAGTGTCTCTTAAATTTGTTACAAAAAGTATTCAACACATCTCACTGATAAAGAATGTCTTATTCTAAAACCTGGCTTTGTAATTCTTGATGAATGGATTTTATTAAGAACTCCAAGAGACAAAGACAAGTATTTACTAGACATGAATGGTACACGTTCTTTTGTAACTACGTCATGTTTGTTATCTAAAGCCTCGGAAGTGATACTTTATTATGGCATCGTCATCTTGGTCATGTAAATGTTAAAACTATGAACAAACTGGTTAGAGGAAATCATGTTGTTGGTCTACCTTTGAAAGAATTTTAACTAACTGAACATTGTCTGTCTTGTTCAAAAGGAAAACAACACAAACTTCCTCATAAACCAATTGCTCATACCAAAATTGACTCTATTCTTTAATTATTACACATGGATTTATTTGGTACTGTTACTGTTTTGAGTTTAGGACGTCTTGCATATTGTTTAGTCATTACTAATAATCTTTATATATTTACATGTGTTTTCTTCTTAGCAACCAAGGATGAGACACCTCATTTGCTGATAAAATTCATGACACTCATGGAAAATCAGACGGATAAAACAATCAAATGCATACGTAGCGATAGTGGAACAGAATTTTATAATCGTACATTGAATGAATTCAGAGATTAAAAGGGGATAGCAAGACAATTCAGTTCTGCAGGAACTCCATAACAAAATGGAGTTGCAGAAAGAAGAAACAGACTTTAATTGAAGCAGCCAGATGTATGTTATCAGCAGCCAAATTACCATCATTCTTTTGGGCTGAAGCTGTTAACACTAGATGTTATGTTCAAAAACATGTGTTAATCAATAAACAACAAAATATGACTCTAACAAAACATATACAAGTTCTGCACCTTCATGGGTTTATGATTATGCTTCTTTATTTGAAACATTTAATCAACCATCTATTGTTTCTACTGCTAATCTACCTTTAACATCCTTAATTCCAGATATCTTTGCTGATGATATTGGATCTATGACTTCTCAAGCAAAAGGAATATCTTCAGATATACCTTCTTCTTCAAGTGTTGCAGCTATTCCAACTTTTGTTTCTAAAATGGATTTACCTCATGATGATCCAGTTGTTGAACAAGCTCCACAAGTTTCTGATCAGAGTTCCTCTTCTACTCAAGTTGATCCAATTGATACAATTCAAGTATCATTTGAAGATCTTTCTGTCAACAATGATATTCAAGATGAAGATATTGTTTATCAACCTGAAGGAGAGAGCACTGCTGATGAACCAGTTGGACACATGTCTAACTTAGATGAAGTTATCTCTGAAGATGCTATTCCATAGTTGAGAATTCATAGAGATCATCCATTAGATACAATCATTGGTCCATTATTACAAGGTGTCCAAACTCGAAGTCAATCAGGAACAATAAATACATGTTTGTATTCATGTTTTCTATCACAAGTTGTGCCGAAGAATATTGAAATGGCATTAAAAGAAAATAGTTGGGTAGAGGCCATGCAGGATGAACTGATGCAATTCAAGAAGCTGAATGTATGGCATCTGTGTGAATTACCAAATGGTAAGTTGCCAATCGGTATGAAATGGATTTTTAAGAACAAGACGGATGAAAAGGATGTGATTGTCCACAACAAGGCCAGACTTGTTGTTCAAGGATTCTATCAAATTGAAGGGCTTGATTATGAAGAAGTATACGCTCCTGTTGCATGACTAGAAGCTATATGAAATTTTCTGGAAAATGCTTCATACAAGAACTTCATAGTATATCAAATGGAATCAAAACTGCTTTCTTATATGGTGAAATGAAAGAAGAAACCTATGTCTGCCAACCACTAGGTTTTAAAGATCCAGTTCATCCTGACTATGTTTACTAGTTAGACAAAGCACTTTATGGTTTACACAAAACAACTCAAGCTTGGTATGCCACTCTCAATGAACATTTGCTTGCAAATTGTTATACAAAGGTGCCATTGATCAAACTTTATTCATACGGAAGACCGATGATGATCTTATTCTCGTTCAAGTTTATGTCGATGATATTATCTTCGGATCTACCAATGATAATTTGTGCAAGGAATTTGAAGTAGTCATGAAGAAGAAATTTAAGATGAGTTCTCTTGGAGAAATGATGTTTTCTTAGGCATTCAAGTCAAACAAGATGATAAGAGAATACTGATACATCAAAAAAAAGTATATTCATAGTATCCTAGATAAATACAAATTCCACGACTCCAAGACAGCTCCTACTCCTATGTCTTCTCATCCTACTTTGACTCCAGATCTTATGGGAGAAGATGTTGATCAACACATGTATCGATCAATGATCAGATCTCTGATGTATCTCCTTGCAAGCAGACCAGACATCATGTTTCCTGTTTGTCACGGTGCACGATATCAAAGTAATCCAAAGGAATCTCATATGAAAGCTGTCAAGAGGATTTTTAAGTATCTTAAGGTTCAATCAACACTCGGCCTTTAGTATCCTAAAAATTCTTATTTCAATTTATTTTCTTATATTGACAGTGATTATGCAGGATGTAACTTGGATAGGAAATCTACTACTGGCCGTTGTCAATTTCTTGGCAATAGGTTGATTTCATGGCAATGCAAGAAATAGCAGACAGTATCCACATCAACTGCAGAGGCTGAATATGTGGCTGCATCAAGTTGTTGTTCACAAATCATTTGGATTCAACAACAACTCCTTGATTATGGCCTAAACACATTGACTTGGATTATGTTTGATATGTTGATAGGTTGATTTAAACTTTCTGAAGAATCCAATTCAGCATTCAAAGACAAAACACATTGACATCCGCATGCATTTCATTCGTGACTGCTTTGAACGCAAACTTATCCATTTGGAATCAATTTCCACAGATGACAACATTGCCTATGTGTTTAATAAGGCGTTTGATCATTCCAGATTTGATTTTTTAGTTAAATCATTGGGCATGATTAACTTTGCTTAACGCTTATTCTTACACCCTTTACAAAATATTCTTCTTTATTTTTTGCTAAAATTGTTATTTTCTGTTTATATAATCATAATTTTAGGGGGAGAAAATTTGAAAATACTTAAAAAGATTTTGTTCTTAGGGGGAGTAAATAGTTTGAAGAAAAGTACACAAAGATTTTGGTTTACAAAAATTGAGAAAATTAAATTTTCAAGAGTTTACAGAAAATGATAGTACATTTCTTGATTTTGATTCGTTGCATCCTAAGGCTTACAAGAAACTGACTTGGATTATGTTTGATATGTTGATAGGTTGGACATTCAAGAATGAAAAGCACTATGTTTTGTGATGCACTGAAAGTAACTATCTATGACTAAAATGGGTAACATATCAAGGTTTTGTGGTAACTCTGATTCCATACTAAAATAGACTGAGAGTTATAGTCTAGTCATACTCAAACTAGTTACTTTTTGATCCAGTTTCTTTTAGATATTGTATATATATGTAAAAAACAAAATACAAAAATATATATACAAATGAAAACAAAATTCAAAAGGGAAAAACAAAGAAAAGGAGCAAAAAGAAGCCAAAAGGCCATATAGGAATAAAATATGCCAATGAGCACATTAATAAAAGATATGTCATAAACATACATGCTATATGATAAATATTTTTTTTTGAGAATATGTTCTGACACAGAAGGCAAAATCAAAAGATGGGGCATGTAAGTCCGACTTGGCATGTTAGTCCGACTTGGCATGTAAATCCTAAACATCTTGCAAGGAAAAAAACATAAGTCCGACTGGCTGTTAATAAGTCCTAAAACTTGTTAAGATTATGTGTTCAAAAATGTTTCTCAGGCTAGTTATGCTCATAATAGATATTATATTAGAAAATTCATTCTGCAAAAGCTGATCAGAAGTGAAAGGTTTAAGTCAAATTAGGGTGACTTGAAATCTCGAAAGCTTCTTGAAGGTGGATAAGGTTCTATAGGATTTTTGATTGTGGGACACACTGAAGAAATATAATTTAATCAAAATATGATAAATATCACAGCTTATGTGTCTAACTAAACTTGAAGTCTAAGTTTAAACTGGAAACAATATATTGACAATCAACATAACCAGTTCTATTTATAAATAAAGCTGGATGATGGTAATAATCGATTTCTAATAAATTTGATCTTGTACTTGAATATTTATTAAAAAATAGTTAAGTAAATAATTAGTCGGTCAATATTGTTTGTTTACATATGTTTTTCTACTTGTTTCAATTTTATATCTTTTACAAAATTTAGGGTGTTAGAATAATTGTAAACACTTAGTTAAACATAATCATTTTCATAACAAATCAAATGGCTTAAAGAATAAATAAATTGTTGAAAATTTTGAAAAATAAAAAGTTGAAAATTTTAAAAGGAAAATTGAACTTGTCGCACGCTAAAAGTTCATCTAATGCGAGAAGTTCAAAACAAATGCGAACAGTTCAACTGATGCGAAAAGTCTCTGTATGCGAGAACTCTGACTTCTCGCGCGAGAAGTCAAAGTACTTTAAATACTACAGTTGTACGAAAAGTAACACATATCGCACGAAAACTTCAGAAATTTCTCTCTCAAAATTCTAAGTGTAGAAACTTGTTAAACTTTGATTATAGTGTTCATCTACTTCGCATTGGGTTTTATTAGTGATTTACAAGGTATATAGATGATTTTGTTCAGATTGAAAGTGTTTGATACTTGATCGAAAGTTCTTTTGATGAATACATGATAAATTTGACAAATTAAACATGTTAAACCTTTAAAATGACTTAGGCGACACCTACTAATCAAGTTTTAATAGTTGAAACACTCTAAAATTGAACAATTGAAATTCTAAAATTTCACAGACTTTTTGCATGTGAAAAGTAGGCTGAATATGAACAGATGCGAGAACTTTCAAACTTGCACAAACTATTCGCATAAAGTTAAACTTGTTGCGGGAGAAATTGACTTTTAGTCAAAGTCAGTTTCAAGCGAAAACCTATTTTGTCGCCGACAAGCAAAGACTAAAAAATAAAGCTTTCGCGCGAGAAGCTGATGTTTTCGTGCGAGAAGTTCAATTTTTCAAAAAAAAATTCTAAATGTGAATTTCTGTTTTTAATTTGAATTTTTGTTTCAAGTTTGAAATATTTTTTGTTCTTATTAAGTTTGTTCTATGTTTCAGATGGCACGTCGATTGGTTTTTAATAAAAACCATAATGTTGTGGCGTAACTGGGAGATATACCGTATGACAAAGCTCTGTTTAGATCACTTATTGATGGGTTGAAGACGTCTCGCATTCATTATGCCATTTCGGCTAATCCCGCTATTTTCACTGACGTTATCAATCAGGTTTGGGAGACAGCAGTTAATGAGACTGAACAGGAAGGTGAGCCCTGTATTTCAGCAACTGTGAAAGGGAAGAGGGTTGCTGTCACAGCTAAAGTGATCAACAGTGTGTTATTACTTAAAGATCAACCCAACTCACCTTTGAAGATAGATGATGACGTTGTACGAGACTGCCTTAAGAGAATGGGATATGATCATATATATCCATCTTTTGAGAAGAAGTATCTTCCACCATTTTGGAAGTACTTATTTCATGTAGTTATCCATTGCCTTAGCAATCTAAAAGCTGGCATGGATAGTCTAAGGGCAGTGTTTGGATCACTGCTAATTTCTCCAATTGATGAACTCCCCTTCAGCATATCCAAGGCTATCTTTGCTGAGTTGCAGAAGAATGTGATAACGATTGTTGGGAAGAAGTTTGTGATGTGCCCACCATTCATTCATCTTATAGTGAATGCTGCTCATCCTGAGTTAGCAGTAACCAACTTATCTACCTATGATGTCATGGTGATAAAGAAGGATATTTTCACTTGCAGGACTGTTAGGGGGTTCTTAACACTTAGTTAACACACTTAGGAGGATATTAATATCACTTAACGGTTCAAATAAGGAACTGAGAACTTTAACAGGTGATGCAATGCACAACACAAGTAAGTAAAGAACAAGAACACAAGATATAAGTTTTCAAGGAAGTAGTATATTGCTTCTCAAGTTCTATTACAAGTGTTTGCACTCATATTAAATACAAGAACCTTAGACTCTTTATACTAATCCTACAACCGTCAATTTACAAAAGACAGTTGGAAAGTGACTAATCTAGACAACAAGATCAGCCTAAAGTCAAAAGACAGATTGTCTTTTGACTAGTGACTATGACAGGCCATAGCTCACTTGACTTTTCTACTACAAAAGTCCCAAAAGAAACAAAAACAGAAACTTACAGACAAAGACCTTATCTACTTTATCATAAAGCATAGGAGTTTCACCAACTGATGATAGTTGGTGAACCACCAGAGTGGGCAGCGGACAGATGGTTGCTTTATGATAAAGTTGATGGAAAAGGTGACTTTTCTCTCTCTTCTAAAGGTAAATCAGTCTTGTATTTTTTCAGCTTCGGAAGACTTTGTCTTGAGAGGTTTGGAAGACTTCATCTTTATACTTCGGAAGCGTTGAGTCTTTGGCTTCAGAAGACTTGACACTTAGTGTAAAGCTTCCTTATCATTTTCTTCAGAACTTATCCTTCGGAAGATTTCACACTTGGCATTCTTCTTTGTATGTGTAAAGCTTCCGAAGTTAGTTCTTCTTTGTTCCTTAGTGCATGTTAGAAGACCTGGTTGTTATGGCATGTTTTGATTGATCCTTTGGTTGCATCAGCCTCTTAACCTTAGAGGTTCCTACATCACTTATCTTATGGGGGCCAGAGGAAATGCCTGGGATAGAGTTAATTTTGTGAAACTTGGAAGATTTGTAGAGGGTTTTCAGCCAGAAGCACAAGAGACTGAAGAAGTGGCCACACAAGATGAACAAGTTGGCCCTTCTAATATTGTGCCTGAAGATGTCACTGAGAGTTCACAGCCAAGGGGAACTGATATAGACGCTGAGATAGATTCTTGGTTTAGTTCAGGGAGTGAGACTGATAGTGATCATATTGGGAACGTACCTTATGTGTTGCAAGAAAGTCCCAGAGTGCGTGAAACTCCTGCAAAACGCACTGCTGAGGAATGTGATGCAGATTTTGTTCTAGAAGAGACAGTGTTAGTCGAGGTAGGAGGAAGAAGATGGCTAGAAGGGCTGGTGATAGTGCTCGTGGTAGGGGTAAAGGACGTGGCGTGTTGAGAAAACGTCAGAACCCCATGACCACTTAACCGATTGAGGAAGATGTTCCTGTTACTGAGACTCCAGTCACAGTAAGTGAGGCTACACCAACTGAGACCATCTGATATGCCCACTTTTACTGCTGTCATGTTGAACACACCACCAAGAGATCAGGTTATTAATGAGACTATCTGTATGGAAGACTTCATCAACACTTCTCCTGAGTATAGACAGGGTGCTAGTGCTTCAACTAGTTATCCTACACGTATCACACTTGATGAATGTGTACGTAATTTGGAGAGAGAGATGTTGGAGAAGACTCAGAAGTTGGAGACCACAGAAGTTGGAGAAAGTAGTGGACAACAACCTGTTGGCCCTGAACCTGCTGAAGATCCAATTACTACTACAGAGCATCCTGTTGATCCTGTTGTTCAAGAAAGGACAACAGAGACTTCTGATGTTGGTCAAGAGTCACCTACCACTGATATTCATATGACTACTGAGGATAAACCTATAGTTTACACTGGAGAGGCATTTGTGGAGCCTGAGCATATGATGCCCATTCATAACACTGTAGATGATGAAGATGGTGGTTCAGACCTGATAGATTATGATTCAAGTGATGATGGTGATGAGGATGATGATGATGATGATGAGGATGATGATGATGATGATGATGATGATGAGATGATGATAATGAAGGTGATGATGATGGAAATGATGATGATGATCAGGGAGGAGATATGGGTGCAGCTACATGTACTGCTAGATCATCAGGTACTGAAAATGTCTCCAGACCAAGTCTTGATGATACAGTTGAGTACAAACCATTAGAACCCGCTACAGAAGCGGCCTATGAAAGAGAATTTTATACATTCCAGCAAAAGATCATTGCTAAGGAGAAAGAAAAAGGGTTTGAGAATTTTAATGACTTAGAAGAAGGAATAGAGTACACAGATATATTTGGAAACAGTCTTAAAGACATGTTTTCAGACACTTTGATTGAAGAGGGAGAGATCGTAGGAGAGTTGAGCATTTCATAAACGACTGACGAGACAGCTAATGTTACTGGTCAAAGTGTTGTGCGTCAGGTCGGGAACTTAACTGTTGTAGCTCCTCCTCCACCAGCTTATATTCACACGTTGAGGCATTCCAAACATTTCACAAGGTACGGGAACTCAGAACATATTATCAGCTGGGCTTACGATGAAGAGAAGAAGATGTATATAGTGAAGAGAAAGGGTGGAGCTATTGAGTATTTCCAAGACGAACATGACTTTCATACTCTACGAGCATCAGATTTATATGCAATGGGTTGTGTTCCATTTATTAACTCTAGAAACCATAGCAATGCAAATCAGATCAGAAATATGATTTGGAAGCAGAGTAAAACAAACTTCAAAGACTTCAAAACTGCTAAATCTAAAGTCATTGAAGATGAGACCCGAATTGATCCAAACACTAACAAATCTATAAAGATAAGGGTTTATAGACATCCAAGGTATGCGAAAAAGATCCCTATTCACACTCCGGTGACAATTAACAGCTTGTCAAAGCTTAAGGGGTGGAGTTGTGAAAAGGAGACGGGTCATGCGTTAATTAAGTGTGAAGATAAAGAATACTATGTCATCGACCCTATGGATTTGCTCAAATTTGAAAAGGAAGATTTGATGAAGTTGCAGGCTTGTCCAATTACAACTAATGAATCTGTACATTTCATAGCAGCACAGTTTGGTTGGATGATCACGAAGGCCCTGAACAACAAGATGTATGCTTCTGGAGGCAGCTATCAGGTTGATGATATGGACTTCTAGAGAATTAATTTACCAAGCCTAGGGGGAGATTGTAGGGGTTGAATGTAGAGGCTTAGGAAATCAAATCAAGATAAGAAGATCAAGCCTTGTGCGAAGTTAAGTTGTCGGGCGAAAACTGGTTTTCGCGCGACAACATCAAGTCGCGCGAGAACTAGTGAGTCGCGAGAGAACTCTTAGTTTTGTATAAATAGGAGTTTTATAATGTAATTAAAAAGCTTTTGTTCATTTCTTGATTTTTCACTTACCGTAATTTGTAATCAAATTAGAGAGCAATGCTACTCGAAGTTATTTACATCTTGTGTTCATGTTCATCAATTGATTCAATCTTAACCGTAATGTCAATATTCTGCGTTTTCATTACGAGATAGATCTTCATATTGTACTCATCCTTACAATAGTAACTTAAAATAATATTTATTTTGATAGTTTAAAGTAATTTTTATAGCTAATTAGATTTAAAAACCGAAAATACGCGAAAACATGTAAGTGCCAGAAAATTTATCATTTTCACAACTAAGCTTAACATTTAATCACATAACATATAATTTAACACTAATTGTAATTCTTTGAAAGCTATTTTAACAAATCAGCAACATTTGGGAACAGACGCGTGTGTGATCAGAAAATTCTTTGAATTACCGTTACATGAAGATTTAGATTTTTCATGCAATAAATGATGCATTTAAGCAAAAAAATCAAATGCACGCATATATGATTGGAAAATAATGTTCGTGTTGAACAAAAAGTAACCTGAAAATGATAGGTGTCACAATGAACTTCTAATGTTTTCGCAAATGAAGGTTATATTTGTGAGAACTTCTAATGTGAGGGACCGGTTAAGGGATGGTCAATACAATCAGTCTCACAATAAGGAGAGTGTTAAAACACTTAACAGATCCAAGAGGGTATCAGGTTTATATGAATGATACTAAGAACACAAGTAAACAATGAGAAAGAACTAAGAACAAGAACAAGATAAGTATGGTTTTCAAGAATATTGTATATTGCCCTCAAATTCTTTTACATGTGTTACAAAGCATAAAAAGAAATATAAGAACCTGAGAGACTTTATACTACATCCTACAGCCGGCCATACTTTGAAGGCCAGCTGGAAACACTAATCTAGACAACAAGATCAATGTAAAGTCAAAAGGTAGATTGCCTTATGACTAGTGACTATGACATGCCATAGCTCACATCCTAATATATTACAAAAAGGATAAAAAGTTCAAAGTAGATAGTTACAGACTCTAAACCATAATCTACAGGTATAAAAGCTGGACCTTTTCACCAACTCATGCAAGTTGGTGAGTCTTTAGAGTTGCAGCAGAAAGTTGGTCAGCTTTATACAAAAGTAGATTAGAGAAAGCATGTCCTCTCTGTCTTCGAAAGAAATCAGTATTCGCTTCATTTTCTTTGGAAGACTATGCCTTTAAAGCTTCGGAAGACTTCATCTTTGGCTTCTGAAGATTTGGTCATTGGCTTTGGAAGATTTGGTCTTTAGCTTCGGAAGAGTTTACACTTAGAATAATTTGATGTGAGAAGTGTAAAACTTCCAAAGTGACTTCTACTCTGCATAATGTGCATTCAAGCTGGAAGCTCTTTGGTTGCTTTGGTTTCTTTGGTTGCATCAACCTTTCAAGTATAACCTTACAAACTACCCCTAGGCTGATGCTACTAAAACAGAGAAGTATACTTAGATATTGATAGTCCTCATCAGGATCAAGACCATTCCTTTCTTCATCAATTGATCAGGATCCCTCAGACTCTTATAATACCTTCTCATGTCATGGAGATCATGCAGAGGAAGATAAAGCATGTCTTTCCAAAAATAGACATCTTGACCTCCTTGATCTCTGATGACATACCACCTATCTGGATTAGTAGCAAAGGTCCAGGACAGGATGGGTCTTTTAGTTGCAAGAGGCTCTACAAGAGTTGGATTTGTTGAGCAGCCTCTTCTTGCACTACCTCAGGATGTTGTGACTCATCCTAAGGTGTAGAGATGGATGCCTTGGACTTCTTCTTAGAACCACTCTTCCTGGCCATCCTTTTCCTCCTCTTTAAAGTCTTTAAATGAGAAGACTGGGCTTCAGTACCAGGATGACTTGTTGTGTCTTTCTCAGTTGGGTCCTCTTCCCTTACAAGTTCAGAAGGAGAGGGATTTGGACCCTACTATAGATTAGAAGATGAATTTGGCTGAGATGCAGCTCTAGGTTCAGATTATGTTGTCTCAGTGGGTTCAACCTTTACCTCAACTTCAGGTTGAGCTTGACATGGTAGAGAATGCAAGTCAACAAGCTCTCCCTTTTTAATCTTCTGCTTGATCACTCTAATATGCTCATCCATAGCGGATAGAGACATTGGACCAAGCCTCCTTCCAGAGAATCCATACAGCTTCAAGTAGCTCATCATCCTCTGCCTATCAGCAGACTTCTTTTGACTCTTTTGGATGATGGCTCTTGACTTTGCAGCTTCTTCCCTCATTTTTCTCTTAGCATCCTTTCGTTCTTTGATGACTTGTTGCTCCAACTGCTTAAGATACTCTAATTCAACATACTCGTATGATAAAGGAAGAAGTGCAGATGCCTGATAGAGACCTGTGGCACTCAGGTAGCTAATCATGTTTTGTCTATCAGCTTCCTTGTCTACCTGAGGTTGTTTAGTTGCCACAGCCTCTTTCATAGGGCTTTCCTAAATTGGGGAGAGGATAGGAGCATGCTTGTATAGCATTTTCTATCTCCTTTCTTCCTTGATTTTTAGGAGCAATTATGAATCCCCTGCCTCCTTCCACTCCTTTAACCGCTCTGTGTCTACCAGTTCATTGAGTTCCTCTAAGGGAAGACAGATGAGTTCATCTATGTTGTAGTTCCTGGTCCCCAGGTAGTTTATCCTGGCTGCTCTCAACTCATCATCCTGAGTATTTGTCCTGGGGGCAGCCCTGATAGCAGTTTCCATAAAACTTGGAGACCCTCTTGAACTCTCTCCCTTTAGCTTCCTCTTCCTCTCTCTTTCCTCCTCCTCAATCTCTTCAGAGGTCATCTTCCTCTTCCTTTTGTCACGCACAGGCCTCGATGACTTAGGGTGGAGATAGATTTGGCCTTCATTGCTTGGTTTAGCAGTCAAGCTCTAGCCAGAGAGAGGTTGTGAAGCACCTTCACCAGCTGGTGCCTCACTAAGGGTTGATGATGTTGAAGCAGTTCTTGTAACAAGGTTCACAGGGTCTATCACTGGGCCTTCGGTCAAGGTTTCCCCTTTGAAGCTAATCTTAGGTTCCACCTCAAGATCCAGTTGACCAATGACATTGCCTGTTAGCCTTTGTCTTTTTCTTTGCCTGAACTCTTCAACAATCCTATCTTGAATCCTCTCAGCCAATCTGTCAGCTTGCCTGCTTTGACTAGGATTGGCAAGTGGCATGTGGACTAGAGGAAGACTATCATAGAACTTCAAAGTCTGAACATTGAAAACCTCTTACTGCCCCTGAAGTCTATGCAAAATCAGAGCTCTCCTATCAGCATCATACCTCCATCCAAGTATTTCATTCTCAGCATCATGGGGTGGGGTAGACATAGCTCTTGGAATACCCTCCTTAAATAGACTTTGAATGAGTGAGTCCACATCAATATGGACTTGAGGAGGTTGCTGAGTATGGACAATTACAAGTGAGGTTGGTGAATCCTTACTGTCCATACTCTGTGAAGAACTCCCAGGTTCTGTGATTGCTTGGACTTTCTCCCCTTTTTGGTAGCATGACCCTCATGTATAGGTGAGCTAGGGGTTAGGTCTATCACATCCATAGGTTCTTGTGTTCCTGGTTGAGCCTTCCTTAAAGGTCTCCCAGCTAGTTGTTCTTTGAGATCAGAAATCTAAAGTTGCTGATCATTGACCTTTCTTAGCAAGGTAGTCACCTGAGATTCCAAGTGACTAACCTTGGAGACTAAATAGGTGTAGGTTTTAGTCAACTTTTTCACCTTTAGTCTTATATTCCCCTCATCTTCATGAGAAGAATCATGGGGGATGAGAGAATAGGACCTAAGTCTTCTTCCTCATCACCAACACTTTGTTCTTGGCTGCTGGATTTCCCCTTCACCATGATAGCTTCAAGTGAAGTGTCAATGGGCTGGGTTGCCATGGTTAAGGTCTTAATGATGTAGTCACTTGGTGAAGTGAGAGCCTCTTCCATATGGACCTCCTAAACAGGTTTAGGGAGATCCACCTCAGTAGTGGGTGGATGATGTGGGCTAGACATGGGAGAAACATGAGTACTCATCTCTCTTTTAACAGGGGAGGAGAAGAGAGACTCATGATACTCACTGAATCCCATGTCTTCATCATTATAGAATTCTAGGTTTGGAATGGGTTGGTTTAGATCAAGATGATGGGGATGGTAACTATCCACTGAAGGTTGTTCACTAGAGTGTTGAGACTTTGAGTGAAGGCTTAAGGCTTGGGGGGTTGTGAGCTCATTAGGCTGAGCATGAGGAACCTCAGCACTGATCATTGAAAAGATAGGAGTGGTTTGCTCCTCAAGAGAAGTGGGAGTATATGGGTGGTGATATATGAGCCTGCACAAACTGTGTAGCATGTGTAGGAGTTCGTTTGGATTTTCTTTGGTAGGTGATGGTTATTTGTGGCTGTATAGGTGGTTGGGAAGTAGAAGGTGTGGGTTCAACACTAGCTGGTGCTGCTAGGTTGTCACCTTAAGCAATGAGCTCTAACATTTTTAGGACAAGGGTTGTTTCTACCCCTGAGAAGCCAACGGTTGGCTTTCTCATAGTCTTAAAGATGCTAGGCTTCATTTGTCCCAATTTTAGAACATTACCTATTCCCCTCAATTGTGAGTCCAGTTCACAGTTGAGAATGTGCTGGACAAATCTAGGGAACATGTAATATTCTAAGGAGTCCAAGTTTTCATGTAAATTAATGTACACAAATTATGAATACCTGAACTTGACTCCTAGAACCATCCCATGGACTATGTAGGAAAGGTCCTCTAGAACTTGGTCCCATCCTCCATGCTTGTTATATAGACTATGGATGACGACATGGAGGTGGTATTTCCATTTAGAGGAAACCTTCCCTTTCCTGAAGGTCTTGACAAAGAAATCCCCTTCATAGCCTATCTGATCAAAGGACCGGTTAACAGCAGACTTGGGGAAACACAAATCACATTCGACATCATCCAGCCTTGGATGTGAGTTTATGGATGCTAGAGTGATGAAGATTGTCATCCCCTACACTATGGCAGACAGTGCCTTCTCCCCATCCATGGTGATCTCTTGACAGGTCCTCCATAATTCCAACAACTGATACTCACAGAGTGGAGGATCGATGGTGAGGGAGGTGAAGTAGTTTGATAGAGTGAGAAAGCGACAAACCTATGAGAAACAAGGATCTTTCTCAGAGTTCAACAGAGCAACTTGATTATGTTGCCTGTGAAGTTACATGGAGAAATTGGGTTGCTTTCTGCGATTAAGGTTGGCCATTTTGAGGTATCTTTGTTATGAAGGAAGATAAGAACAAGGGCGATTTGTGGGTTTTAGGTTATAGAATTTTTTCAGATGAGGAAGATAGTGAAAGAGGGGGAACCATTGAGAGAATATATACGAAATGGGTTTGAGACTAACTTAATAAAAAAGGATAAACTTTGAAATCTGAAGTCGGCCCCACCTTTAAAAAGTGCCCAAAAAGGTGGTTTTCTTGGAAGTCGAAAAATCTTCCGAATGTATTTTTGTCTTTAGAAGTTTTTAAGAAAAGCTTCCAAAGCCAATTTGGCTTCGGAAGATATTCGTAAGATTTGTGAAAATTTTGATTCGGAAGGAAAATACTTGGAGAATTTTGCATCCGAGACATTTTTTGTTCTGGAAGAGATCAGGACTTGGAAGTTTTATTCTAAAGAGAAAAAATCTTCCGATACTTAATTGTTTTTATAAGAAAATTATCCTTCAAATACATGTAAGTACTTAGAAGCATATTTAGGCTTCAGAAGATATATCAGAATTTCTTCCGAAGGTAAATTTCTTATAAGTAGTTATTTGATTTGAAGACATAATGTTCTTCTGAAGACAACTTGATGTCATCCGAAAGAAAATATGTTTAACAATTTTCAAAAAATCTTAGGAATATCATTTGAAAATTTTTCTTCCAAAAGAAACTAGGCTTATGAAGATGATAAAATAGACAACTTAGGACACATAGGTTTTAGAAATAGAATTGATTTAAGTTTAAGAAGAATCTACTCAAAGTTAATCATCCCAATAGCTGATACCAGATATTTGAATCTTTTTTCATAAAAAGCTTTAGGGAACAGATTGGCATATTGTTCATTTGTGTTAACTTTGACTAGTTTGATTAATCCTTTTTCAAAATTATCTCTAATCAAATGATGCCTGATGTTGATGTGTTTTGTCCTTGAGTATTGCACAGGATTCTCTGTAATAGAGATAACACTGTTTTTGTTTATATGGATGGGAGTCTCTTTGAAGTTGAATCCATAGTCTAGCATCTGATTCTGAATCCAAAACACTTGAGCACAAAAGCTTGCAGCAGCAATGTATTCATCTTTAACAGTTGATGCAGACAAATAGGATTGTTTCTTGTATTACCATGAGACTATCCTTCTACCAAGGAATTGACATCCCCCAGATGTAGACTTTGCAGTCATGTTGCAACCACTATAGTCACTGTCTGTATAGGCATACAGATTGAAGTCAGAATTCTTTGGATACCAAAGCCCAAGCTTTGTAGCACCTTTGAGATATCTAAGAATCCTCTTGACAGTAACTAGTTGTGACATCTTAGGGTTGGCTTGATATCTTGCATAGATGCATATGGCAAACATGATATCAGGCCTACTGGCTATGAGGTACATAAGAGACCCAATCACAGCCCTATAGAGAAGTTCATCCATACACTCCCCCTCAGGATCAGGTCCAAGGGAGTGATTTCAGGCTATGGGAGTCTTTGCAACCTTCTAATAAGTCATGTTGAATCTTGTAAGGATGTCTTCTACATACTTTGACTGACTTATGAAGATGCCATTATCAACTTGCTTCACTTGAATTCCTAGAAAGAAATTGAGTTCCTCCATGGCACTTATTTCAAATCCATTCTTCATCAGCCTCTCAAAGTCTTTGTAGAGCTTTAGATTAGTTGACTTGAAGATAATGTCATCTACATATACTTGAAACCGCATTAAGTCATTCCCTGTTCCTTTGATGAAGAGAGTTCCATCTATAGTACCCCTTTGTTAGCCATGTTGACAGAGATACTGAGATAGTGTCTCGTACCACTTTCTTGGAGCTTGGTGCAGCCATAAAGAGATTTATCAAGCTTGCAGACATAATCAGGATGATCTAGGTCTGTAAAGTCAGGTGGTTGTTTGACATACACTTTTTCATCAATCACCCGTATAAGAAAGCACACTTGACATCAAGTTGGTAGACCTTGAAATCCTTGGATGCAGCAAAAGCCAAGAATATTCAAATAGCCTCAAGTCTTGCTACAGGAGCAAAAACATATGTGTAGTCAATTCCCTCTTCTTGTGTGTATCCTTGAACAACTAGTCTGGCCTTGTTCTTGATGACAAGTCCTCTATCATCCTTCTTGTTTCTAAAAACCCAGTTGGTTCCTATGGTATTCTTCTTTTGAGAAAGAGGAGATAGGTTCCGTACCTTCTATCTTTTAAATTGAAGCAGCTCCTTTTGCATTGCTTCAACCAAACTTTTATCCTTCAACGCCTCATCAACTTTCTTTAGCTCTATCTAGGACAAAAAACAAGAGTATAGACAAACATTTTTGTCATGGGTTTCACCCCTTGTTCTCACCCCTATATCAACATTTCCAATGATGTTTATGGTGGGATGTGACTTGTGGATCCTAAGTTGAGGGATCACAGCAAGTTAATTGGAAAGATTTAAGTTTGAGAAATTTACATCTGGTAATGGAGTATCACCCACCACATCAGCACACGTATAAAGATTTGTTAAAATAGTATGTAACTAAATCAAGATCCTGAAACATTCTCACAAGATTTATTAAAATAGTTTGTAACTAAATCAAGATCAAACACTAGGAGTGTGCTCATTGAAAGTCACATTGGCTGACTCCTCAACTACTCTAGTTCTGAGATTGTATACTCTATAAGCCTTAGCTTAAGAAGAGTATCCAATAAAGTGTCCATCATCTGATTTCTCAGTAAATTTGGCTATTGGATCTTTGGTATTCAGGATGGTGCAAGGACATCCAAATGACCTGAGGAAACCAATAAATGGTCTCCTTTGTGCCACAGCTCATAAGGAGTCATAACATGAGTCTTAACCACTAAAACTCTATTCTACAGATAGCAGGCTCTGTTCACTGCCTCTGCCCAGAAGGTGATGGGCAGTTTAGAGTCAGATAGCATGGTTCTTGCAGCCTAAATAAGTGTCCTGTTTCTCCTCTCAGCAACACCATTTTGCTAAGGAGTCCTAGGAGCACTATATTGTCTTGTGATACCTTTTCATCACAAAATATGTCAAGGATTTGGTTCTTAAATTCTGATCCTTGATCACCTCTTATGGTTTTGACCTTGTGATCACATTGATTCTCAATTTTCAAAATGAAGTTCTTCAAGATCTTAGGATTCTCATCCCTAGTACTAAGGAAAAAGACCCAAGTGAATCTTGTGAAGTCATCTGTGATCACTAAACAATATGAGGTCCTTCCTAGACTCATTACATTGGTGGGGTCAAAGAGATCCTTATGTAATAAGTGTAGGGGAGTAGTGATAGTGTTTCTTTCCTTCGGCTTGTGAGACACTGTGTTGCTTCCCTTTCAGGCATGCTACACAGTGGTCATCACTTGTAAACTCTTTCTTTAGTATTCTAGTTACCAAATCATTCTTAATTAATTTATTCATATTTTAAAGTTTACATGGCACATTCTTTTATACGAGAGGAAAGACTCATCATTATTTGCTTTATATAGAAAGCAAGAAACTTCTCCTGAGGGAGATGTTTCTTGCAGATCCATCTTGTACATGTTCCATTTTCTGGGGCTCTGAGTAGGATATGCACTTGAGGAATGACCACCCCAGGTTTGAGAATAATGCACTCATGCTCAGTGAAGAGCATGTTGTGTCTCTAATCACAAAATTTAGATACAGTCTGTAGATTGACCAAGCTCTTTGACAAAGTTTACATTTTCAATGCTGAGTTTACCATTTGTGACCCTGCCCCTTCCAGTAATGTAACCTCTAGCATCTCCTCCAAAAGCAACTGGCCCTCCATTAATTTTCTCAAAATTTTGAAGTAGAGAACCATTGCCTGTTATGTGCCTGGAACAACCACTATCAATGATCCATACATTCCACTTGGTCTTTAGATGTTCCTACACAAGAAAGAAATGCTTAGTTACATTTGGAAACCCAAGCCTCATTGGTCTTGGGCTTATCAAAGCGATTTGTAGTCAATATAACAGTAATTAATCCTATATTCAAGTTTTGAGGATCATCAGCTATTGTTGATGAAGAACTTTCAGTCACTTGGTCTTCCTTCATCTTCCACACCATCTTTGGAAGATTAGACTTGACCTTCAACACTTTGGAAGTTTTGACAACTTTGAAAGTTTTGGAGACTAGACCTTCGGAATATCTTGCTTTCACTGTAGGAGGCTTCAGTACTTCAGAGGCATTCCTTTCTTCTGAGACCAACTTTTCTTCCTAAGGCAATTTCACTTGTCTTCTTCTTCACTTTGGAGCTTCCAAAAGGAAAATATTTTCCTTCCGAAGCTAGTTTTTCTTTCTTCTTCTCAGAAGTTTTACTTTTATGATTGTAGATGCAATCCTTAGCAAGATGGGAAGTACTACCACACATGATGCAATCCATTAGCTTCCTTCTGAGAGCCTTCTTTTGACAGAAAAACTAAACATGATCATTTTCTACCTCCTTCTTCATCTTCACAGATGATGCAGCAAGCTTCTTAGGGTGAGGCTTGCTTTTGGAACTGGATGGTTCAGGCTATGTAGTAGTGGTACACAGCTGATCAACCTTCTTCCCTTTGCTGGAATAATCTAGACATGAACTAGAACTCCTGGTACTAGAGTTCATAGTTGAGTCTTTAGCCTTCACCACTTCAAATCCTGCAGAGATAAACACTTGTTTTTGCTTAGAGTTAAAAGTGGCCTTGATCTCTTAAGCATTCTTTGATTTCCTCTTGGCTTTTCTGATCAAGTTCTTCCTCTTAGACTTGATCATGCCAGATTCTTTTCTCTCCTCAGAAGAATAGTGTCCCTTTTTAGAATGATCTTCTTCACTCTTCTTAGAATCATCCTTCACTATCTCCTCTTCATCCTTTTCACTAATAGGGTTTATCAGGGGAAGCTCATCTTCACACGTTCCACACCTTGGAGATCTTACAGACAGTAGAGTGTGTGGAGGAGCTATCTCTATAGATCCCAGTCCCTGCTTATTCTGATAACAAACTTTTGCATGCAGTGATGAGGATATCATGTTCTTGAAGGTCTCTTTTTCAAGAACATATTTTTCTGCCCTGGCTTTGCTGATCACAAGCTCAGCCTGACATTCAGTTAACTTAGTGATAAGATCTTTTATCAGAGTCCTGTAGTTGGTATGTTCATGCTTAAGAGTTGAAATGGTTTTCTCTAAATCTTCTATTTTAAGTTGGTAATCATTTTCAGCTCTTTTGAAATAAGCTTTTAAAATGTTTAAGGACTCAAGATCAGACCTCGTCTCTAAGTTATAGGACCTATATCGGTTAACTTTAGCAATAAATTCAGGTGTACAAAGATGTTCCAATACCTTGGCTGCTTAATGATCTGCCATCAGTGCTTGGTCATAGCCTCCTTCTTCAACAGCAACTGTGGCTTGCTGCTTGGGCTTCTCATTCTGGGGAGCTCCATCAGTGTAGTTTGGTTTGGTTTATGCTTGGCCACCATTTGTTCTTGGTGCCCTGCACTCTCTACCAAAGTGTCCTATTCGGTTATAGTTGTAACACTTCACTTTGCTTTTGTCCAACCTAACTTTTCACTGGTTGCAATGCTAGGAAACTTCCTCCATGTCCTCCTGTAAAACTTCTTGGCTCTTTGAGTGAGAAGAGCCATCTGCTGAACTATTTCCATGTACTCCAGATCATCTGGACGGATACATCACACGTCTTCAAGGGTAAAGAGAAGGTTGCCTGTGCTTTTATCAGTAGACACAAAGGCTTGTGAAGAGCTTGTCTCTTGGAATAGGCTTCCTTGGATATAGCTCTCTCTTTGTGTCTCCAGGAAGGTGATGAAAGGACCCTTTTGTGAGTTGTCAGGGTAGCAGATGAGATGATGATGTGGTTCTCTGCAATCCCTTTTAACCACATGAAGAGTTGAACTCTGCTGATTGTTGGTGTTACCAGATGGATTTTGCATGTTTATCTCCATTTGGTAGCCACTGAGGATGCCATACAACTCAGTGAGATTAAGGGTCATGAGGTTTTCAGTCCTCCTGATGACCACACAATAGTGTGTTCATTGTCTGGGAAGAGAGGACATGAACTTCCTCACAATGTCCCTGTTCTCAAGAGTTACTCTAACATCCATTAGAGTGTCCACAATCTTAACATACCTGAAGTATTGTTTAGTCATGGTTTCACCTATCTTACAGGTGAAGTTCTCAATGTACTGCTTCAAGAGGTCCTTCTTGTTCTCTTTTGCTTCAGTCGACCTCTCATACATAAGCTTTAGTGCATCCCATAGTTATATAGCAGTCTTGCACTTCTTAAAGCCTCTATAATGGAGTTTGGAAGAGCAGTTTGGAGAGCAGTCATGGCTTTCTGATCTATATCTATCTTTTTCCAGTCTTCTTTAGAATAGTCAGCCACTTCCTTTGGTAACATACTACCACCAGCAACAGCTGAAGAGGTGGATGGTACAAGAGGTCCAGAGACAACAGATCCCCACATCTTGGAGTCTTGAGACTTGATGAATCCTTCCATTCTTTGGCACCAAGTATCAAAATCATCAAGAGTGATCAGTGGAGACTTTCTCATGGTACCGGTTTCCATATCAACCTTTGTGATAGCTACCATTTGAGTTGTCAAGTGTTTTGTGAAACTGAAGGGATTTAAGATGGAAAGATCTTACAATCAAGAGCCTAAAATGCTCTGATACCAATTACAGGACCGGTTAAAGGATGGTCAATACAATCAGTCTCACAATTAGGAGAGTGTTAGAACACTTAACAAATCAAATAGGGAACCAGGTTTATTTGAATGATACTAAGAACACAAGTAAACAATGAGACAGAACTAAGAACAAGAACAAGATAAGTATGGTTTTCAAAAATGTTGTATATTGCTCTCTAATTCTTGTACAAATGTTATAAAGCATAAAAAGAAATACAAGAACCTGACATACTTTATACTACATCTTATAGCTGGCCATACTTTGAAGGCCAGCTGGAAACACTAATCTAGACAACAAGATCAATGTATAGTCAAAGTGACTATAACATGCCATAGCTCGCATCCTAATATAATACAAAAAGGATAAAAAGTACAAAGTAGAAAGTTAAAGACTCTAAACCATAGTCTACAGTTACAAAAGCATGGATTTTCACCAAGTCATGCAAGTTGGTGAGTCTTCAGAGTTGCAGCAGAAAGTTGGTCAAGTTTATACAAAAGTAGATCAGAGAAAGCATGTCCTTTCTATCTTCAGAAGAAATCAGTCTTCACTTCATTGGCTTCGGAAGACTTTGTCTTTAAAGCTTCAAAAGACTTCATCTTTGGCTTTGGAAGATTTGGTCTTTGGCTTAGGAATATTTTACACATAGAATAATTTGCTGTGAGAAGTGTGAAACTTCCGAAGTGACTTCTACTCTGCACAATATGCATGCAAGCTGGAAGCTCTTTGGTTGCTTTGGTTTCTTTAGTTGCATCAGCCTTTCAAGTATAACCTTACATAATATTTTGGCAAAAACGGTTAATTTTCCAAAACCTTCATCCTTTGATTCATAATTGCAATCTTAATTCTTCATTTTTCAACATCCAAATAGATAACAAAGTCAATTACCCCCTCTGTTTATCCTCAGTTTTACCAATTCTCCTTTCAAACCGAACAAACTCGACCAAAACCTTCAGATCTTAGGTCTTCTTTTGTTTAGCTTCTTACCACAGATGATCGTGGAATGAAAATCCATGTACAAGAATAATATCATGTTATGATACCAATGTAGAGTCTGGATCCTCGTTGAATCTCACATCACTGTTTATAAACGTAAGACGAATGTGTGTGTGTGATCGCCAATAAACAATAACTCAATTGAATTGATGATCGAAGTTATATGATTACAATACCAAAGGATTTAGAAATAGTAACTTAATTGAATTGATAACTGAAGACAATTGATTAGGATACTAAAGGAGTTTACATAGTTTTAAGCTCAATCCACTCGAGGTGAGCTCCCCTTAGGTGGCCTATCTATGTTCACCAAGAACAAACCTCTCAAAAGACGCACTCCACAACACACAAAATGAAATACAAAGAAAAAAATAACTATTTATACATAATGGACTTCATGAGAAAACATCAACAAGTTTTTACGTTATATAAGTTTTCACATGGTCTTCATGTTTTCGCTTAACTTGAAGTCTTCGCATGCTGTGAAAACTTACGTCCTTTTAGACATTTTTGCCTTCTTGGATTTTTTATTTTTCTCTTGATATTGTAATTTATACAAGCTAGAGCCTAACAATTCAAATAATCAAACTTATATTACTAACTCAGCAATAGAATCCGAGTTTATTGTTTTAGTTGTAGCCGATAAAGAAGTTGAGGGGCTAAAGAGTTTAGTGTATGAGATTTGATTGTGGCCCAAAACGATACCGCCAAGTGTGCGGTAGTGTTGATACACTTGTTAGGCTTGTAGCTAACTATATAATGGGAATTCTAGACAATTGTGTGTTAGACATAGTGTACTTCTCGAGTTAATAATGAATAGTGTGATGTTAGTTGAATACATTCGTACATAACATATCTACCAGATCATTTAAGCAAATGGAGATCATCTAAGCGTATGGTTAGAAAGATATTGTGCACAAGTAGCATGTAGGGATGGTATTTAAGTTTAATTATATCTCTTATATTAGCATACCTAAATCATATCTAATATAACTTTAGTTGTTGAACTAAATGTGAAATGCTTAACATATAAAGATTGGAACGCTTGTGTAATATCAATTTATGTTTTGTGTTCAGACCTACTAGTTAAAAAGGTTGAAGTTTAATATTTCTCAATAATACTTATGGAATATGTAGATGCAAGAGCGAGAACACTACCTATATGAGTACCAAGTTACTTAGGATTTGGATTCCTATAAAGCTAGTAAAATATAACCTTAGGATAAAAACATACAAGTGTGTTATACTTATGTGTGTATTATCTTTATGTACTCAAATGAACAACACCAATTCAATCATAAAATTAAATAACATTTTATATTTGAATATTTGAATGTATAATAGATTATCATGAAAATTCAATCATCATGATATTTTTATTAATACATATGTTTTTTTATGAATGGCTATTTAAATGAATCAAGTATTATGCTAAAATGGAGGGAAATGTTAGTGATGCGGTGCGGTTATTTTTGGTAATTAGCAATCCACTTAATATAAACGAGAAATTTCCAAATATAAACTGATACAAGATGGGAGATGTGAAGTGTACACTTGATCATGACTATTCTAACTTGTGCGCGCTATGTAAGTCCAAACAAATGTTCGGTAAATTTCTTGTATATAATATAACATATTATTAATCTTGTCCATTTATAATGTTTTTCTATTGATGTTTCGTTGAATTAGTTCTACAAATGCTACTGCTAGCTTGTTAAGATCCAGTAAACTCTACGCGGATATTTATATATGTTTTTTAATCTAAGAGTCCTCATAATCACTTTAAATCGACAAGACTAATATATATTTATATTCCCGCGTATCACTATTGATCAAAATTGCATGGGTGAATTAAGAGTAGCCGAAAAACTCAATTTGCAACATTAAACTATTAATTCATAATTAATATTTAATACTATAGTCTACGACTCCTTTTAATAGCAATGAAATAGCATACGTCTTACCAATTAAACAATTGTTACATTATTTTCATATAAAACGACATGAGGCCCCACTAGTGCACATTTCAACGTCCAGAAACCTCAACAATTAATTAACACAGTCACATATGTATTATAAATACATACATTTCTGATACGAAGGCATACAACCTTAACTCAAGTCTCTCACACACAATCATAAAGATGTATGATGAGAGAGAAAGAGAGTGTCACCCTCTTTTGAGTGGTGAGAGAGATGAAGATTACCTTAATGTAAATTTATGCTCTTCAGAAATGGAGAGTTTGAGTAGCTTGTGTGAGGTGTTCCTTCAGCCACTGCCTTTGAATTCTCTTGATCATCATCATCATGGGAGCAAAATGGAAGAATCCATAAATTTATTCACCACTTTTTCTGCTTCTCAACACCCAGTTCCAAACAAGGTAACATGATATATAAAGTGTCAACTTATACCTACGTCATCTGAAACTTAAATACGTCACAATTTATATCAGTCAAAAAAGATGACATATAAATTAATAAAACAACAGTTGGTAACATAATATATACAGTCAAAAACAAACATTCAAAATCTATGTTTTATGGAGGGTTAGTACTTAGTTCTACGTATCTCTCCCTAAATTTTCATTGTACTCCCCTGAAAATATGAGGAGTATAATAAGTAAAAATAACAGCGTACGAGCATTTAGCACATTATATATTTGGTTCTTTTTTTAATTACATTGGTTATCTAACATGTTCACATAATCATGAGACTTTTGAGAGATGTATTAGGTGCCTTACTGTGATTTCTAAATTTTGCTTTCTATTTTGTTTATAAACCAGAATTGATCAAAGTGGTTGAATTGGAATCTAACAGGTTGCTCATCTGATGGTGAAAAGAGGATTTTTTGAAGCAGTGATGGTGGTGAGATTGGTTTTGAAACTTCTTTCAAGCAGGCTTGGTACCCTTTTTGTTGCAGGTTCTCTATGCTTCTCTTCCAAATGGCCATACATAAACAAATTCTCAGAAATCCCTTTAAATAAAAGGGAAAATATTGTGCAGAAATGGTGGAAGCATAGCTTCCTAACTCCCATAAGGCTTGGGTTTGTGTTCATCAAGAGTCTATGTCTGTTTGTCTTCTTTTCTCAGGTAAATGAATCTGTTATGGTAATGTCAGGAAACCTAGTTTGGAAGAGAGAGAAAACTTCTTCTTTTAGTATATAGAGTTAGGTGGGATGATAATGGCACGTATTTATGTATTTTTTTTTTTAAAAACGTATTTTTATGTGATTATTGTGCTAATATTTTTCTATTTAAGAAAGTTGCCATAGTAATAATTAACTGATACTTCCAACAAGGACACATAAAAAAAGTTTTTAAAAGGTTTGGACTTACTTAGATGACTCTTTATATAATTCATAATAAACTAATTAAATGATCAGAATTACTAGTTTTTGCATTCTTATAAATAATATTTTTAGACAATTATAACACAAATGCTAGGTCAAATAAGTGTTTTGGACCTAGAATAGACCTTGGATCGTTTCTCATAGTTAAGCATATGTCCCTAGCTACAAGTTTATTTTCTATATGGTTTTGCAAAAGATACTTCAAAGGAACTTTCTGGATGTATTCCGATTATATTAATTACTACACACACAAAAACATGTGCAAATAATGGTTTAAAACATAATTAAATATTTTATATAAAAAAATTTCCAAAATTCATATAAACATATCTAGACGTTATGTGTTTTAACTACTATACGATATATAATCACATCAACAACATGAAGTACTGTGTATATATTTAACTATAATATCTTGTTTTTTGAACTAGAAAGGAGGTTATAATTTAAACTATAATTTGTTTGAGGCTAAATGAAAGTAGGTAGATGAAATTAAGTGGTAAAGAGGTTGTTAACTTTGGGTTCAAGAAATATATGTTTTTAAACCGTTAGAAGTACTGTAAGATTAGATGAATTAGACGGTAAAGAAATTGTTGTTCAGAAAAAATCAACTCACCTCAAGTTTTCCATCTCTATAGTTATTTGATTAGAAACGAAATATTAAGTCACAATTAACAGATTCCAATAATCTATTTGGGATATTTCAACTGACATGAGATTCTTCAAAATTACCCTCAGGTTGATAAAACATCAAACAATCCTTCATGGGAAGCCATTGGCTACAACGTAAACATTAATAAAGAACTCCCTAAGGATCAAAAGGACCGTCCTTTACAAAAAGGAATGGTGGAAATCATGAATGAAAACAATCATACACTTGTGAGTTCCCTTATGCAAAAAGGCCTAGCTGTCACAGAAAACCTCAAAGAAAACATCTGCATAGTAAAATGCGATGTGGTGGTCGTCGGCTCCGGCTGTGGTGGCGGTGTTGCAGCGGCAATACTCGCGAAATCCGGCAAGAAAGTGGTGGTTCTTGAAAAAGGACACTACTTTAGTCAAAAAGATTATTCTAATCTTGAAGGTCCTTCATTAGATCAACTCTATGAATCTGGAGGTATACTTCCTACACTTGATGGAAAATTAATGATCCAAGCGGCATCCACAGTTGGTGGCGGCTCAGCGGTTAACTGGTCTGCGTGCATCAAGACACCGCCTTCTGTTCGAAAAGAATGGGCTGAAGATTACAAAATGAAGTTATATGAGTCCCATGAGTACACTTGTGCAATGAACAAAGTGTGTGAAAGAATAGGTGTTACTGAAAAGTGTAAAAATGAAAGCTTTCAGAATCAAGTTCTCCGTAAAGGGTGTGAAGGTCTTGGTCTGAAAGTGGAATCTGTTGCACAGAACACATCGGAAGATCATTATTGCGGTTCGTGTTGTTTTGGATGCCGATCAGGTGACAAAAAGGGGACTGATTCGACTTGGTTGGTTGATGCAGTGGATCATGGGGCAGTGATCATAACTGGATGTAAAGCTGAAAAGTTCTTGTTGGTAAAAAACCAACAAGAAAAAGAAGAAAGAAGTTATGTTTAGGAGTGATTTCACAAGCTTTAAACCACAAGATCACAAAAAGATTGCAAATTGAAGCAAAAGTAACAATTTCTGCATGTGGGTCGTTATTAACACCCCCTTTAATGATATCTAGTGGGCTAAAAAACCCTAATATCGGTAGAAATCTTCACCTTCATCCTGTGCTAATGGCATGGGGATACTTTCCAGATGATGATCAAGATCTGGAGGGCAAAACCTTCGAAGGGGGGATCTTGACGTCGGTTCATAAATCAAGTTTTGATGAGAATTATATTCTTGAAGTCCCTGCACTTGCACCAGGTTCTTTTGCTGTATTATGTCCATGGGAATCTGGGAAAGATTTCAAGGAAAGAATGCTGAAATACGCGCGAACCGCACATGTGTTCTCATTGGTTAGAGATTGTGGATCTGGTGAAGTGAAATCAGCAGGAAGGATAAACTACACTTTACATGAATCAGATAAAGAAAACATCAAGAAAGGGTTAAAACAAGCGATTAGGGTGTTAATCGCTGCTGGTGCGGTTGAAGTGGGAACGCAAAGGTCTGATGGACAGAGGTTTAAATGTAAAGGAGCTAGTAATGACGATATAGATGAGTTCTTGGAGACGATAGACGCAGGAGACGGTGCGTTGTCGATGGTGAAAGATTGGAATATGTATTCTTCTGCTCATCAAATGGGAAGTTGTAGAATGGGAGCAAGTGAAAAGGAAGGTGCAGTTGATGAAAATGGTGAGAGTTGGGAAGCTGAGGGGCTTTATGTTTGTGATGCTAGTCTGTTTCCATCAGCAGTTGGTGTTAATCCAATGATCACTGTTCAATCAACTGCTTATTGTCTTGCACAAAGGATTGCAAACACCTTTAGATGAAAAGTTGCTTGAAGTAAACTGATATTCAATTCCAATGCTATTGTTATGAATATATTCATACTGTTGTTTGTGCTAGAGAGTATAGATCCTAAGAAATTTATTAATAGTTGTCGTTTTTGTACGTAGTAAGAAATTGAAAAATAAATTTGTTATCATTCGCTTTACTATCTTTATACTATATTTTAAATATTTTCTTTTATTTCGTTTTTGAAAGTTTGTTCATTGTTGGGCCTATAATTCTAACCAGGTTTGGATAGACTATAGAGTATCTGGGTGGCCTGGAGATAAAAAAACTTTCTTTTCACTATTAATATTTTAATTATCCTGTGATTTTTAAGTTATTTTTCTTTCAAGTTTCGCTAGGTTAGTATATATATAGGTCTTCGTAAGTGCATCATTTTTATCGAGTTTAGTACATAAAAAATAGACTATGTTTGACAAACTTATGTGATGCGTGATTGAAATAGAAAAACAGAACAAATTAAGAGTTAATTTGCTGCTGAAAGTCTACGTTATTTTATTCAACCTACTAGACTCTTTGAATAACTAACTTTATATGACTTATACGTAAAGTAAATCAAGAAAAAGTAAACACCTAATTCCTCTAAACCTATGATTCAGAAGGAAAAGTTTGACCCGGCCTAACAAACAAACAAACACATGTTAGTTAGACCTATTCTATGATGGCTGATCATCGACCGGACTTGACCCATTTGATACGTTGACCCATTGAGCCGTCAACATTTAACCCGCTTTGTTGGCGCGCCCCAAGTCTTGCCCATAGCTGACTCTTTTGCTAGACGATATCGAATAGTTGATCACGTGTTGATGTTTTAGAGTTTAATTTATCTAAATACGTGTTTTTACATCATAGTTATTATGGAATTAGTTTACTTTGTTTATGTTTTGTTTCATAAGTATTTGAAGCGTAAAAAAGCTTAATTTGAGTCAAAAGAAGCAAAACACAAATGTTCAAGGACCAATAACGTAAATATCAAAAGTCATAAAAAATGGAGTTTGAAGGGTGCCCGGCGTATCATAAGCTGGGGAGGGGCGTAGGATACACCGGTGGGCATATGACGGGCGTCTAATTGGCATATTTGATAAAAATTCTAGAAAGTTAGGCGTATTAATGCTGATAGCAGAGTATGATACGGCGGGGGCGGCGTATCGTATGTTGGTACTAAAACAACCCTTGGATTTTAGGGATTTTCAAGTTTATTTAAATCAATACAATCCCATTCCAAAAAAACAACTTTTGTAAACGAAAATCAAAGATTCCAAGATGATTTTTAGTGTTTTCAAGCCTTACCATTCATCAAAAATCATCTAAAATTATCATCGAATTCAAGATTGAAAGCATAATAAAAAATGTGTGGCTAGGTTTGTTGTGATTACTTTTGGGTAGAAGATTATTGTGAAGAGAGATACTTTGTAAGGCCTCGTTTCCGAAGACCTCACAGTTGGTCAATTATAGCATAATATATATAAAACAACTTACATTTCATAAAATAACACAACGGAATTAATATCAAAAAACATTAATCTCATTAATAATTACTGTTGCTAAGCAATACATTATTGTTTTTTAAGTTACAAAAGACCTTTTAATTGCATTACAAAACAACAATATCATTAAAATTGAATAGATGCCAGTCTTGCCCCGACGAGTAGCTTCCCCCGCGTGCCATCCTCAGCAATAATTACCTGCCAACTGAAAATGCATAAAAGTCAGCGTTGCTGAGTGAGTTCTAGTTTTAAAATATTAAAATACCTTTATTTATATACGAAAATATCATTTTTATTAAAATACTTCCTTTTCATAAAATTCATTACTTTCGTACGTGTTCACACGTCATACGTACAACAAGATAATATTCATTATCATTCATCATTCTTCATTCTTTCCGTACTTTCAGTATTATCTTTCACTTTCTACCAGACCAATATGCAATACCCTGACATTATGCACGAAGCTGGTGCTGGGCCTGTGGTCTATAAATAGACCCCGAACATTGTGCACGAAGCTGACCCAGTCGCCTGAGGTAAGCAACAAAGGTCCCGTCAATCTCAAAGATTGACCTTGCGTGCATCCTCATGGGGTAACTAACCCCGCACACAGTTGAGCTGACAACCCGTGCTGTGAAACTCCTTTCATTTTGCTTGCAAGACTTTCATTCATTATGTTCCACTTTTCATTATCATTTATCTTTCACTTTCATTATGATAATACTTTACGTTTACGAGCATAAACACACCACGTAAAGTCACATAATAATACATAATATGAAACAACAGGCCACAAGCATGCATAATATCAATAAACATAACCACCAAAACATCCCAGGGTTAAGTCTTAAAATTTCTAATTCCTAAAATTTCAGAAAATTTTCTAGGTGTTCTAGGAGCATGAGCACTATGTAGGCACATGAGCACTATACGGGCGTACCAACACTTAGGCGCATAAGAAACTTAGGGGCATGAAGACTATTTGGGCGCATGAACTACACTTAGTCATTTGGTCAGTAGGCGCATGAGGTACTGTTTGGGCGCATGGGCTGGTACTTAGTCTATTTGGCAAAAATTCCAGGCGCATGGGAACTATTGGGGCGCATGAGCTTCACTTAAGTTTTCTAAGTCAAAATTTCAGGCGCATGACCAACAGTTATGCATTTTCAGTCTTATTTTCAAACCCAATTTGCATTGTAACCTGTTCTTAACATATATCTATCATTTTAAGCATCAACAACACATAATCAACCATAAAACACAAACAAAACACACAAACATACGGGTAAACATAAAACAATTATAAAACCTTTTAAACGTGCATTTTCAGCCCCAAGAAGTTTAAAACACATAAAAACCAGGGTCTAGAACTCACCTATGCAGCCAACAAGAAAAACTCCTCCAAACTTGAGTACACAAGAGTTCAAACACCTAAAAACACATCAAAATAAACAACCAAACACATAGAACACATAAAAATCGGTTCTAAGGTTAAACCCAACAAAACCGAACCAAAAACACAAAGAACACTCACCAATTTGCGAAAATCAGCCTCTTCTTCCTTGAAAAACCGAGAGAAAAATCTGCTCTCTTTCTTCTTTCTTGTTCCAGTTGAAAAGCAGATGCAAAAAGGTGATATGGGGGCAGCCATACTCAAAATATATTAAAATATTTGAGTTTTGTACTCTTTACACTTTGGCCCCCTCCACTTTGGCTCCTTTTTCTTTGTTTCAATATACTTTTATTTTCTTCTTCCCATTGCTTTTCTTTCCTTTTATTTTGACAAAAATTTCGGGTGTTACAAGTCTACCCCCCTTAAAGAGATTTCGTCCCCGAAACCTGTCACTCTTCGAACAACTGTGGGTAATGCTGTCTCATTTCTTCCTCAGTCTCCCACTTAGACTCAGAACCCTTTTGATGTTTCCACTACACACGCATAAGTGGAACCACTTTATTCCGTAGTCTCTTCTCCTTCCGGTCGATGATTGCCACTGGTTGCTCTTCATAATTGAGCCGTTCATCCACCTCGATGTCCTCCAGTGGTATAATCATATCTTCATCAGCTAGGCACTTCCTCAGATGAGATACATGAAATGTTGGGTGAATTCCACTTAACTCATCGGGTAGCTCTAATCGATAGGCCATCTCTCCTACTCGTACAATAATTCGGAAAGGCCCTATGTATCTCGGGCTCAGCTTGCCCCTTTTTCTGAACCGAATGATCCCCTTCTAAGATGAGACCTTCAACATGACTCTATCACCCACGTTGAATTCAATCGGTCTACGCCTTTTGTCGGCATACGACTTTTGTCTATCTTTCGCCGCCTTCATAAAGGCTTTGATCTTCTCCAACTTCTCCGTCATAGCCTCGATCACCTCAAGACTTCCCAACTCCTTCTACCCGATGTCTCCCCAACACACGAGCATCCTACACCTTCTACCGTATAGCATCTCATACGGTGGCATGCCAATGTTGGCATGATAACTATTGTTGTATGAGAATTCCGCTAACGGTAGGTGATCATCCCAACTTCCTCCAAAGTTGATCACACATGCTCGGAGCATATCTTCGAGCGTCTGAATCATCCTTTCAGACTGACCATCTGTCTGGGGATGGTAAGCCGTGCTAATGTGTAGCCTCATCCCCATCACATCATGGAATCTTTTCCAAAACTTTGATGTGAACCGGGTGTCACGGTTCGACATGATAGACACCGGCACACCATGACGAGCTACAATCTCTTTAATGAACAGATCCGCCAGTCTTTCGGATGAATATGTCTCGCGGATCGGTGGGAAGTGAGCACTCTTTGTCAGACGATCAACTATTACCCATATGGTATCGTACTCCCTTGCCGTACGAGGTAACTTCGTGATGAAGTCCATGGTGATGTGCTCCCACTGCAACTCGGGTATATCTAATGGTTGGATCTCCCCGTATGGCTTCTGATGCTCTGCCTTCACTTGTAAGCAAGTAAGGCGCTTACTCACATACGTCACTACATCGCGCTTCATTCCCGGCCACCAGTAATCTTTCTTCATGTCTTGATACATCTTGGTAGCACCAGGATGAATAGAGTATCGAGTTTTATAAGCTTCATCCATAATCCGCGCCCGTAAACCTCCATAACGAGGGATCCACATCCGCCCGAAGTGGGTTCTAACTCCATGGGTATTTTCTCCCAACTCCGTGACTAGACCTCTCATCCTTTCAGAGTTAAGGCGATCTTCTTTCAACTCCTCATTCTGAAATTATTTGACCTGTGTCATCACCAATTGATAAGCTTTCACCCGGATTGGCTCGGGTCTTTCCTTCCGGCTGAGGGCATCGGCCACTACATTGGCTTTGCCCGGGTGGTAATAGATCTCATAATCATAATCTTTGATCAATTCCAGCCACCTCCTTTGCCTCATGTTGAGGTCCTTCTACTCAAAGAAATACTTTACGCTTTTGTAGTCCGTGAAGATTGTGCACTTCGTCCCGTACAAGTAATGTCTCCAAATCTTCAACGCAAAGACCACAGCTGCTAGCTCCAAATCATGAGTGGGATAATTGACCTCGTGGATTTTTAGTTGTCGGGACGCGTAGGCTATTACCCTTCCACGTTGCATCAACACGCAGCCCAGTCCCGAATAAGAGGCATACGAATATACCACTAAATCTTCACTCCCTTCGGGTAATGTCAAGACAGGAGCTTGAGTTAATCTTGCCTTTAACTCCTCAAAAGCATCCTTCTGTTCTCGAACCCACACAAACTTCACCTCCTTGCGAGTCAATTTAGTCAAAGGTGAGGCTTTCTTAGAAAAGTCTTGAATAAATCTTCTGTAGTAGCCCGCCAAACCCAAGAAACTACGAATCTCGGATGGCGTCTTTGGAGACTTCCAATGCATCACTGCCTCAACATCTACCGGGTCTACTATAATTCCTTCAGAATTCACCACGTGACCCAAAAATTGAACTTCGCGCAACCAGAAAGCGCACTTAGAGAACTTAGCGTACAGCTTCTCTCTCCTAAGCGTCTCCAATAATTCGCGTATATGGCCGGCATGTTCTTCCTCATTTTTCGAATAAATCTGGATGTCATCAATAAACACAATCACGGATTTATCTAACATTGGCCGACACACTCGGTTCATCAAATCCATAAAGGCAGCTGGCGCGTTAGTTAGACCGAAAGACATGACGAGAAACTCGCAGTGTCCATAACGCGTGCGAAAAGATGTCTTAGGAATATCTTGATCCTTCACCTTCAATTTATGGTAGCTAGATCGAAGATCTATCCTTGAGAACCAATTGACAACATGGAGCTGATCAAACAAGTCATCAATTCTCGGTAGGGGATATCGGTTCTTCACCGTTAGCTTGTTTAACTCCCGGTAGTCTATACACATCCTCATACTACCGTATTTCTTCTTAACAAACAAGACCGGAGCACCCCAGGGAGAGATACTCAGTCAGATGAATCCTTTGTCCATCAACTCCTGCAGTTGAACCATCAGTTCCTTCATCTCAGTCGGAGCTAATCAGTACGGTGCCTTGGCAACGGGTTGAGTACCGGGTATCAAATCAATCTAAAACTCGATCTCACGATCCGGTGGCACACCCGGCAAGTCTTCTGGGAACACGTCCGGAAAGTCACACACAACTGGTACATCAGACAATTGAGGTACTGACGCGTCCACATCCTTCATATAAGCCAGGTAGGCACTACATTCGCGTTTCATGCACTTCTCTACCACCGCCATCGAGATCACCTTAGGAACCGTTGTCACTCGATCACCGTAGACCGTCACCGAACTTCCATCGGGCGCAATTAATCGAATCATATTCTTACGACACATAATATTTTCCTCATAGGCTGCTAACCAATCCATCCCTAGAACTACGTCAAATCCGCCTAGGGGGATCATAAATAGTTTAGCAGAGAACCAATGGCCTTCTAGTTCTATGTCATAATCTTCTATCATTTCAAAAATTCTGGTAGACTTGTCAATAGGAGTCTCTACATCAAAGGCTCATCAATACTCCTACTACTAACAGGCAACTTAGCACAGAAAGCAGCAGAAATAAAACTCCTGCTAGCACCAGAATCAAATAATACAGAGGCACAAGTTTGGTTTAATAGAAACATACCTGACATGATGTCGGGGTCCACTCTGGCCTCCTCCCGGGTCATCGTGAATGCTCTAGCGCTTGCTATCTGCCCTTCACTCTCTGTCCTCTTCTTCGCCCCAGAATTCTCCGCCCTTGGCTTCTTGCAATCCCTTCTCACATGCCCCTCCTCACCACAGTTATAGCACCTCAACAGCCTACAATCCTTCGCAATGTGACCAGGCTTTCCACACTTGAAGCATATATTAGATCCCCACTTGTGCTCACCAGTGTTCTCCTTCCCATATTTGCCGCACTTCTTCATCCCCGAGATTGATGACCCCACTCTTCGGTCATCCATCCTCATCCTCTTGTTGTTTACAATGAAACCACCATGTCCAAACCGCTTCCCATTCCATTTCTTACCACCACCACCCTTCTTGTTTGTTTCCACTACGATCTCCTCCCTCTCGTCATACAACCTACCCGCCAGGTCTACCACCAATCGAAAGGTACCCGGCCGGGCAACAATCAAATGCCTGCGGATATCAGCCGGTATTCCCTGAATATATCTCTTAACCTTTCTCGATACCGGCATCACCTGATCCGGCACCAGCCTCACCATTTCGTTGAACTTGGTGGTGTATTGCTGGTGGGTCATGCTTCCCTCCTCAAGCTGTAGGAACTCTCTTTCTATCTTGTCTAGCTCTCGGTGAGGATAGAATTCCTTAATCACATTTTTCTTTAACTCTCCCCACCTCATCCTCCCGATGACCCTGCTGCCCTCAGCTTGGACAATATTGTCCACCAACACGAAGCCGAGTCTACAATGAGTGAGTGGCGAACTTTACCTTTTGGTCCTCCCTACACTCACTAATCTCCAGCACCGCCTCCATTTCTCTCACCCAGCGGTGAGCAGCAGCAGCATTACCGTTGCCATCGAAAGGGGGTTTGCATTATTGGAATGCCCTATAACTACATCCCTTCGCGGTTTCCCGCACTTCCACCTCCTCTTCATCACTGGAGGCTACCATCCCAGTGTTCAGTTCCTCCTCTTCATCAAGACTCCTCTCATTCCCCCTTCTCCCAGCCGTAGTCCTCCTTTCTCTCATCCTCTCGCACAGCACGGATGACTTCAGTCACTACAGACGGTAGAATCGTCTGCATGACCTGATGCACTTTCTCCACAACTGCCTCCTTTACTGAGGCTCTTAAGTTAGCACTCCATCCACACCCTCCAGATGATGAAGCCCAGGCTCAGTAGGAGTCGTCTCGGCAGTCCTTGTCTTGTTCATTGTGGCACGTGGCCCAGCACCACGACCACCTCGTACTCCTCCTCTAGAAGCCTTAGACGATCTTCCTCCAGCCATCCTCTAACACTATAAGATTCAAACACTAACAAGGTCATTCAAGGTAATAACTCAGTTTATGTCAAGTATAGTATGTCCCTAATTACAGTGGCCAGTTGTGATTAGCCACTTACTTTACTCTTCATTCCCAGATCATTTCCTATCTGACTACATCAGTATTCAAATCTACTAAATGCACATAAATCAGATAGCACACTCACATAATACCGGTTAACATTTAAAAAAAGATATACCTGATGGCACGTAGCTACTCTGGCTGGCATCCCTCCATTTGGTCCCATTCTTAGTTTAAGTTTAGGTTTTTAAAAATATTTACCCATTTCTCTTAAACTTTGGCTCTGATACCAACTTGTAAGGCTCCGTTCCCGGAGAACTCACAGTTGGTCAATCATAGCATAATATATATAAAACAACTTACATTTCATAAAATAACACAGCGGAATTAATACCAAAAGCCATTCATCTCATTAATAATTACTGTTTCTAAGCAATACATCATTGTTTCTTAAGTTATAAAAGACCTTTTAATTGCATTACAAAACAACAATATCATTAAGATTGAATGGATGCCAGTCTTGCCCCGATGAGTAGCTTCCCCCGCGTGCCATCCTCAGGAATAATTACCTGCCAACTGAAAATGCATAAAAGTCATCGTTGCTGAATGAGTTCTAGTTTTAAAACATTAAAATACCTTTATTTATATACCAAAATATCATTTTTCTTAAAATAATTCCTTTTCATAAAATTCATTACTTTCGTACGTGTTCACACGTCATACGTACAACAAGATAATATTCATTATCATTCATCATTCTTCATTCTTTCCGTACTTTCATTATTATCTTGCACTTTCTACTGGACCAATGCACAATACCCCAACATTAAGCACGAAGCTGGTGCTGGGCCTGAGGTCTATAAATAGACCCCGAACATTGTGCACAAAGCTGACCCAGTCACCTGAGGTAAGCAACAAAGGTCCCGTCAATCACAAAGATTGACCCTGCGTGCATCCTCATGGGGTAGCTAACCCGTCCACAGTTGAGCTGACAACCCGTGGCTGTGAACCTCCGTTCATTTTGCTTGCAAGACTTTCATTCATTTATTATGTTCCACTTTTCATTATCATTTATCTTTCACTTTCATTATGATAATACTTTACGTTTACGAGCATAAACACACCACGTAAAGTCATATAATAATACATAATATGGAACATAACAACAGGCCACAAGCTTGCATAATATCAATAAACATAACCACCAAAACATCCCAGGGTTAAGTCTTAAAATTTCTAATTCCCAAAATTTCAGAAAATTTTCTAAGTGTTCTAGGCGCATGAGCACTATGTAGGCGCATGAGCACTATGCGGTCGTACTTACACTTAGGCGCATGAGAAACTTAGGCGCATGAAGACTATTTGGGCGCATGAACTACACTTAGTCATTTGGTCAGTAGGCACATGAGGTACTGTTTGGGCGCATGGGGTGGTACTTAGGCAATTTGGCAAAAATTCCAGGCGCATGGGAACTATTGGGGCGTGTGAGCTTCACTTAAGTTTTCTAAGTCAAAATTTCAGGCGCATGAGAACTATTTGGGCGCATGACCAATAGTTATGCATTTTCAGTCTTATTTTCAAACCCAATTTGCGTTCTAACCTGTTCTTAACATATATCTATTATTCTAAGCATCAACAACACATAATCAACCATAAAACACAAACATAAACACGCACAAACATACGGGTAAACATTAAACAATTATAAAACCTTTTAAACATGCATTTTCAGCCCCAAGAAGTTTAAAACACATAACAACCAGGGTCTAGAACTCACCTATGCAGCCAGTAAGTAAAACGCCTCCAAACTTGAGTGCACAAGAGTTCAAACACCTAAAAACACATCAAAATAAACAACCAAACACATAGAACACATAAAAATCGGTTCTAAGGTCGAAACCCAACAAAACCGAACCAAAAACACAAAGAACACTCACCAATTTGCAAAAATCAGCCTCTTCTTCCTTGAAAAACCAAGAGAAAAATCTGCTCTCTTTTTTCTTTCTTGTTCCAGTCGAAAAGCAGATGCAAAAAGGTGATATGGGGGTGGCCATACTCAAAATATATTAAAATATTTGAGTTTTATACTCTTTACACTTTGGCCCCCTCCACTTTGGCTCATTTTCCTTTCTTTCAAGATACTTTTATTTTCTTCTTCCCATTGGTTTTCTTTCCTTTTATTTTGACAAAAATTTCGGGTGTTACATACTTGGTATGTGTGCTTAATATTTTTGCTTTAACACTTGAGTTTTGAATGTAATTACATGTTTTAATTAAGTTGAAAGGTTTGTTTATAAATAAAGTTACTTGTTAATTATCATTTTTCAGTTCCTTGTATCATGATCTCATTAATCTTGATAGGTAAATTGATATAAATGAATTAATAACACTATATATGAAAGAGTCATAAAAGTTTGATCCTTTTTTGTTACGTTAATAAAAAGTTGAAATCTTGGGAATTATGTTTTAGCAAACCTAAGTTAAAAGTATCAATGGTTGATCTTGCATAATTGGAAACACAGAAGTGATTGTTTCTCATTATTTACATAAACACATTCCAAAGTTGATTTCTTTTTGCACTTTTGTTATTGAATTCATCCAAAGTTTCAATCTATACTTTCAATGTTTGTGTCTTTAAGTTAATCAAGTTTTGTTTGTTAAACATTTTCCACTAATTCCCTGTAAGAGAGACCTTACTAATGCTAATACAATAAGCGTAGCTATGACCAGTTATATGGCTTGTTTTTAATGAGTCTTGTCAACTAGATCAATAGTATGACTATAGTCCAATCCCTCATACCCTACACTCTCCCACTTAATCTTGACGTTCGACCTTTCCCTTATCAAAGTATCATCGGGTCATTATCATCTAGAGCTCAATTAGCCACTTAATCCTTTGGTTCATGCTTAGGACACTCGATCGCATATTTACCATACTCTTGACTATTATAACACTTGATACGTCTTTTATCTCGATATAAAGTGTGAGGTACTATCGCTTAAAATACAGATTGAAGAATCCTTCAGAGACAAACTATTGCTTAAAATACAGATTGAAGAATCATTCAGAGACAACATGGATATGGAGGTTATGGAAAAAAAGATTGCACCAATTTCTTTAATTGATAAAGAACTGGTGATTACATCGAGCATAGGTAATCATTCAGAGTTGAATGTTTAAACCTAATGGATGGCATAACACCTCCTGATGAACGAGAGACTAAAGTATTTTTAATATGGTCTTGATTATCCTCCATTAGTTATTATACAAATGAAAAGTAGGGAATGATGGTTCAAGTTTGAAGAAGAAGAATGTGAGTATAGAGGACATCAGATAGCGTGTTAAATAGAGCCTGCAATGATTCTACAGACGTGTCCAAGACAGGAAAAAAATTGTGGACCTGACACGTCAACTATAATGCAGACATTGGAAACTCGGTAGGCAAATGTACACTTCAACCACCTTACTGGTGATAAGTACGGTCTGGCTGAAGACCTAAAACTTAGTGCTTAACGAGTGGCAACCCGAGAACTTTGTGGATGTGTTCACTACAAACCTTCACGAGACTACAACTCATCCACTCAAATCTACTAAGAGGTTTAAAGGCTTATTACATACGCTAAAAGCAACTGTGATTCCTACAAAGTGAGTTTTATTTCTTTTATTAGTTTGTGTGTTTTTTGTTTTGTTTTATTTTGTTAGTTCAATCACTAGACGAAAGCACTCAAGTATGGGGAGGCACAAGTCAGTTGATGATGGCTTTCACTGACCAGGTCCATGTGCTCTTTCCACTACTTTAGTTTTGAACAATCCGATATTTTGTGATTTGAAAATTTTCCTTTTATCTTTTCGTTCGTATTGATTGATAATATGTTAGAATTATTCCATACCAGATTTTCTTAGCAATGAATAGGATTGCACAGGTGATGGGAATGAACTTGGGAAATCTACTTCTCTTGATTTATGAAAATGTGTTAATTAAAAAAATGTTAAAAATATAAATGTCCGAAGCAAGCTTGAAAATGTGTAAAGATTGTATCTTTAAATACAAATCATTAACTAATTACCTACTAAAGCATGGTTTTTGGTTATTGGTCCTGGTTAAATTCGTTTTGATGTACGAAAAGAGAAAATACTTTAGAGTTTAGATTTATCTAACCGAGGTTAATAAGATAAAAGATGAACATTTCACACATAAGTTACATCAAATTCCAAAAGTTTAAATGTTAGTTTATATGGTATGTTTTAAGCAAGGAATTAAATTGTGCACAAAGATGATAAAGGTATTAGGATTTGGCCTTAGGAGTTGAAAAAAAGGCCTTTTAATTTTTATTTTCTAGATCATAACTAATATTACCCATTAGAAACCAAAAGAAGCCAATATGACACCCAATACTATGTATGATGAAATAAGTGAAATGTGAAGCTTTTTATCTTTCTATTATTGTTTTTGATGAAATCCAGATTGGATATATGATTACATGCTCAAAACTGGCCAAAGTGCCAACCGTCGTTCTTTAATAATTCAATAAGGACGTTTTCAAATTATATGAAAATATGGGCTGAGAAATATCATATCATTCGTCAAGTAAGAAATCAAAATAGGGACAATGTTAGGGTGCCCCGCAAAAGTAGAAAATCATTAAAGATGGGACAATGTTTGCCTTACAATGCAAAATGCATTAATATCAATAATAAATCTTCAAATAAGGTAGCCTTGCCCAATTTTTAGATTTCATCCCTTTTTAGCTATTTATATCCTAAAAATTCTACCTTAACCTAAGCCTAATGAAAACCTCGCAAAACTATTTTGATTTGTGCACAATTTAGATGTATTGTGAGAAAGTGTGATTGTATGCATGGCTAAAACTTGAAGGCATATTAAGCTTAGTTATGTGAATTTAGATTTAAAGTGACATGTCTTTTTTGAAAAGAACAAAATTAACAAATATGTTTAAATAAAGTATGTGTAGGAGTTATTTAGAGGCTAATGCAAACCAAAGTTCTCTCAGCAAGCATTCAGAAGTACAAGAAAGTTACTTCAAAAGATTTGACAAATGTACAAAGAAATTCACTAAGTGTCAAATCTTCCGAAGCCAAAGATCTAATTCTTCCGAAGCCAAAAGTGAAGTCTTTTGAAGCTTCAAGACAAAGTCTTTTGAAGCTTGAAGACTGATTTCTCCTGAAGACTGAGAAGACATACTTTCTCTAACATTGTTTTGACAAAACCTGAGTACTTTCCACTGCCATCTCTGAAGACTAGCCAATTTATACAAGTTGGTGATTTCTCCATACCTTTGTCAAATATAGATTAAGGCCTTTGAGTCTACAACTTTCCACTCTTGTACTTTTATCCTTTTGTACTAAATTAGATGTGAGATATGGCATGTCATACTCACTAGTCAAAAGACAATCTGCCTTTTGACTTTACATTGATCTTGTTGTCTAGATTAGTGTTCCAGATGGCCTTCTAAGTATGGCCGGCTGTAGGATGTAGTATAAGGTGTCTCATGTAACCAGTCCTTAGGATTAAGCCTTGAAATAATTGTAAAACACTTGAAAGCAATATACATCATTCTTGAAAACCAATACTTGTGTTCTGCTTGTGTTCTTACTTTTCTTCTTGGTTTCTTGTACCTGGTTCCCTATTTGATCTATTAAGTATTTACTCACTAACTTATGAAACTGTTGCATTAACCTTCACCGGTCCTACAGTTGATATCAGAGCATCTTAGGCTCTTGATTGTAAGATCTTACCATGTTAAATCTCTTCAGTTTCACAAAACATTTACCTGCTTAAATGCCAGCTCTCACTAAGGCTGACATAGAAACTGACACTATGACCAAATCTCCACTGATCACTCCTGATGACTTTGATACTTGGTGCCAAAGAATGAAAGGCTTCATCAAGTCTCAAGACAATAGGATGTGGAGATCTGTTGTCTCAGGACATCACATCCCAAGCACCACTTTAGCAACTTCTTATGGTAGGATGATTCCAAAGGAAGTGGTTGACTATTCAGAACAGGAAGAAAGTTCCCAAGCAATGTAACCAGTGAAAAGTTTGAACGGGATGAAATCAAAGTGAAATGTTACAACTGTAACCAAATGTGACACTTAGCTAGGGAGTGTAAGGCACCAAAGGCAAATGATAGCCAAAAACAATCCAAGCCAAACAAAACTAATGCAGCTCCTAGAACTAGAAAGCCAAGCCAACCAAAGCAACAAGCTGTTGTTGTTGAAGAGGGAGGCTTTGACAGGAGGTTTCAGGTAGAGGATGTCTCTCTGGCACACTCTCAAATTCCACTTGCGGGGTTTTTACCGCGAGGCGTGTGAACAAACCAGGATCTAAGTCATTAGTTACTCAGAACGACACTATATGAAACATTTAAAAACAACCCAGAGTTTAGGAACTTTAAAACTATGCAGAAGCGTTTTGTAAATATACCAAACCCAGAGTAATGAAACGTAAAATGCGCAAACACGCGCTAAACCATTATTTAAAACAAAATGTATATGAAATCCCAAATGCAAAACAATGTTTATTAAAATGCATACTGACCCTTAAGTGCTCTGCTACTTACCTCTACCTGAGAATAGCATACTAAAAGAGTCAACACAACGGTTGGTGAGTTCAAGAGTTTTGCGTTTAACATGAACAGTAATAGTTGTAAAACATAAGAAGTGTATTGAAATAGATAGCTAGTCTATGTTCATAAGTATAACCATAGTGATTTCACGATCGAAGCTGACTGTGTTCACTTGTTTGCCTCCTGTCATGACATACCAGGTGTGAAGATACTTATGTTTAGGACAATATTGCACCCGTTTGACCTCGAGTCGCACGTGGGGCTTGTCAGACCCAGCAGTACTACCTAAAATTTCCTACTATTTACCATTATTAATGATCCAAAAGTGTGAGGGCTTTCAAGATATAACACACAATTTTACACTATACACAACTTATAATAATAATGCGTTTGTAAAAGAGTATGCTATCTCTCCCAAAAAGAGAGTGTTTAAAAGTAGGGCATGAGCTCACCTGGTGCGCAAATGAACTGAATAATGCAAAGCTATGGTGAATAGAAAGACAACCCGTCAAAGGTTACCTAGAACACGTGAGTACATAAGTACGTGTAACTAGAAAGTCTAACAACCCTAAGTGCTCAATAAACACGTTGACCCAAGGGTTTTGGAAAACAAAGACTCATTTGACCTAGTTGACCCGTTTGACCCATTGGTGACATGTTAATTAAAATCTTGTTTGATCAAGTATAGCAACCCATGATTATCATAAAAGTTATTCACGTATGCCACGTCATCAATCTCAGGTTCTATCAAGATCACCATACCAACATAGATTATCATACAACACATACGAATCTAAATCAACCACCAAGCTCAACACAAATATAATTACATCACAACTAATAAATCATACATTGAGTTTAATCATGCACTACATGCCATGTGAAGCCACTGACGATTTCACACCCTAAACCCTACCAATCCTACTAAGTAGGGGCTTCAAATTCGCACGCGTGTAGTACAATCATTATCAAATTATGGTAGGTCTAGATCTTTTGTATAGGTTTAGATGATGAATCATTTCTTGTAATGAAATTCTGTAATTCTTTATTATTTTGTAATGCATGAAATATATGTTAACCCAAATATTATTTGTGTTGATTTTATGTAATTGCAGGAAAACATCATACTTGGTCAATTTGGAAAATTGACTAAGTGAAAGAACTCCTGCAGATGAGCAAATTGTTCCTCCGTAGATGTTTTATGAAACAAAGAACAAGGAATACACATCCGTAGATCTCCTGCGGAAGCTCAACATCTACTGAAGAACAAGTTCTGAAGTCAAGTTGCTGCTGCTACAGAAGAAGGAAGTCTGCTATTGAGGATGAAGTTCTAGATCAAAGGATCAACTCCTACGAAAGACCAACTCCTACGGAAGACCAATTTCTATGGAAGAACAAAACACTTGTATGATCTCAAATCATCAAGTACAACATAAAGTCAACCTGTTACGTCATCAAGTCAACGAACACAGAAGACCCTATTTATGTCAAGCAAATATTCCACATCATATCAATAATATTTCTTTTGTAAAGTAAATCCCTTTGCCGCTAAAAATAACGCATGGATCCATACTTTTAGGAGAGTTTGTTAGGTTATTGAGGGAGATCTATACAACTATAAAGAGACATATTCTTAGTATCGGAATCAATGAATCAATTACTCAAGAAAAATAGCAACACAGCAAGAACATCAAGAACATCATTGGAGATCACAAGATCACCAGAGCATCATAGCAATTGTAATCGATTGTGTTTTAATGAAAAACAATTGAAACAAATCTTTTGTTGCGTTATATTATTCTGCTTTTAATTTGTTTTATATTTTGTTTGTCGATTTCAATTTCATAAACAATTAAATTAAAAATCAAATATTGATAATTCCACGATCTTTATTTGTTCAATCAAACTGATAAATCCTGATTCGATCCTTGGATTCACAGGTGGTATCAGAGCTACGTGCTCATTGATCTAGATCAATTGATCTATGAGTTTGATTATTTTAATTTGTTGTTTGTTTCGTCAAATCATCAAAAAACTTGCTTTATCGATCATTATTTACTGTTCAATTGCTCGAATAATTTCGATTTGCATTAGAATCGCTTTTGATTTGTGGATTTGTGTTATTGTTCAATTTCTCAAGGCTGTTTTAAACAAAACCGTCATCATCTAACATGATAATTTCAAAATTAACTGAGAATATATTGAGTGATTTTACTAATTGTGACCATAACTTCTTATTTAATTAAGAGTGTATTATGAATTTGTCCATTCACAACAGAAGTCATTAATTCCAAGGAATTTTTGTCTTAGTTGATTTGATATCAATATTATCAGAGATTTGATATTGCCATGTTAGTGTGTTTGCATTGTCTTTACTCTGTCATATGATATTAGATTAATTGATAATTTTGATAATTAATTCTATAATCAACATGAGCAATTCAGTGGTTGGAGCTTATCAACCTCCGAAGTTGGATAACAAATCTGATTTCAAAACATGGAAAATCAGATTCAGGAATCATGTTGACTATACAGATTCTAATTTATGGGTGTCTATTACTGAAGGTCCTTACATTCCACCTGCTTTAGGACCTGATTATAAAGACAATAATCTGCCTATAAGGTTGAAAAATCTATCTCCTGATGATGCCTAAGAAAGTCAAAGTAAGGTTGAAAATCTATCTCCTGATGATGCCTAAGAAAGTCAAAGTCAACATTAAGGCCTATAGTATGCTTACTATGGCTTTACCTGAAGACCTACTGATCAGGTGTGAAGCATACAAGACATCTAACTCATTATGGAAAATTTTCACACTTTGTGTGAGGGAAGTGATGAGATTAGAAGCATCAGGAAGGATACCCTGCATTCACAATATGAGACATTCCATCATATTCAGGATGAATCCATCCTTCAACAACTCCATAGATTTATGCAACTTGTTACTAAAATGAATATTCTTGAATTGAAGTACAGTAATGAGGAACTGAACAAAAAGATATTACATACCTTGCCTGAAAGTTGGACACAAACTGTGTCTATGTTCAAATATACCATTGATCTAAAGGCAATTGGACTAGATACTTTGGTATCCAAGGTAGAAGCATTGGAGTTGGATGAGAAAACAAGGAACAAGAGTGTTAAAGCATCAATAGCTCCATATCAATTCAAAGAAGCTAAGGGTGTTGGAAGTGATTTTATTTCCAATGAGGATGATGGAAGCTCTTGTGCTGAAAGCGATGATGAAGAAGAAGCTGGTTTCTATGTAGCGAAGACTTCTAAATCTAGCTTTCAAAGCAGTTCAAGCAAGAAAGCAAAAGGGAAAGCTGATGATTCTAAAAGTTCAGCAGCAAAGGGATCATGAAACAACAAAAGCAACAACAAATCTGAACCAATCACTGTGGTTCTAGAAACAGAAGAATAGAAAGCAGCATTTGCAGCATTTAGTTCAAGCTTTCAAGCTTACTTGGGTAGTACTCTGACTCCTACTCACATTTGACAACAAGATCTGGAAGAACTTCATCCTGATGAAGTGGAAGAAATGGATCTACAATGGCAAATGGCCATGATTACTTACAGGGCCAAGATGTACATGAGAAGGAACAAAGGACTATCTGTTGCAGAAAGAACAACAAAGATTGGTGTTGACAAATCAAAAGTGTGGTGTTACAAATGCAATTTGTATGGACACTTCTCAAGGGAATGCAATAGCAATCAGCAATCAACAACAAACACAAGACAAGCAAATCAGAGAAGCTTCAAGAAACCTCAGCTAACAAACATATCCCCACCAGCCACAGGTTCTTCAACAGGTACTAGTAACTCTAAAGAAACTGGTTTGATTATTTTGCAGGATCAAACTTATGATTGGGGCATGTATGAGAAGGAAGTGCAAGAGGTAAATCAAGCACTGATGGCAAACTTGGAAAACAAAATTCCACCCATGGCCAGAGAGGTAAGGGATAGGTTATGTTCATGAACATGTGTTGAAGAGGTAGAGCGATACAGGGTCCATGCTCAACAATTGGCTGGTAAAGTCAAAGAAACATTGATTTTAAATGAATCTCATATAAGAGAACATAAACTGTATCATGTCAAAATCACTTCCTACAAAAGGATTTAGATAAACTTGTGTCTGAAAATTATAATCTGAAAGCACAAGTTGAGCATCTGACCACCTCTTTAACCAAGTCCATGTCTGATAATGCATCTACTGAAGTGAAACTTCAAAAGTTCCACAACAATATGAGAAACTGTTAAACTCTCAAATTGAATCAAAGAACAGGTATGGGTTGGGATTTAATGCTGTTGCACCACCAGTAAACGATAATTACACCACACTACCTGAGTCAATGACAAACAGTTTATCAAATCATTTTGTGTCAAGCACCAAAACTAAATCAAAAGTTGAAAATAATGAAGTGGTAAATGGTGAAGATACTGAAATCAGTGAAACTGATTATTTGAATCAGAATTTTCAAAACAAATGAATTAGAATTTGACTTTGATGACTATGATGATCTGGATGAGGTTGATGAGCCTAATGAACAAGAATGTGATGGGTTGGGTAAGGGAAAGAATGTGGTAATTGAACCTATAATTCCCAAAGTTCTTAAGGATAGCAAGCTACCTTATCCCCAAAACAAAGAAATTTGTTGAAGACCATCTACACAACGAATTGGTCAGCTTAATGAAGGAATTCAGGAGCTCAACAAAAAGCACAAAAGTCAGTCAGCAAAAAGAACTACGGAGTAGAACAGAGAAACACTTCAGCAGAACACCTGCGGAAGAAGAAGACTGGTCCTCACACAGCCGTAGAAAAGAAAAGGAAAATTGCTCCAAAGTCAACTTCCATAGAAGATCTATGCAAGAAGCATTCATCTAAATCAAAACAGTCATCCGTAGAAGATCTACGGAAGAAGAAAACATTTGCTAAATCACAAACTGTCAAGAAAGTAAAGAAACAACAAAGAGATGTGAATCTTGAGTAACAACAAGAAGATACTTAAGCTGTAAAGATTGAAAGAATATTGAAAAAGAAGCAGAAGAAGACAGTGGAGTCTGATAGTGAAGCTGAAGAAAAATATTGTAAGTGGCGTGACATGTATAATCACAACACAAAAGATTGTAATTTCAGCAGCTATTGTTCCATATGTAACATGAACAATCATATGACTTCTGATTGCTACTTCAATAAGCACTGTGCTATTTGTAACAAGAAGAACCATTTTACTCAAGAATGCTACTTCAACAAGAAGAACAAATCTAAAGTGCCAAAGAAGCAACTATCTGAGAATGATGATTCAGACTCACAATCTTCTGAGAATGAAGAATCAAAGGTCTCAAAACAAAAGAAGCAACAACCAAAACAAAAGGTGCCAAAGGTCAAGAAGCCAACATCTGCTGATGATCAAACAAAGAAGAAGAAGGAGAAGCAACACTATCAAAGCAAGACTCCTCACAAGAAGGTAGTGTTACGGGAAGATGAAGCCTTCTTTGATCACTTTAAACAGGGTAATCATGTACCAAAGTCAAAAACAAAAGATGCTGACACTTTTTCTAACAAAATGTCATCTTCAAGTTTGAAGAAAAAGATACTCAAGGAAGAAGTGACAGAGAAAGTGACTATGAATCAAGATCAAAGTGCTTCAAGTCCGTCTTCAACAGAATCATCCTCACCCTAAACAGAACATAATGAATCAATTAAGACTAAAATAAATCTTGAGTCATCTAGGCTCATTCATGATAGAGTAACTATTCTAGATAACAATGGTAAGCCTAAGACAATTAAGGCTTGGGCTCCACTTTCTAATTAATTTCATTATTTTTGCAGGAACATCCATGGAGGACTGACAACAAGTGGTATGTTGACAGTGGTTGTTCCAGGCATATGACAGGAAACTGTTCACTCCTCCATGATTTCAAACATAAAAATGCTTTATATATGGCATTTGGTGGGGATAAGAAGGGAGGTAAAATTGTTGGTGAAGGAATGGTAACAAATGGAGTACTCAAATTTGAAAAAGTTAATTTTTATGAAAATTTACTATACAACTTACTTAGTGTATCTCAAATTTGTGATCAAAATTATACCACTTTATTTGATAACTCTTTCTGTTACATTCTCAAGCCAGGTTTTCAAGTCCCAGTAGATTGGACCATTCTTAAAGCGCCAAGAAAAGGAAACACTTATGTTTTGGATATGAACGACACCTCTATGACGAGCAATGAACCTTGCCTGATTTCTAAGTCATCAGAAGATGAAGCTCAAATGTGGGATAGAAGGATGGTTCATTCAAACATGAAGAACATGAATAAGTTGGTCAAACATGACTTAGTCATTGGCCTTCCCAAGAAAGAATTTTATTATTCAAATCATTGTTCATTATGTTACAAAGGAAAACAACATAGGGAGTCACACAAGTCCAAAACAATCAACACAAACATAACACCTCTCAAAATGCTACACATGGATCTTTTTGGTCCAACTAATGTTTTAAGCATTGGTAAAAGGCAATACTGTTTGGTGATTGTTGATTATTTCACTAGATTCACATGGATCTTTTTCTTAAAACATAAAAGTGAAACATCAGAAACATTAATGGAGTTTATCACTAAGATTGAAAACCAACTTGATTTAAAGATCAAAATCGTAAGAAGTGATAATGGATCTGAATTTGTTAATCATGTTTTAGATTCCTTTTGCAGGAACAAAGGCATAGCAAGACAATTTAGTACACCAAGAAATCCACAACAAAATAGAGTCGCTGAAAGAAGAAACGGTCTGTAATTGAAGCAGCAACAAAAATGCTAGTTGATTCACAGTTGCCTATCATATTTTGGGTAGAAGCAGTTAACACAACATGCAATGTTCAAAACAGAACTTTAATTGTCAAAGAACATAATAAAACACCTTATGAACTTTTGTTTAAAAGAAAACCTTTTATAGGCTATCTTAGAGCTTTTGGGTGTCATGTGTCAATTTTAAACACCAAAGATCAATTAGGAAAGTTTGATGAAAAAGCTTATGATGGTTTCTTTGTTGGTTACTCATCAACATCTAAATCATATAAAGTATACATTCCTCATCACAATATTGTAGAGGAAACACCTAATGTATCTTTTGATGAATCCTTATTTCCAAAATCTATAAAAGGTTCATCTTGGTTGTTTGATATAGATGCATTAACAAAATCATTTAACTCTGTTTATTCGAATGTTGCAGGTCCAGCGGATACATGTTATCCTTATGTACCTCCAAGTTTGAGCGAAGTGTCATTGTCAGCTGATCCTCCAAGATTACCCCATACACATACTTCAAATGTTGCTGATTCAGGCCCTTCGTCTCAAACAAGCAATGAAAACTCTGATGGACATGGAATTTCAACTTCAGCAGAAGTCAACAATGCATCTGTAGAAGTTCCTTACACATGCGTAGATGTTCCATCTACTTCCGAAGATGCTTAATTGTCTTCAACTAAAGTTCCAAACTCATCAAAAAACATTCCAACAACTTTCACATCTGCAGATCAACAAACTCCTACATCCGTAGTTGTTCCTGTAGCTGCTGCGGAAGTTGTAACTACATCTGCGAAAACACAAAATCTTGAAGATGGAGTTCATTCAGCATCAGAAGGCTAGAATGATGAGGACCTTAATCACTTTGTTGATTCTCCAACTCAGCTGGGTCCATCTCCGTCAACCAACATTACCAACTTAGAATCATCCATTCCAGTTGAATCAGTACCAAGAACAAGAATTCATAAGTATCATCCAATTGAAAACATTATTGGTGATCTTACTAAAAGAACCACAAGAAGTCAAGGGGGAGCTGGCAATATCTATCTGTTCTCCTGTTTTCTTTCATAAGTGGTTCCAGCCAATATAACTGCAGCATTGAAAGACAACAGCTGGATTGAAGCAATGTAGGAAGAACTTTAGCAATTCAAAAAACAGAAAGTCTGGAATCTAGTTGATCTTCCTAAAGGCCAATATCCCATTGGCACAAGGTGGATTTTCAAGAACAAACTAGATGACAGAGGTATCATGTGAGAAATAAAGCAAGGCTGATAGCACAAGGCTATACTCAAGAAGAAGAGATAGACTATGATGAAGTTTTTGCTCCTGTTGCTAGGATTGAAGCCATTAGAGTCTTTTTAGCCTATGCATCACATAAGAAGTTCACAGTTTACCAGATGGATGTAAAATATGCCTTCTTATATGGTAAAATTGATGAAGAAGTCTATGTTGCCTAACCACCAGGCTTTGAAGATCTTGATTATCCACACAGGGTATACAAGCTTGACAAAGCTTTGTATGGTCTTCATCAGGCCCAAAGAAAATGGTATGAAACATTGTCATCCTTCTTACTCAAGCATGGTTACAAAAGGGGCATAATTGATCAGACTCTCTTCCTGAAACATGATCATCAAGATCACTTAGTTGTTCAAGTCTATATGGATTATATCATCTTTGGATCAACAAACAAGAGATTATGTGAAGAACTTGAATGTTTGATGAAATTTGAGTTTCAAATGAGTTCCATGGGAGAATTAACATTTTTCCTTGGTTTGCAAGTTCATCATAAACCATATGACATTTTCATGAATCAGGAAAAGTATGTGAATAAAATCTTGAAGAAGTACAACCTTGTTGATTCATCTTCATGCAAAACACCAGCATCAACAATAGATAAGATTGTACCTGATCCTAAAGAGAAGTCAGTTGATCAAAGATTATATAGATCTATGATAGGATCTTTAATGTACTTAACTGCCAGCAGACCTGACATAATATTTGCTGTGTGTGTTTGTGCTAGGTACCAATCAAACCCCAAGGAGTCACATATGAATGCAGTGAAGAGGATATTCAGATACCTCAAAGGGAAGCCAGCTCTAGGACTTTGGTATGCCAAAGAAGGAAAATTCAACCTCTACTTATATTCTCATAGTGACTTTGGATGGTGTAACAACAACAGGAAATCCACAACGGGTGGATGCCAATTCATAGGACCAAGACTTGTTTCTTGGTAGTGTAAAAAGCAAATAAATGTATCAGTATCCACAGCTGAGGCCGAGTACATAGCTGCTTCAGCCGGTTCCTCTCAAGTTTTATGGTTTCAAAACCAATTACTTGATTATAGTTACAACTTTCTTCAAACACCAATACATATTGATAACTTAGCTGCTATATTCATCACTGCTAATCCAGTGCAACATAGTAAAACAAAACATATAGAAATCAGATATCATTTTTTGAGAGATTTTTTAGAAAAAGGTTTAATCAAATTGATTAAAGTGGATACAACAAATCAGCTTGCTGATTTATTAATTAAAGCCTTTGACTCAGTGAGATTTAATTTCTTAATTGAGTCCTTAGGCATGATCAACTTAGATTAAATAATCAACACAAAGAAAAGCATGATCTGTCCTTAAATTTCTTAATATGAAAAAGCCAAAAACATTCATAAAACATATAAAATTCCAAAAAAAATATTGTTACTTTCATGTTTTCTTGAATAAGCAGTTCATATCATGAGAAATGATAGTACACTATGCCTTTGCTTAATTTCCTGAATTTTATCACACAATAAATACTGATCAGATGTGACTTAATATGTGAGTAGGTTCAGCTTGAGTGAAATCTATACAACTTCATGCATAACGTAATGCCAAGGTGACAAATTATGGACAATTCCATTTTGAGGAACAAGCAAGTAAGTCTTATCCTGCTATGATCAACTTATTCACCTAAAACACTATGTTGTGACACTTTATAATGATCAATCTTACAAGAACACTATGTTGTGACACTTTATAACCTCTATCTTTGCATATCATGGATCCTTGTTTTGTGTAAACAAAGACCTTGGTTCATAGGCACCTCTGTTTTATGTAAGTAAAGACCTGGTGTCCTGTTGATGATGATCAAAAGGATTCCAAAAAGGAATAGCTCTAAAAGAATCCAATTTGATTAACTGTATATTAATTCAGAGCTTACAAATCATATCAGCATTAATAAGATTTCAACGAAATCTTAAGATAGAGCTTATAACTTAAAGAACATAGTTTTGTGTGTGAAAAAGTGATAAATTGACTCACAAACAGGGGACAAACTCTAATGTGAATTGAATGTAGAGTCCCTATTTGTCTATCTTTAATCAGTACCAAAACATGATAAACAGCATGACAAGTTGAAAATACAGTCTTTCTTTAATTCATGTGGATCATAATACTTGCAATCAGCACTAGATCTATGTATTCTATCATCAAACAAAACTAGTTCAGGAAGTTGTTTAGTGTCATAGTATGATCCTATTTTATGATGTAAATGCTTGTAAATTAATTTAAGCTTCTGCTTATAAGCAAAAATACAAAAAGATTTTGTTTTTGTTCTTTTATTTACTAATAAGTTTGACAGATAATTGCTTTTCATGCTATTCTCTTAATAAATTTTTGATAAATGCATAAGTTCATCATTAATCATAAATTTAGGGGGAGTAGTAATCAGCATGAAAGTCTGAGTTTAATGTGTTTTATTTTTATATGAAGAAAGTTGGATCTTGAGCACTAACTTGGCTGCATGATATCTGAAGTTTTTAACTAAATATCTATTTTGCACATTTGCCATGAAGCAGAGTTAACAAGGTCGAACAGCAAACAACAAATGATTTAATAATATGTTAGGATCATACATCAAAAACATTTGCTTTGGAAGAAAATTTTTATCAAAATTAACTTCGGAATAAAAACAAACATTTGCTTCGGAAGAAAATTTTATCAAAATTAACTTCAGAAGAAAAGCAAACACTTGCTTCGAAAGAAAATTTTATCAAATTAATTTTGGAAGAAAAACAAAGATTTGCTTCGAAAGAAGATTTTACCTTCGGAATAATTAACAGAACATAAATTTTTTCTCCGTAGATGTGTTGCGGAAGAGTAAAATTAAAATAAATCAAAAAGGGAAGGTTTAGCCTTCCGTAGATGATCTACAGAAGAATAAACCTATGGATAACCACAGATGGGTAAAGAGGTATATGGGACCTACAACATTAAATAAGAGGTTTTTAAATTATCTGAGAGAGTATAAAGAATACATTGACCGTTGGCATTTCTATTCACTTTTTCAGAACACTTTTGCAGACCTAGAAAAACACTCTTACCCATAAACCCCTTTCTCACCGAAACATTCAAAATTTTCATTCCACACAACAATCCTCACTTAAATCACCTCTCAAACAACATCAAAATGGCCAATCGATTAGCAAAAGAGCATAATGTCTGTGCTTTCCTTAATCCAGAGGATTCAGTAGCCGATGGGTGAAGAGATATTATCAGATATCTGAGAAGATCAAGATTGTTCTATGCTTTATCTGCGGATCCTATCATCAGGAATCATTGGTGTTTTTGAAGGAAGGACGTACAATTATGCTATGTACATTTTGGGATGTTTATGTGACCACATCAGGGTGGAGAAGGAAAATAAGATGTATATGTTTCCAAGGTTTCTTCAGCTAATTATTAATGAAGCCATGCCCAATATTGAACAAGAAGGTGAAGTGCTTATTCAAGCTCACCTAGGAAGATCTGTGCTCAACAAGATCACTGGGCAATATCAAGGAGAAGAAATGGAGATGTTTGCTCATGTAGTTGATGAGAATGCTCATATTCCTCAAGAACTTCTATACATTAATGATCAACAACAACCAACATCATCTGCTGAATCTTCTAATCAACAACAACAACAATCTCCACCAGCTGAATCCCCTGAACCACAACATCAAGAACCCAATCCTCCTTCACCACCATCCTTTACCAACATACCGTTATCACCACCTATCCATATCATCTCACCAGCAAGTGAACACACACAACCACTATCTCCTTCACTTTCTCAAACATCAATGAACTCTGCTGAAATAGAAGTGTTCTCCTTTGATGACTTTCAACAATCTCCATCACACCCAACAACACAACCAACTTCCTCACCCACACCTACTGAACCAATCTCACCTGATGAAAGCCCAAGTCACACTAAACCAATCAATCTTAATGAGGATGCTGAGCATGATGCTGTGAATGATGGCGCTACAGAAGAGTTTTGTTTAGATGCAGAAGGGGAGAATGATGAAGCAGTTGAACAACCAGATAATAGCAACTACATTGACATAGTAGTTCATGATGAAAATGATCTGAGAGATGAAGAGATAAATACGAGCAAGAGTTTTCTTGTGGCAAAATATAACAATTATCATCAAGAGCAATAAAAAGTTAGAAAAATTAAGGAAATTAAAAGGAGATATGATGGAGAAAGTTGAGACAATCTCAAAACTAGAAGGGACAATCAAAAAGTTAAGAGAAGAAATTGAAACTAACAATGAAGTGATTGATGCAATGGATAAGCATTTAACTGAGTCCTGTGAATCTCTGAACAGTTAGTGCTATTGAAAGTTAAAGTTGATAAGATAGAGAGACTACAGAAGATGGTGGCTGAACAAGAAGGAATTACTCAATAAGAGCAAATCAAAGAAGCTGTTGTCTTTCCCATGATCAAACCAAAGGAACCAACAATCAAGTATCATAGGAAAAGAAAGTATTTGGGAAAACCCAAGAAGATGTTATTGAAATAGAGATATCCCCAAAGAAAACAAAAGTCATCTCTCCAGAGCACACTCCATCAGCTGGTCTTTCAACTCTAAAACAAATTGAACATCCTGAAGAAGAAAGTGATGCTGAATGGGTAGATCTAACAAAAGATGATGAAGAAGAGCTATTAACCACTGAAGATATTTTTGAGGAAAGAGCCCAATCCTAAATTTTCATGGATTTGATAAACAATGGCTTCCCATATGACATGGTTGAGAAGATGAACATGCCTGAAATGATTCAAGTGCTAAAAGAGTTTGATGCGGCCAGGTTGATGCTGCCAGTATGCAACTATGAAACATTCTCAAAGTTCAAAGCCATTGAAAAGATAAGAAAAGATTTGGGCCACTGTTACCCCAAAAGATGACAAAATATAACATGACTTGCTGGTTGCAAAGTCATAACTATGGGTCACATGAGCTTAAGGGCAGATTAGTAGGAGAATTGAGAGCCATGATGGAGTATGTAATGAAGGTTGAGCTAGACATAGGTGTGAGATTTAGAACCGGAGCTCCAAATCCTGCTTACAAACAAAAATGAAAACAAACTCATGCTGAGCCAACAGTTGTAGAACGCAAGGAGATGCACAGAAGAAAAGAAAAACTTATCAGAGAGCCAAGGGATGTAATCCCCAACAAAATCTAGCCTCTGGGAACCGCTGTGAGAGAAATAAATGAACAAAAATCTTCTCTGATCCAACTTTTTGAGCACATTACCACCCTAAGATCAGCAGAAGAAAACAAAATTGTAGCATGGAAGTTTGATTCTGAATGAGATTGTGCTGTGATAAAGAGAGCATCTGGGATGGTGCAATATTTTCATTGGATGGAGATAATCCTATCACTCCCAGATGCAGACCTGTATTCTTTGCAAAACATCTCCATCATCAATTACCTAATAAGTCCAAGGGGAAGAGACTTTTCTGTGCTAATTGCAAAACTCAGGAGCAAGTTTAAAGGTGACATGTTAAAGGAAGCAAAGAGAGATGTTAAAGGTGAAAAGGACTCATTCCATCTTATCTCACTTAGTTGATGATGAATTTTTAAGAAGAGTTGGATATGAAAACAAAACTTCAGCATATGTAAAGAGCATCGAAGGAAATCAGTACTCATTCCCTATCACAGGATGGGGATATGTGGAGTGAACAAAAGAGCTTGTGCTACAAAGGAATGATCCTCAGAAGAAAGCTTCTAGCATAAGACTATTTGACTTAATGGAGATCAAACTCCTTCATGCCAGCTACACATCCTATCTCCATGATAAGTATTTTCCAAAATTGAAGGACAATGTAGCTCAAGATGACTTATGCTAATATGTCCATATCATCCAAGTGATTGACAAGCTGTATGCTAAAGCTGACAAAAGAAGAAGATTTGAAGCATGTCAACTTATGGAATTTGACATTTCATCAATCAACGAGCTCAGAATATCAGAACAAGATGAACTAGAAGTGGTTTCAAATAACAGTGTAGTGGCATCACTGACCACTGAAGAGGACATCCTTGGACTTAATTACAAAACATTAAAGAAAATGAAGAGAATGAAGATCAAGCATTTATATGATGATCAAAAGAATTCAATTGATAACTTCTACACTAGAATTTTGAGAAGAGTTCAAGAATTAAGAGCTCTGAACCCATGATTACAAGAATCTAAACCTAAGGGGGAGTATTGTTTGGTCTAGATCTTTTGAATAGGTTTAGATGGTGAATCATTTCTTGTAATGCACTTCTGTAATTCTTTATTATTTTTTAATGCATGAGATATATATTAACCCAAATATTATTTGTGTTGATTTTATGTAATTGCAGGAAAACATCATACTTGGTCAATTTGGAAAATTGACCAAGTGAAAGAACTCCTAGGGATGAACAAATTGTTCCTCAGTAGATGTTTTGTGAAACAAAGAACAAGGAATACACATCCGTAGATCTCCTGCGGAAGCTCAACATCTACTGAAGAACAAGTTCTAAAGTCAAGTTGTTGCTGCTGTGGAAGAAGGAAGTGTGCTGTTGAGGATGAAGTTCAAGATCAAAGGATCAACTCCTATGGAAGACTAACTCCTACGGAAGACCAATTCCTACGGAAGAACAAAACAATGATCTCAAATCATCAAGTACAACGTATGAAGTCAACCACGTCATCAAGTCAACAAACACAGAAGACACTATTCGTATCGGAATCAATGAATCAATCACTCAAGAAAAATTGCAAAACAGCAAGAACATCATTGGAGATCACAAGATCACCAGAGCATCATAGCAATTGTAATCGATTGTGTTTTAATGAAAAACAATTGAAACAAATCTTTTGTTGAATTATATTATTCTGCTTTTAATTTGTTTTATATTTTGTTTGTCGATTTCAATTTCACAAACAATTAAATAAAAATCAAATATTGATAATTCCGCGATCTTTATTTGTTCAATCAAATTGATAATTCGTGATTCGATCCTTGGATTCACAAATTACCCAACAAGATTCATACCACCTAACATACATAACAATGATTTGTTATAATTCCAAACATGGTTTCATGATCTCCTAGCATCACCCAACATCATGCAATATTCCATGAAGCCTAAATTTCCAAGTAATCCATCAACCATCCATATAACCCAATTAACGCATTCTAACACATTAGACATCATCAATAAGCATTCTAGCATGATCTTAACATCATTAACATGTCCAAATCATAATATCCAATGATTTACATCAATAAAATTTCCCTTTCGGGAAAGTAACACCCAAAAACAATCTATCATCCAATCCATTTATAAATTCATCAACTTTATATCTAATCTAGTTCATAACAATCATCTAAGCCCATATAACATACATAGTACATCAAAGTTTGGATTTTTCATGATCAAAAATTTCCACTTTTGACAATGTATGAACTATATGATCAATCTATGGAATTTTTGCATAATCATCACAAACCAACATCAACATAACATAACTAAAAGCATAGCATCATCAAACAACCATAGAATTTGACTTTTTCATATGATTTTTGAACTAGGGTTTAACATGGATCAAAACTATGAAAATCTTGTTAGATACTCACCTTAAAACGTGTAAAGAGGATGATTAATACTTGCTAACACTTGAAACTAATCAAACTCGATGGTTGCTTGTTGTTGCAAGATCAAAATCGCAAGTGTGTGTGTTTGTGTGTTTGCTCTTGGCCGCGCAAGGAGGATGGGAGGGAGTTAGGGTTTGGTTTTTATATTTAGGTTAATTACAATTTTGCTAATTAAACCCTCATGTTATTATTTTATAAAAACTATGCTTTTAACCCCTTTTAATTAGTTTCTATCCACATAACACATGGATGATTACCAACTAGTAACAATTATATATTTCAATTAAGAACAAAACACATGAATCAAATATCATACGCTGTCCCGTTATCAAGTAAAATTGACAAATAATAATTAAAATTCATGAACCACATAACCACAAATTAATAATCAAAACTATTAATTAAATTATTATCTATTAATCATAGTTAGTTATTATTAGGTCACCAACGTTCAACGACAATTAGTGTGTGCTCACAACACGTGTATGCAAGACCTAACGAAACTAACGAAGTTTGGTAATATAAAATTACCGGATGTCATATTTTCCCAATGTTCAAAGAATTTCCGTCCCGAAAATTGCGTTACATGGTTATGTTACATCACTGTCGTCGTCGTTTCGAATAAATAAGGATACTTAAGCTTCATTTGATCCTCACGTTCCCACGTGAACTCCGGTCCACGTCTTGAGTTCCAATGAACTTTGACTATTGGAATCTTGCTCTGCTTAAGGGTCTTGATCTCACGGTCCATCACCTCAACTGGTTCTTCGATGAATCATTATTGTTTGTCTACTTGTACTTCCTCGAGCGGTATAACCAATGTCTTGTTAGATAAGCACTTCTTTAAATTCAAGACATGAAAAACATCATGTATTACACTCAACGAGTTAGGAAGATCTAATCGATACACCATTGGACCAATTCTTTCCAAAATCTCAACGATCCAACGTATCGCAGATTAAGCTACCTCTTTTGCCAAACCGGATCACCCTTTCAATGGTGAGACCTTCAACAAAACTTTGTGTCGACCTGATACTCCAAAGGCTTCTGTCGCTTATCTGCATAGCTCTTTTGTCGGCCTTGTGTTGCAGCCATACGATTTTGTATCTGCATGATCTTTTTAGTAGTTTCATGTACCAATTCAGGGCCGGTCAGCTGACTATCTCCAACCTCCGCCCAACAAACTGGTGATCTACACTTTCGTCCATACAACACCTCAAACGGTGCTACCTTAATGCTAGTATGATAGCTATTATTGTAAGATAATTCAACCAAAGGCAGATGGGCTTCCCAGTTGTTCCCAAAATCTATTACACAAGCCCCCAACATGTCCTCCAAAGTTTGAATAGTACGCTCGCTTTTCCCATCGGTCTGCGGATGATGGGCAGTGCTCATGTCCAAGCGCGTACCCAAAGATTTTTGCAATGATTGCCAGAAATGAGAAGTAAAGCGAGCATTACGATCAGAAATGATAAAAATGGGTCACCATGTCTAGATACCACTTCCTTCAAGTAAATCCGAGTTAGCTTATCTATTTTGCCTGTTTCTTTGATTGCTAGGAAGTGAGCAGACTTAGTCAATCTATCCACCAATAGTGCGCCTTTAGATCATGGTACATCTTGTCCGGACCAAGATGTATGGAATATTTTGACATGTGAGCCTCACTCATAACCAAGTCCCTGATATTTCCATACAAAGGTACCCAAAGTCTATCCATGAAGTAACGGATTCCATCGGCTTTCACCTCAAATTGCTTGTCCATCCCACGTAATGATTCAGATTCAACATTTTTCTCTTTCAAAGCTTCTGTCTGAGCTTCCTTGATTTGTTCAGGCAATTGTCTGCTAATTGTAAGTTGTAAAGCTCACACTCGTCAGGGTTTAACGGTTTCCCGGGTGGTACTTAATAGCATAATCATAATCATTCAACAATTCCACCCAGTGCCGCTGTCTCATATTCAGCTCTTTCTGCTCGAAGATATGCTGAAGACTCTTATGATCGATGTAAATGGTGCATCTGGTACCATACAAGTAATGTCTCCAGATCTTCAAGGCTTTGACTACTGCACCTAATTCCAAATCATGAGTAGTGTAATTCTTCTCATGCACTTTTAGTTGCCTTGAGGCATAGGCTATTACTTTGTCTCGTTGCATTAGGACACAACCTAGTCCTTGGATAGAAGCATTGCACTAAACCACAAAATCATCAATCCCTTCCGCTAATGCCAATATCGGTGCACTACAGAGTTTCTGTTTCAACAACTGGAAAGCTGCTTCTTGACTCTCTCCCCATTTATATGTTGCACCGTTATGTGTCAATGTAGTGAGAGGTTGAGCAATTTTGGAAAACCCTTCAATAAAGCATTGATAATATCCTTCCAGTCCAAGGAATTATTGTATCTCCCTTGGCATTTAAGGAACTAACCAATTCTTTATTGCCTTAACCTTTGTAGGATCTACATAGATTCCTTTTTCATTAACAATGTGACCCAGAAATTGCACCTCTTGAATCTTGAAGTCACACTTAGAGAATTGGCATACAATTGTTCCCTTTTAAGTAGTTCTAAGATTAACCGCAGATGCTCCTCGTGCTCCTCTTCAGTTTTAGAATAGATCAATATGACATCGATAAACATAATGACAAACTGATTGAGGTAGGGTTTGCACACACAGTTTATGAGATCCATGAATACCGCTGGTGTATTAGTCAAACCAAATGGCATGACCAAGAATTCATAATGCCCATAACAAGTTTTGAATGTTGTCTTTTAGATATCTTCTTCTCGAACTCTTAATTGATGATAACCAGACCTCAAATAAATCTTGGAATAATAACTGGATCCCTAAAGTTGATCAAACAGGTCATCAATACGAGGTAAAAGGTATCGATTCATGACTGTAACTTTGTTCAACTCTCTGTAATCAATAGGCATCCGCAATGTGCCATCCTTCTTCTTAACAAAATAGACAGGAGCTCCCCATGGTGATGAGCTTGGTTGGATAAATCCTTTATCCAACAGCTCTTGGAGCTGTGCTGACACTTCCTGCCATTCGTTAGGTGTTAGCTGGTTAGGTGCTCTAGCATTTGGAGCTGCTCCGGGAGTCAAATCGATTTGAAACTCAACTTGATGATGAGGTGGTAGTCCAGGAAGATCCTCTGGAAACATCTCTGGAAAATCACGAACTACTGGGATATCCTCTGTCTTCCTCTCCCTTGCTGCTTGTCGATTACCAAGGCCAATATGGCTAGACGATCTTTGCGCAACAATTTCTTCACATTCATAAATGTATGATGCCTAACACTACACCATTCTTTTCACCCTTAACCGCAAGGATTTCACCACCCTCAAGAGGAATACGTACGATCTTCTCGCGACATACTAATTCTGCTTGCTTCTTGGATAACCAATCCATGCCCACAACCGCATCAAAACTCCCAAGAGTAACAGGCATAAGTTCAATGTCAAAAGTGTGTCCGGCCAGTTCTATCTCACAATCATTGTGAATATGCATGATGTGAATTTGTTTACCATCAGTTATTTCTACGGTATATTTGGATTCTATCGTAGAAGGCATATCATACAAAAGACTACTGAACTTAGTGGAAATAAAGCTCCTATCAACTCTAGTATCAAATAGTACTGTAGCATATCAACCATTAATAGGAAATTTACCAGTAACAATAGTAGGATCATTTAGAGCCTCACCTGAGCCAATGACAAAAGGTCTTCCCTTGGCTCTACCATTGTTCCCACCATTGTTATCCCGTTGCCTATGTTGTTGTTGTTATTTCTGCCATTCCCATTACCATTTCCATTCTTCTTAATTTGAGGTAAGTTCCTCTTATAATTCCCTTCTTTTCCATACTCAAAGCAACCGTTTGGTGTTTCCTGTGTTTGTTGTGGCTTCCTCATCAATTCACCATGACATCTTTCGCTGCATGCCCTAGCTTCCATAATGCTAACATTTGAAGTTGTCACACTTGCCGGTGTGATGATAGTTGCATCGATTGCACTTTGGATACTTCCCCACGTATCGACATTGTCCTTGGGTTGCTGAAGCTGATTGCTTGAAGTTGCGATTATTGTCAAATTTCCTCTACTGTTGCTGCTGCTAAGGTTGATTGTTTGATGTTAAACCTTTGTTGCTTGAACCACCCCACTTATGCTTGTTATCGGGTACACTTGCCATCGCACCCTGTTTAGGTAACTTTCCCTGCTCCACCACCTAGCCCATTAGCTTGTGAGCTAACTGGATGGCTTATTGTATGGTAGTAGGGTTAAAGGTTGTCACCATACTCTGGATCTCAGGCACCAAACCACGTAGATACAACTCGATCCTTTTATGCATCAGGTTCACCATCCCCGGGCACAAGGTTGCCAACTCATGAGACCTGGTGGTATGGGCCTCAATCTCAGACCCTTGCATCTTTAGTTACCAAAGCTCAGCTTCCAACATTTGCACCTCATCACGAACACAATATTCTTCAGTCAAAATTCTTCCTATGGTAAATCATTGTCCATTGCCTAACCTAGCATCTGGACCTAGGTGTTCCACTATGAGAGTGCCGCCCTCAAGGGTTTTGGTAGCATATTTCACCTGGTCGGCTGGCGGGCAGTTACATTTCATGAAGACTGACTCAGTCTTCTCAAACCATCGCACCAAACCTACAGCCCCTTCAGTTCCACTATAGGTATGGGGTTTGCAATCCATAAAAGGTTTGTAGGTACAGGGTGGGGGTCCTGTACCAACAAACCAAAACATTTATTATAACGACTTAAACAAACAACTACCGTATTTCTTATTGCCACTTGTATCATTACCTGTTGGCTGTTCGGCTTGTACAGCAGCAACTGCCGCCTGCACATGCTCATTTATAAAAGCAGCCAGTTTATTAGGGGTCTTGTTGACTGCGCCCACGGCACCTCCGCGTCCTGCCCCACTTCCACGTCCGCGTCCTGCCGCACGTCCACGTCCTACGCCACGCCCTCTGCCACCTCCTTCCATTTTCACATTACATTCACAAACACTTTAATGAGTAACATCTAACATATTAATCTAATTAAAGCATAATAAATAGTTAGAAAATAATGAAGTTCATCAACCACAACCTTTATAACCAAAATAATAACCAAGGATAAATAAATTATAAGTAACTCAAAAAATATTTAATAAAAGTCAAAATTTAAGTTTTTAGTTGGGTGGAAACAACCTTCCCACATAGGTTTTTCTTTAAAAAACATCATGTAATCCAAGTCAGATGAATAAGAGAAATCAATTTATCACTTTAGACCCATCACTGTCTTCTTCCATCTCTTCTGGTTCCTCCTTAGGCTCCTCCTCCAGATCTTCTTCTTCTTCCATCTCTTCAGCTCATGTATACGAACTATAGCCTCGTGAAGCTAATCGCGCGTCGCATTTAGAATAGCTGTCAACTCAGCAACCTGTCCACGCAGAGCCTGAATCTCTCCTGTCTAACCATCCTAGCGTCCTTGCATATCAAGCCACGAGTCTTCCATCTCCTCGTACACTCTGCTGTTGTGTTCATGTTACGCGTCCAACCTTTTAAATCTCGCCTCGACATTCCATTGCAGTCGATCACGTGAGGCCACCACAGCAGCGATAGCCCTATAAAGGGTGCAAGGTAGAGGGTATTATATGGAATCTCTAGTCACGGTATGGATTGGAAATGGAACACACTCACTTTCCAGCACCCTGATCAGTGTAGTACAATACCAGTCCCAATTGTCAGGATTAGCCATGTCTCGCTCAATCACAGGCTCGCCCGTAAGATACGCATCAGATATAAACATAGGGCGAGATCCATAACTCGTAGACGACGAAGGAATAGTAGGAACCTTGGGTACCTTTACCGGAGCGTGTCGAATAGGGCATTAAGACGATGATGATGCCATACTGCAGTGTATGTGATGTGTATGCCAATGAGTAGCAGTAAGGGAATAAGCAACAAGTAACTAACTAACTGGTGTGCTTATAGACTAGTGTGTATGCAACCTATTCCCTATAACCAATGGCTCTAATACCAATCTGTCACACCCTCAAATTCCATATGAGGGGTTTTACCGCAAGGCGTGTGAACAAACCAGGATCTAAGTCATTAGTTACTCAGAATGACACTATATGAAACATTTAAAAACAACCTAGAGTTTAGAAACTTTAAAACTATGCGGAAGCATTTTGTAAATAAGCCAAACCCAGAGTAATGAAATGTAAAATGCGCAAACACGCGCCAAACAATTATTTAAAACAAAATGTATATCAAATCCCAAATGCAAAAAAATGTTTATTCAAATGCATGCTGACCTGTGAGTGCTCTTAGGTGCTATTGCTAACCTCGACCTGAGTGCAGCATACTAAAAGAGTCAACACAACGGGGTGATTCCAAGAGTTTACGTTTAACATGAACAGTAATAGTTGTAAAACATAAGAAGTGCATTGAAATAGATAGCTAGTCGATATTCATAAGTAATAACCATAGTGATTTAGCGATCGAAGCTGACTGTGTTTGCTTGTTTGCCTCCCGTCACGACATACCAGGTCGTGATGATGTTTGTGTTTAGGACAATATTGCACCCGTTTGACCTCGAGTCACACAGGTGGGGTTTATCAGACCCTGTAGTACTACCCAAAATTTCCTACTAGTTACCATTATTAACAATCCAAAAGTGTGAAAGCTTTCAAGGTATAACACACTATGTTACACTATACACAACTCATAATAATAAAGAATTAGTAAAAGAGTATGCTATCTCCCTAAAAAAGAGAGTGTTCAAAAGTGGGGCATGAACTCACCTGGTGTGCCAACAAACAGAATAATGCAAAGCTACGGTGAATGGAAAGACAACCCGTCAAAGGTTACCTAGAACACGTGAGTACATAAGTACGTGTAACTAGAAAGTCTAACAACCCTAAGTGCTCAATAAACACGTTGATCCAAGGGTTTTGGAAAACAAAGACACATTTGACGTAGTTGACCCGCTTGACCCGTTGGTGACATGTTAATTGAAACCTTGTTCGATCAAGTATAGCTACTCATGATTATCATACAAGGTATTCATGTATGCCATTTCATCAATCTCAGGTTCTATCAAGATCATCACACCAACATAGATTATCATACAACACATACGAATCAAAATCAACCACCATGCAAAACACAAATATAATTACATCACAACTAATAGATCATACATTGAGTTTAATCATGCACTACATGCCATGTGAAGCCACTGACGATTTCACACCCTAAACCCTACTAATCCTACTAATTAGGGGCCCAGATTCGCACATGTGTATGACAATCATTATCAAATTACCCAACAAGATTTATTCCAGCTAACATACATAACAATGATTTATTATAATTCCAAACATGGTTTCATGATCTCCTAACATCACCCAAAATCATGCAATATTCCATAAAGCCTAAATTTCCATGTAATCCATCAAGCATCCATATAACCTAATTAACACATTCTAACACATTAGACATCATCAATAAGCATTCTAGCATGATCCTAACGTCATTAAAATGTTCAAATCACAATATCCAACGATTCACATCAATAAAGTTTCCCTTTGGGGAAAGTAAAACCAAAAAACAATCTATCATCCAATCCATTTATAAATTCATGAACTTTATATCTAATCTAGTTTATACCAATCATCTAAACCCATATAACATCCACAATTCATCAAAGTTTGGATTTTTCATGATCAAAAGTTTCCACTTTTGGCAATGCATGAACTATATGATCAATCCATGGAATTTTTGCATAATCATCACAAACCAACATCAACATAACATTACAAACAACATAGCATCATCAAACAACCATAGAATTCAACTTTTTCATATGATTTTTGAACTAGGGTTTAACATGGATCAAAACTATGAAAATCTTGTTAGAAACTCACCTCAAAACGTGTAAAGATGATGATTAATACTTTCTAACTCTTGAAACTAATCAAAATCATTGGTTGCTTGTTGTTGGAAGATCAAAATCGCAAGTGTGTGTGTGTGTATGTTTGCTCTTGGCCGCGCAAGGAGGGTGGGGAGAGGATTAGGGTTTGGTTTTTTTATTTAGGTTAAATACAATTTTGCTTTTTAAACCCTCATGTTACTATTTTATAAAAAAACTATACTTTTAACCCCTTTTAATTAGTTTCTAACCACATAACACATGGATTATTACCAACTAGTAAGAATTATATATTTCAATTAACAACAAAACACATGAATCAAATATCACACACTGTCCCGTTATCAAGTAAAATTGACAAATAATATTTAAAATTCATGAACCAATAACCACAAACTAATAATCATAACTATCAATTAAATTATTATCTGTTAATCATAGTTAGTTATTATTACGTCACCAATGTTCAACGACAACTAGTGTGTGCTCACAACATGTGTATGCAAGACCTAACGAAACAAATGGAGTTTGGTAACAGAAAATTAACGTAATGTCACACTCTCTAAATCAAACACTAATGGCTGACCATGATGAAGCCAAGGTATTGGAGCATGGTATTGGAGCATCTCTGTACTATTGAATGCGCTGCTAAAGTAAACATGTATATGTCCTATAACTTAGAAGTGAGATTTGATCTTGATGCTTTAAATATTCTAAAAGCTGATTTCAAAAGAGAAGAAAATGACTATAAATGTAGAATAGAAGATCTAGAGAAAACAATATCTACTCTTAAGCATGAGCACACAAATTATAGGACTCAGATCAAAGATCTCATTACCAAATTAACTGAATGCCAAGCTGAGCTTGTGATCAGCAAAGCCAGGGCCGAAAAGTGTGTCCTGAAAGAGGAAACCGTCATCATATCTTCATCCTTTCATGCAAAAGTTTGTTATCAAAACAGGCAGGGACTAGGATCAAGTGAGATAGCTCTTCCACACACATTATTATTTTTCAGATCTCCAAGGTGTGGACCTAGTGAATATGAGCTGCCCCTTATTGATCCTATCCAAGAAGTGGATGAAGATAAAGAGGATATAGTGAAGGATGACTATACTCTTGGAGAGAAGAAGGAACCAAGGATGGCCAAAGCAACTAGAAGGAATTTGATTAGGGCTGCTAAAAGAAAATCAAAGAAAGTCCAAGAGATCAAGCCCACCTTCAATCCCAAGCAAAAACAAGTCTTTATCTCTGCTGGGTTTGAGGTGGTGAAGACTAAAGACTTAACTAAGGACTCTATTACCAGGAGTCCTAGTTCAAGTTCAAACCATCTTGGTCAAGAGAAAAAGATTAAACAAATGTGCACCACTGCTGCACAGCCTGATCCATCTAAATCCAAGAGCAAGCTTCACCCTCAGAAGCCTGCTACATCATCTAAGAAGGTGAAGAAGGAATTGGTAAAAGATCAAGCTCAACTTTCTCATCAAGAGAAGAATCTTAGAAGTGTGCCTATAGAATGCATCATGTGTAGTTGTGCAACTTACTTTACTAAGGATTGCATCTACAATCCTAGGAGTACCATCAACATGACCAAGAAGAAAACTATTGAGAAGAAAAATAAGAAAATAGCTTTGGAAGGAAATCACTTTCCTTCAAAAGCTTTACATTGAACAAGAAGAAGATAGGTGGAAAACTATCTTGGGAAGCAAGTTTGGTCTTGGAAGAAAGGAATGCTTCCGAAGCACTAAAGTCTATTGTAGTGGATGCAAAATCTTTCGAAGGTTCAGTCTCCAAAACTTCCAAAGTCATCAAAACTTCCAAAGTTTGAAGGCCAAGTCTAATCTTCCAAAGATGGTGTGAAAAATAAAGGAAGGCCATGTGACTGAAGTTTCTTCAACAACAACAGCAAATGATCCTCAAAGCTTGCATATAGGATCAATAACTGTTGAAATATCTTTACTTCATTTTGATGAGCCCAAGACCAATAAGGCTTGGGTTTTCAAATGTAACTAACCATCTCTTTTTCATGTGCATGAACAGCTAAAGACCAAGAGGAATGTATGGATCAATGATAATGGTTGCTCAAGGCACATGACTGGCAATGGCTCTTTGCTTCAAGACTTTGAGAAAATTAATGGAAGGCCAGTTGCTTTAGGAGAATCAGGTGGTTACATCACTAGAAGGTGTAGGGTAATAAATGGTAAGCTCAACATTGAGAAGGGAAACTTTGTCAAAGAGCTTGAGTATAATCTCTTGAGTGTATCTTAATTTTGTGACCAGACACATAACATGTTCTTCACTGAGCATGAGTGCATTGTTCTCAAGCCTGAGGTGATCATTCCTTAAGAGCATATCCTGCTTAGAGCCCCCAAGAAAGGGAATACAAGAACCATCTTGGGGGCTCTAAGCATCTTGGGGTAATACAAGACACATAACATGGACATCCAAATGACCTGAGGAAACCATCTTGGGGGAATACAAGGGAGCATATCCTGCATATCCTGCTTAGAGCCCCCACAGTTCAAGCCTGAATACAAGAACCATGCTCTCTGACTCTAAACTGCCCATCACCTTCTCGGCAGAGGCAGTGAGCACTACCTATTATGTGAAGAACTGAGTTTTAGTAGTCAAAACTCATGGGAAGACTCATTATGAACTGTGGCACAAAAGAGACCTTTCAATGGTTTCCTCAGGTCATTTGGATGTCCATGAACCATCTTGAATACCGAAAATCATATAGCCGAATTTGCTAAGAAAGCAGATGATGGACATTTCATTGGATACTCTTCCCAAGCTAAGGCTTATATAGTATACAATCTTAGAACTAGAGTACTTAAGCAGTCAGCCAATATGACCTTCAATGAACACACTCCCTGTGTGAAAGGTTCTGGTCCTGATTGGTTATTTGATCTTGATTTAGTTACCAACTGTTTTAACAAATCTTGGGAAGATGTTTCGAGATTAATAGGTAATACATCTGTAGGAGATCTTGATATGAGATTTGATTTGTGAAGACTAAATGATAGAATTCCTTTAGCTCTAGTGGTAACAAACTCTACAAGTTGAAATCCCGTCAGTGCAACCATGACAATCTCTTCAGCTGATACATCTAACGTGCCAACCAATTCCATCAATAAGGCATAAAAATCAAATGAAGGGATTTCCAGTGTATGAGGAGATGGAGATGGTGAAAGTTATCCAGAATTTCATGATGCTAACAACCACTCCACTGAAGACAACATCAATGATGTCACACACTCTTTAGATCAAGTTACACTTGATAAGTATGCTGATGTGGTGGGTGATACTCAATCACCAGATCTTAATTTCACTAATTTAGATCTGTCGAATCAACTTGTTGTGATTCCTCAACTAAGAATCCATATTTCCTATTCTACCACAAACATCATTGGAGATGTTGAGACTAGGGTGAAAATAAGAGGACAAACCCATGATAAAAATATTTGTCTACACTCTTGTTTCTTGTCCCAGATTGAGCCAAAGAAAGTTGATGAGGCTTTCAAAGATGGAAGCTGGGTTGAAGCAATGTAGGAGAAGTTGCTTTAATTCAAAGACAAGGTGTTTGGTACCTATATCCACTTCCTTGTGAGAAGATGCCGATAGGTACCAATTGGTTTTTTAGGAACAAGAAGGATGATAGAGGAGTTGTCATCAAGAACAAGGCAAGGCTAGTAGTTCAAGGGTACTCTCAAGAAGAAAGGATTGACTACACAGATGTCTTTGCACCTATAGCAAGACTTGAAGCTGTTAGGATATTCCTTGCTTTTGCTACATCCAAGGATTTCAAGGTCTACCAACTTGATGTCAAGTGTGCAATTTTATATCGGGTGATAGATGAAGAAGTATATGTCAAGCAACCACCTGGCTTTGCAGACCCACATCATCCTGATATGTCTGCAAGCTTGACAAAGCTCTCTATGGGTTGTATCAAGCTCCAAGGAAGTGGTATGACACACTGTCACAGTACCTTGTCTAACATGGTCACAAGAGAGATACTATTGATAGCATACTCTTCGTCAAAAGAACATGGAATGACTTGATGCTGGTTCAAGTTTATGTAGATGACATCATCTTTGGGTCAACAAATGAAAAGCTCTGCAAATAGTTTGAGAAGCTAATGAAGAATAGATTTGAAGTAAGTGCCATGGGGGAACTCAATTTCTTTCTAGGAATTCAAGTGAAGCAGGTTGACAATGGCATCTTCATAAACCGGTCAAAGTATGTTTAAGACATACTAACCTGATTTCATCTGACTGAGTGTAAGGTTGCTAAGACTCCCATAGCTAGAAACCAATCTCAAGGACCAGATCTTAAGAGGGAGTGTGTTGATGAACATCTTTACAAGGCTATGATTAGGTCGCTTATGTATCTTACAGCCAGCGGGCCTGATATCATATTTGCCACATGCATATGTAAAAAATATGAAACAAACCCTAAGATGTCACACCTAGTTGTTGTCAAGAGGATTCTTAGATATCTCAAAGGAGCTCCCAAACTAGGCCTTTGGCATCCAAACAATATTGACTTTAATCTATATGCATATACAGATAGTGACTATGGTGGCTGCAACATGAATACAAAGTCCATATATGGGGGATGTCAATTCTTTGGTGGAAGGATAGTCTCATGGCAATGCAAGAAACAAACCTGTGTATCTGTATCAACTGCTGAAGCTAAATACATTGCTGCTACAAGCTGTTGTCCTTAAGTGCTTTGGATTCAGAATCAGATGTTAGATAATGGATTCAACTTCAAGTATACTCCTATCGACATAGACAACAACAATGCTATTTGAATCACAGATAAACCTGTGCAACACTCAAAGACAAAGCACATCAACATCAGGTATCATTTGATAAGAGATAATTTTGAAAATGGATTGATTAAACTAGTGAAAGTTAACACAAATGAACAATATGTTGATCTGTTCACAAAAGCATTTGATGAACAGAGATTTAAATATCTTGTATCAGCTATTAGGATGATTAACTTTGAGTAGATTTTCTTAAATTAATTTCGAAATTGGTTTTCAAACATGTGTGTCTTTAATGTTGTCTAAAATATTACTCATATAAGTCCAGTTAACCTTGGAAGAAAATTTTTCTAAATAGATATTCCTTATAATTATAAGAACTGAACACAAATTTTCTTTCGGAAGACATTAAATTGACTTTGGAAGAAACTTATGTTTTCAAAACTAATAACTATTTTTAAAAATTTAACTTTAGAAGAAATTCTTATATATCTTTTGAAGCTTAATTATGCTTCTAAGTACTTAATGTATTGAAGGAGAATTTTCTTCCGAAAGCAATTAAGTCTTGGAAGATTTATTCACTCCTAAGGAATATATTCAGAAGTCAAAATTGGCTTTGGATGTTTCTCAAAAAAACTTCCAAAGACAAATTACCTTTGGAAGATCTTCAACTTCCAATATAACTACCTTTTTGGGCACTCTTTTAGAGGTGGGACCGACATCCAGATTTCAAAGTTTATCCTTTTGCAATAACTTTGTCTCACATTCGGGTAGACTTTTCCATGTACCTACACATGCAACACAACAGGTTGCTCTATTGTCATCTTAAAAGACCCTGGTTTTTTAGGGATTTGCAGCTACCTTTCCCACTCATCCTACCTCATCGCCCTCATAATAGACCCTCCACTATATTTCTGGAATTTTGGTGGACTTTCTAAAAGGTCATCTTAGATAGTGAGAAGGAACTGTTTGCATTAGTGCAAAGGAAGACTATTTTCATAACACTAGCCACCATCAACAACATTTGAGGCTGGATGATGAAGAAGGCAAACTTTCCTTCCTAAAAAAGCTATCAATGGGTCATTCCTACTGATGGGCTATAAAAAGGACTACTCGGTGAGGACCTTCAAGAAGGGTAATGTCTCTTTCCAATGGAAATACCTCCTCCATCTTATAATCCACTCTTTATAAAACAAACATGGAGGATGGGATCAAATTTTGGAAGACCTATCTTACATAATCCATGGGATGGTCCAAGGGATCAAGTTCAAGTACTCCCAGTTTGTTTACACAAACTTGCTTGCTAACTTGGATTCCTTAGAGTATTTCATGTTTCCTATGTCCAGCACATTCTCAACTGTGAACTGGGCTCACAATTGAAGGGAATGGGTAATATTCTTATATTAGGAAAGATGAAGCCTAACATCTTCAAAATAATGAGGAAAACCACTGTTGGTTTTTCCAGGGTAGAAACAGCCCTTGTCCCAAAAATGTTAGAGCTCCCTACTCAAGGTGAAAACTTGGTAGCACCAGCCAATATTAAACCCATACCTTCTTCATCTTCACCACCCAAACAGCCACAAATAACCATCACCTATCACAAAAAGTCCAAACGAACCCCTGCTCAGTCTATTCAGATTGAGCAGACTTCCATACACTCACCCATATAGGAGGAAATAGAACCAAGAGCTCCCACTTCCCCTGAGGAGCAGACCACTCCCATCCTTTCAATGATCAGTGCTAAGGTTCCTCATGCTCAGCTTGATGAGCTCATTACCCAAGCTACAAGCCTTCACACTGAGTCTTAAAACTCAAGTGAATAACCTTCAGGGGATAGTTACCATCCCTAACCTTTGGACATAAACCAACCAATCCCTAACCTATAATTCTATGATAATAAGGATATGAGATTCAGTGAGTACCATGGGTCCCTTTTCTCCTCCCATGCTCAAGGAGAGATGAGTGCTCCTCATACACCCATATCTAGCCTACATCATCCACTCACAACTGAGGTGGACATTCTTGAACATGTTTAGAGGTCCATATGGAAGAGACTCTCACTTTAGAATATGATTACATCTTTAAGACCTAAACCTTGGCAACCCAGCCCCTTGATACTTCTCATGAAGCTATCATGGAGCAGGGAAAATCCAAAGCCCAAGAACTAATATCTGGTGGTAAGGGAGATGACTTCGGTTATGTTCTCTCATCCCCCCATGATTTATTTAATGAAGATGAGGGAAGTCTACAACAAAGGGTGCAAACCTTGACACAAACCTACACCTACTAGGTCTCTAAGGTTAGTCACCTGGAATCTCAGGTGGCTACCTTACAAAGGCAAGTCCTTAATCAGCAACTTGAGATCACCGATCTCAAGGGTAAGTTAGCTGAGAGGCCTGCCAGGTATCCTCAACCAGTTCCACAAGAACCTGTGGATGTGGTGGACCTAACCTTTAGCTCACCTGTGCAAGTAGGTGATGCTACCAAAAAGAGAGAGGAAGTCTTAACTACTATCACATAACTTGGGAGCACTGCCCATAGTATGGACATTAAGGACTCCCATTCACATTTGTAATTGTCCACACTCAACAACCTCCTCATGCCTTTATCAATGTGGATGCCTTAATTCAAAATCTATTTGAGTATGGTATACCAATAGTACGATGGAGGTATGACAATGATAGAAGAGCCATGATACTCTCTAGATATCAGGGTCAACAAGAAGTTTTCAATTTTTATACCCTGAGTTCTATGAGAATTTTCCTCTAGTTGATTTGTCACTTGCCAACCTAAGTCATAACAGGCAAGCTGATAGGTTGGCTGAGAGGATTCAGCTAAGGGTGCTTGAAGAGTTCAATAAAAGAACAAATTTATATAGACAGAGGCTAGTAGGGAAAACTGTTGGTCAACTGGATACTGAGGCAGACCCTAAGATTAACTTCAAAGGGTAAACCTCAATTAAAGGCCTAGCAGAAGAACCTATGAACCTTGATCCTACAACTGCTTCAACACCCAATACCCTCAGTGAGACACCAGTTGGTGAAGCTGTCTCACAGCCTCTCCCTAGCCAGAGCTCAAGTTCAAAACCAAGTCAAGAAGGCCAAAGTTCTCTCCTCCTTGAGTCACACATGCCAGTGCTTAACAAAGTTAAGAGGATTCTAACATCCGAGGAGATTAAGGAGGAGAAGAGGGAGAGAAAGAGGAAGGCAAAGGAAGAGAGAATGAGAGTGACCCCCAGCTTCATGCAAGCTATAATCAGGGCTTCCCCTAGGCCAAATACTCTGGAATATGAGTTAAGGGCGGCCAGATTGAACTATCTAGGGTCTAGGAACAACAACATTGATGAAATAATTTCTCTTTCCTTGGATGAATTGAATGAGCTGGCTGACACTAAAGTGACAAAAAAGAGGTAGGAGGCTAAGGCTGCTGAATTGCTCCTCAAGATTAAAGAAGAAAGAAAGAGAAGAAAACCCTACAAAGACCTTGTTCTCGCACCAGTTCAAGAAAGTCCTGAAATAAAGACTGTGGTTGTTGAATAAGAAACTCAAGTAGGTAGGGGACAAGATAGACAAAAGATGATAACCTACTTGAGTGCCATAGGTCTCTATTAGGCAGTAACTCTACTCCCTCTATCTTATGAATACATAGAGTTTAAGTACCTCAAGTAGCTGGAGAAAGAAGTTTTAAAAGAAAAGAAAGCTGCTAAAGGAAGATGAGGGAGGAAGGTGCTAAGTCAGGAGCCACCATCTGAGCTAACCAAAAGAAGTCTGATGACAGAATGAAAATAGTGAGCTTCTTAAAGCTGTATGGGTTCTCCGGAAAAAGGCTTGATCCAATGTCTCTATCCATAATGGATGAGCATATAAGGGTGATCAAGCAGAAGATTAAGAAGGGTGAGCTAGTAGACTTGCATTCTCTACCAAGTCAGGCTGCACCTGAAGTTGAGGTCAAGGTTGAACCCCAAGAGACAACACAACCTGACCCTATTACTGAATCACAGCCAGCTTCATCTTCTAACCCATAACAAGGTCCTGAACCTTCTTTTTCTGAACATATGAAGGGGAATGACCCAACTAAGAAGGATAAAGAAGGAAGAACTAGTACTCAAGATCAACCTTCTCAGTTAATGTATAGAAAGAGGAAGAGGATTTCCATCAGGAGGGACTTAAAGAAGAAGAAGTGCAAGGCATCCACCTCTACACCTTAGGATGAGTCATAACATCCTGAGGGTGAACAAGAAGAGGCTGCTCAACCATCTCCACTTCAAGTAGAGCCTCTTGATGCTGAGAGAACCATCTTGTCCTGGGTTTACTATACAAACCCAAACAGATGGTGTGTCATAAGACATCAAGTAGGTCAAGACATATACTTCTAGTAAAATATTCTTGACCTTCCTGTACATGATCTCTTGGACATGAAGAGGTATATTGAGAGTCTAAAATATCCAGACCAACTGATAAAGAAAGGAATGGTTTTGATTCTAATCATGTCTGTAAACAAATAAAGATCAAGACTCAAAGTTATCCTAAAGTTTTGGTAGTATTAGCCTAGGGGAAGTTTGTAGGAGTTATCTTAGAGGCTGATGCAAACCAAAGTTCTCTCAGCAATTATTCAAAAGTACAAGGAAGTTACTTTGGAAGATTTGAAAAATCTATAAAGAAATTCACTAAGTGTCAAATCATCCGAAGCCAAAAGTGAAGTCTTCCGAAGCTTCAAGACAAAGTCTTCCAAAGCCTGAAGACTGATTTCTTGCAAAGACGGAGAAGACATGCTTTCTCTAACATTGTTTTGACAAAAGCTGAACTACTTTCTGCTATCATCTCTGAAGACTCACCAATTTATACAAGTTGGTGATTTCTCCACACTTTTGTCAACTTTTGATTAAGGTCTTTGAGTCTACAAGTTTCCACTCTTGTACTTTTATCCTTTTTGTAATAGATTAGGATGTGAGCTATGGCATGTCATAGTCACTAGTCAAAAGACAATCTGCCTTTTGACTTTACATTGATCTTGTTGTCTAGATTAGTGTTCCAGCTGGCCTTCAAAGTATGGCTGCCTATAGGATGTAGTATAAGGTGTCTCATGTAACAGTCCTTAGGATTAAGCCTTGTAACAATTGTAAAACACTTAAGAGCAATATACATCATTCTTGAAAACCAAAACTTGTTTTCTGCTTGTGTTCTTACTTTTGTTCTTGGTTTCTTGTGCCTGGTTCCCTATTTGATCTGTTAAGTGTTTACACTCCAACTTGTGAAACTATTGAAATTACCTTCACCGGTCCTGTAGTATGTGAATTTGGGTATGAACTTTAACTGAAACTGAGAATTAGTAAGGGATTAGAGAATTTAATTGCTATAAAAGATTTAAAAAGTCTCTAAAGTCTTTGCTTAGGGACATTAAAGAATAAGTGTAGGGATCTGATCACATGTTATGTTTTAGAGTTTAATAGATCTAAAAATGTGAGTTTACATTATAGTTATTATTAAATTGTTTTACTTTGTTTATATTCTATTTCATAGGTGTTTGATGCTTAAGGAGATTAATTTGAGACAAAAGAATCAAAACACAAAAGTTCAAGGACCAATTACATAAATATCAAAAGTTATCAAAACAATGGAGCTTGAAGTTTGCCCGATGTATCATACGTCAGGGAGGGGCGTATGATACACTGGTAGGCATATGATGGGTGTCTGATTTGGCGTGTTTGATCAAAATTGCAGAAAGTTGGTCGTATAAATGCTGATGGCGGATGTCGCAGCTTGCAAAATTGCAGATAGTTGGCCGTATCAAAATTGTAGAAAGTTCGGCATTGATACTTGGTTTGGTTTATGCATGAATGTATGCGTGTGTGGGTTATGGCAGCATGTATCCATGCATGTATGATATGTATATACTATATATACATACATATATATATATGTGTGTGTGTGTGTGTGTGTAGTATACATACTAATAATATGTGTGTAGTATATATTAATAATATAGGTGTCTGGTATATATATTATGTGATATGTGTGTGTTAGTGGTAAATATATATTTGGATGTATAAATTCTTGTATGTGCATGCTTGATCTTGTTGTCGTGACTCGATCAAAAACAAGTTAATATATCTGTTTTAGCTACCTTTATTGCATAAGTGTATGTAAGGTCGTCTCCACAGGGAATATGTGGAAAGTGTTTAATTAATACGACTAGATTAACTAAAAGACACAACTTTGTAAGTATGTATTGAAACTTTGGATGAATTTACCAACACAAGTGTAAAAAGCAATCAACTTTTGAATGAATTTAATAATTAATAAGAAAAAATCACTATCGGTTTTCAAGTTCTACAAGATCAACGGTCATTAAGTCTAACTTAGGGTTTAATAAACACGACTCAATATCTTTGCTTTTGATTGAAATGATAAGCAAGGAACAATCTTTTAAGTTTCGTTCATTCAAAAAGTTACCAATTGACGTACATCAAGTTATCTACTTTTCCCATTGAGCTAATGATGCAAGGAAATTGAGAAATAATGATAAAGCAAATAACTTTCTTTATAAATAAATTGTTAAACTCAATCAAAGCCTTCAATGACATTTAATCACAAAGTGTTCAACATAAAACCCTAAACATGACTAACCGTCTCACTTGGGAAGACCTATCCACCCGAAAGTAACCGCGAACGATTTAGCCACTCATCGTCTTCATTATGTCTTCAATCTTGATTTGATGATAAATGTGGATGCTTTGGAATGAATAGAGGAGGTTCTAAGGGCTAAATTTCATCCAAAACTTTGTTCATAGGGCTCAAGGAGTGTCTCCCCTAACACCCTAATGATTGGGGTTTAAATAGGATTTAAAATTTGAAATAATCCTCCAAATATCGTGTTCTTACGGCCGTAGGTTACAGCCTACCTTCAACCAGGCAGCCAAACCTCCTCTCTTATGGGGTTCATAGACGGACTCATCACAGGGCCGTAAGTTACGGCCTCAGGCCGTAGCTTACGGCCTTCCTGACCTTTTCACAATTTTCTTCGTTTTTAGCACCTTTCAAGCCATAGTATTGCTATCCTTTGTATAATTCTCAAATAATGTATGTTAAGCTTCATTAACCTACATTTCAAATACGTAATAAAGTGATTGTATTGGATATCAAAATTAGATTAAAAACATGATATTAAACATTTAAAACTCACACAAAACACCAACACATCAATGTTACCCTAATTGTGCTACATATGAATCATTAAAGTATTATGTATGCATGGGTTGTTGTTGAATCATGATGGATGAAACTACCGAAAACTCAAGATTTTAGTATTGGCCATCAACTATTGCGTAGGGATTGAACCCAGAGGCTCGATAATCAAAAGTAGATATTGAAGATCAAGAAAATCACGTGAGAAATTTTGATCCGAGCGAGAAATTAGATCTCGCGCGAGACCTTTTGTGTTTAGTATAAATAGATTGCTTTTAATGTAAGTAAGTAGTTTTTCCTGATTTGTACAAAACTTATATACTTTTCAATCAGAGAGCAATTGAAATCGAAGTTTATTTACACGTTTTGCTTGAATCTTCTTCATATTGTTGTTTAATCATTCTAGTTACTATTCCATGAGCGATTACATTCCGCATTCTCATTAGGAGATCGATCTGATTTTCAAGGTCCTTACAATTGGTATCAGAGCCGTGAGTGCTCTAGATCTATTGGATCAGAGATTGAAGAGTTTTTGAAAATTTTTTGAGCAACAAATTCAATTTCTTCTTAAAGATTGCATTGATTTCTGCTTTTGTGGTTAATTTGAAGGTGTTATGATCTGAAACAAGCTCGTTTGAAAAGATGAAGTTGATTACATGGTTTAATTCATTAAGTAGAAGTTTAATCACTTAATCTTGGACAAATTAGTGATTAGATTGAAGTTGAAAATTTCGAAATTACACCAAATTGAGCCTGCGAAAACATAACTTTTGCACGCGAAAAGTTTATCTTTCACGCGAGAATTCAATATTTTGCAAAAGTTTGTTACAAAAAGATTCCATTCGCATGAGAAGTTCAACATTTCACAAAAGTTGGTTACGAATCTTTTCGTATGAAAAGTTGCTATGAAAAGACCACGCGAAAAGTTTCAAAGTTCTTGTTTTGAGCGAGAAGTTTAGTTTTCAAGAATTTTGGAAAAAGTATTACTTCTAATTTTCAACTATGGCTAATTTGAATAATCTTACTGCTACTTTAAGTCTTGACAATGAGAGTGGTATAAGCACTAAGCCTCCTAGACTTCTGAGTGAAAATGATTATCCAGAATGGGTGTACCATTCTGAGAACCATGTCATATACACCGAACCAAGGATGTTACGCTCGATCAAGTATAGACCGTATATTCTTGTGTATTCAAATGACAACGCAAAAATGGTTTTGAAACCTTAACATTTGTAGGATAAGGAAGACATGAAAACACTTGAACTCGATGAGAAAGCTTATGTTACGACCACTATTGCTCGGACTACTGAAATAGCACAGAAATTTAAAGAAATCAAAGGAGCCAAAGTCTTATGGGATGCCAAGGACGAAAAGATTATGGGAAATAAAGATATGAGAGAGTGTGGGAATGATATGTTGAATCAAGAATTCAACATGTTCAATCATGTACTTGGGGAGACATTGGAAGCAAAATTGTCAAGATTTTTAAAATTGATCACTAAGATGAAAAGTGAAGGAATATCTTTGGAGAATATAGCTGTTAACAAGAACCTATTGAATTCATTACCTTACAGTTGGAACAATAACTGCACTACCATCAAGAGAACCAAATATTTGTTTACATTATCTCTCAGTGATCTGATTTCTACAATCAAATCTTATGAAATGGATGACAAACAAAGAGCTACAAATCACTTAAACACAATGGGAGCTGAAGCAACTGTGTTGTATCCTAAGATGGCAAGTAATACTAATTACTATGTGAGCTACTTACAACTGTGTCAGCAACAACAGTCAACAAACCCTATCATTCATATTGACAAAGAGACATATGTCCCTTATTTCGAAGTCCCTAATCCAAATGAATTCTCTCCCATGCAGTCTCAATATATATCCTTTTAGCCATGAACTCACTCTTATTCATCCATTTAGCCTTCACATCATACTTAACAAGATTTTGTTACCAACTTCAACCCATCTAAACAAACAAATCTGATTGCTGAAGAACATCTTGCCTTATTCATAACATTCGTATCTATTTATGAAGCATTCATGGCTGGAAGATTGAGCATAGTAACTATTCTTGTTGATGACTTACAGCAAGTTAACCCAAATGATGTTAAAGAGAATGAAATTAAATACCAAATGGCTATGGTGGTGTATAGGGCAAAGAACTTTGTAAGATGAACGGGTAGGAAAATGTTTGGAGTAAACAACTCTAGTTAGATTGGGCTTGATAAGACGAATTTGAGGTGCTACAACTATGACAAACCTGGGCATTTTGCTAGGGAATACATAGAGTTAAAGACAAAACAAAGTGACAGTGGTAAGGAAATGGTGATAGTCGAGGTTGAAACAAAGAGTGATAAGACACGTTCTTCAAATAACAAAGCATTAGTAACTCAGACCAACGGAGATTATGATTGGTTAAACCAAATGGAGATACTCGATCTCAAACTTTCCACATGTCTATTGGCATAGATAAAAGTTGATGAAGAAGAAGTTGAAGAAAATTTGTTTGGTGAGTTCATATCAAGTGATCTACTTGATGGTGTGTTTCCTGAAGGTGAGGTAATCAAGGATGATGCAAATGTTATTTCTGAATCTGCTATTAAGACTACTCCAGCATAAGAGATGAGGACTGAAGTTGTTGAGGATGGAATTGAAGAAAAAGCTATTGAGAACACTCCAACTATTCAAGAGAAGGAAAGCTTACACTCCATTGTTATTGATGATGAGCTCAAAATGGATCTATCTGTGATGATTTATGAACAGAATTCAATCTAAAACACACAAGTATTCAATTCAACACAAGCAAATCAACAAAAATTCATAGAGTTTACATTGATTAGCATATAGAAGAATACAAAGTGTAGAAAATAGTTACAAGATGTCTAAATATCACTCTAAAACTTAAACCCTACATAAAACATATCTATGCTATATATACTAATCAAGAAAACAAAGGAACGTATTTACATAAAAAGTCCCTATGTCACACCCTCAAAATCCCCGAGCGGAGTTTTACCGCGAGGCGTGTGAACAAACCAGGATCACAGTCAATAGTTACTCAGAACGACACTATATGCCACTTTTAAAATAAAACCAACCAAAGTTCAAACTTTAAAACCATGCGGAAGCGTTAAATAAACTAGTAAACCCAAAACGATGAAACATGATTTGAAAATGCGCAAACATACGCGCCCAAGTATTAAGCAAAACCAAAACACGATGTTTAAACATTCTTAACCCAAAACAATGTTTCATAACATGCTGCCAAACACCATGATGTTGACCCGTGTGACGTGCTCCTAGGCAATAGCAACCTTAACCTGAGAATAGCATACTAACCAAGTCAACACATGGTTGGTGAGTTCAAGAGTTTGCGTTAAAATATAAACCAATCAACAGTTTCCAGAGCATAAGTAGTGTATTGCAATATTAGCTAGTCTATTAACATGAAAATATTAAACATAGTGATTTCACGATTGAAGCTGACTGTGATAGTTTGTGCCTCCCGTCACGACTTACCAGGTCATGACGAATATATGTTAGGACAAAATTGCACCCGTTTGACCTCGGGTCGCACAGGTGGGGCTCGTCAAACCCAGTAGTATTACCCAAAATTTCCCGCTAGTCAATATTAACAATCCGAAAGTGTGAGGACTTTCCATGGTAAACAACACTATATTAATATTATACACACTCATATTTAAAAGTGTTTGTGATCAACAGTATGCTATCTCCCCCAAAAGAGATTATGTAAAAAGAGTGGGGCAAGAACTCACCTAATACGCGCAAGAATAAACTTAGAGCTTAACTTGAAAGAAAGAGGGGAAAGACAACCTTCAAAGGTCACCTAGAACACATGAGTACATAAGTACGTGTCCACAGAAACAATATGAAACCCTAAGTGCTCTACAACCCAAAGAACTCAAGGTTTTAGAAAGACAAGACACACTTGACCCAGTTGACCCGTTTGACCCGTTGGTGACATTATAGGTGAATTTCCATTCAAACAAGCATAACAGCCTATCACACATGATTATCATACAAACTGATTACATATAACACTTCATTAACCACATGTACTAATTAGATCATCATACCGCCAGATATCATACAAGTCATGCGAATCTCAAACTATTATCATGCTCATAACTCTATAACACAAATAATACACCATACAAGGATCAAATCACGCATCACATGCCATGTGAAGCCACTCACGACTTCACACCCTAAACCCTGCCAATCCTACTAAGTAGGGGCCTCAGATTCGCACGTGTGTATGATGATCATTAACATACCAATTTTCATAGCTCATATCATCCAAAATGTTCATTCTTAATCAACCATCAATCAACGAAAGTCCTAGCTTACCTATATGACTCATACCATGATTTTTCCACAAACAGGCCAAAACAGATAATTACCCAAACCAACATCCATTGAATCCACCCAATACATTCTATCACCATAGAACTTATCTATGAACTTACTAGCATGATCCAAATGCTCCTAACATACCCATATCATCATATTTAAGAGATTTCACAATTAAAGTTTCCCTTTTGGGAAAGTTCATCCCAAATCCATAAAACACCCAAGACATTCATGAATTCATCATTTACATACCAATTCAAGTCCATGACAATATCTAGACATGATCAAAACATCTAATCATCATGATTCATCAACATTCAACACCAAAAGTTACTATTTTTAGCAATGTATGAACTATAACACATCTTCTTGATTTTCAATTGTTCATATCATCAACCTATCATCTAATCATCATCACAAACACATCCATAACATTCATACATCATCAAATCACCATATCCATGCAAATAAAGTTACTATTATTAGTAACCTATGAACAACGTATCAAAATCATAGCTTTCTTGCATAATCGACGTTAACTAGCATCAATCTAACCTAACTAACATAATAACATCAACAAACAACCAAGAATCGACCTTCAATTGCAATATTCGAACTAGGGTTTCGGCCACCATGAAAAATCATCAAAAACATGTAAAAATCTAACCTTTAAACGTGTAATGGCTTGCAATTGATGATTCTAACGCGTTGTATAACTTGAAATCGACCAAAACCGAATGGTAATCACTTGTTCTTGCTTAAATCGCAGGTTTGTGTGTGTTTGAGTGTGTGTCGCGGCCGATGGGTATGTGGGGGCTAGGGTTGGGATTTTTGATTATATTTAATTTATCAATGTTACCATTTAAACCCTTGTAATTTACTTTTTATAAAAATTAAGCTTTTAAACTCTTTTTAAAAAGGTTTTTAACTACAATAATAAGCATATAAACTAACAATGACAATTATATATTTTATCTTTATTAGATACAAAACATTCAGATTAAATACACACGTTTCCACGTTACGCGATAAAATTTACAATAAACATTTAAATCACATAATCACAACTAATAATCAACAAGTAATTATTTGTTTCACATTATTAATTATTATTAAGTCACCAACGTTCAACGACAACTAGTGTGCTCCCGACACGTGTATGCAAGACTTAACGGAACTAACGGAGTTTGGTAACGGAAAATTACCGGATGTCACATTATCCCCATGTTGAAAGAATTTTCGTCCCGAAAATTGCGTTACATGGTGAGTGTTCCATCACTGGTCTACTGCATTGGCACAAGGAAATCGAAATCGAGTGAGTTTTGGGTGAGTTATCACATCATCCCCATGTTGAAAGAAATTTCGTCCCGAAATTTAATCAGTACCTTCGCCGGCTGGCATCGTCTTTTCGAATAGCTGAGGATACTTAAGCTTCATTTGGTCTTCACGTTCCCACGTGAATTCTGGTCCACGTCTCGAGTTCCAACGAACTTTGATGATGGGTATCTTGCTTTGCTTAAGCGTTTTCACCTCACGATCCATCACTCGACGGTTCCTCAATGAAGCGTAACTGTTCGTCTACTTGAACTTCTTCCAGCGGTACAACCATAGTTTCATCCGTTAGGCACTTCTTCAGATTTGAAACATGGAATACATCATGGATTCCACTCAATGAATCAGGTAAGGCTAGTCGATAAGCTACTGGACCTATTCTTTCCAAGATTTCAAATGGTCCAACATATCTCGGATTTAGCTTTCCTCGCTTACCAAACCGAATCACGCCTTTCCATGGTGAGACTTTCAATAAGACTTTGTCACCAACTTGAAATTCCAAAGGTTTCCGTCGCTTGTCAGCATAGCTTTTCTGTCTGTCTCGCGCTGCGGCCATGCGGTTTCTTATCTGGACAATCTTCTCAGTTGTCTCGTGTACTAACTCAGGACCCGTTAATTGACTATCACCAATTTCAGCCCAGCAAACTGGTGATCTACACTTTCTCCCATACAAAGCTTCAAAAGGTGCCACCTTTATGCTAGTGTGATAGCTGTTGTTGTAAGAAAATTCCACCAATGGTAGGTGAACTTCCCAGTTATTCCCAAAGTCAATCACACAAGCACGTAACATGTCCTCCAAAGTCTGTATAGTACGCTCGCTTTGACCATCAGTCTGTGATGATAAGCAGTACTCATATCCAATCGCGTACCTAGAGCTTTCTGCAACGACTGCCAGAAGTGTGATGTGAAACGAGAATCGCGGTCAGAAATAATTGAGATCGGTACTCCATGCCTCGAAACGATCTCCTTCAAATAAGTCGAGTTAATTTCTCCATCTTGTCTGTTTCCTTTATCGCTAGGAAATGAGCAGATTTTGTCAATCGATCCACGATAACCCATATTGTGTCGCAACCCGTAGAAGTGCGAGGTAACTTAGTAATAAAATCCATTGATATCTGATCCCACTTCCACATAGGGATCTCGGGTTGTTGTAGTAGACCAGATGGTTTCTGATACTCCACTTTCACCTTTGAGCAGGTCAGACACTTGCTCACATAAGTAGCTACATCTGCTTTCATGTTAGGCCACCAATAGTGCGCCTTCAAATCGTGGTACATCTTGTCAGATCCAGGATGTATAGAGTACTTAGACTTGTGTGCCTCACTCATGACCAAATCTCTCAGATTTCCGTGTAGAGGTACCCAAAGTCTATCTATAAAGTAACGAATTCCATCCGCTTTTACTTCCAATTGTTTTTCCATTCCCCTTAAAGATTCAGACCCAATGTTTTCTGCTTTCAGAGCTTCTATCTGAGCCTCTCGGATTTGTTCAGGTAACTGTGTGCTAATAGTAAGTTGCAAAGCTCGCACACGTCGAGGCTTAGTAGTTTCTTTCCTACTCAGCGCGTCAGCAACTACATTTGCTTTCCCCGGGTGGTACTTAATAGCACAGTCATAGTCATTCAGCAATTCTACCCAGCGCTTTGCCTCATGTTCAATTCCTTTTGCTCAAAGATGTGCTGGAGACTCTTGTGATCAGTGTAAATAGTGCATTTGGTACCGTACAAGTAATGTCTCCAGATCTTTAAGGCAAAAACTACCGCACCCAGTTCCAAGTCATGGGTGGTATAGTTCTTCTCATGAATCTTCAATTGTCTAGAGGCGTAAGCTATCACCTTATCCCGCTGCATCAAGACGCATCCAAGTCCTTGAATAGACGCATCGCAGTAGACTACGAAGTCATCACTACCATCCGGTAACGCTAATATTGGTGCGCTACACAGTTTTGTTTCAGCAACTGGAAAGCAGATTCCTGATTCTCACCCCATTTGTATGTTGTTCCCTTATGAGTCAAGGCTGTGAGAGGTTGTGCAATCTTAGAGAATCCTTCGATGAACCGTCGATAATATCCCGCTAATCCAAGGAATTGTCGTATCTCGCTTGGTGTCTTAGGAACAGACCAATTCTTTATCGCTTCAATCTTAGCAGGATCAACATGTATTCCCTTCTCGTTGACAATATGACCCAAGAATTGTACCTCACGTATCCAGAAATCACACTTAGAAAACTTTGCATACAGTTGTTCCTTTCTAAGTAATTCCAAGATTAAACGTAAGTGCCTCCATGTTCTTCCTCAGTCCTTGAGTATATCATATGTCATCAATAAAGACGATAACAAACTGATCAAGATAGGGTTTGCACACGCGATTCATAAGATCCATGAATACTGCTGGTGCATTCGTCAACCCAAATGGCATGACCAAAAATTCATAGTGACCATATCGTGTACGGAAAGCAGTCTTCGAGATGTCCTCTTCTCGAACTCTCAGCTGATGATACCCAGACCTCAGATCAATCTTAGAGTAATAGCTTGATCCTTGCAGTTGATCAAACAAATCATCGATACGAGGTAAGGGATATCTATTCTTGATAGTGACCTTGTTCAGTTCCCTATAGTCAATGCACATTCGAAATGTACCATCCTTCTTCTTCACAAATAGAACTGGCGCTCCCCAGGGCGACGAACTCGGTCGGATGAACCCTTTATCCAACAACTCTTGTAGTTGGGCAGATAATTCCTGCAGTTCGTTCGGAGCTAACCGGTACGGTGCTCTCGCAATTGGAGCGGCTCCTGGAGTCAACTCAATTTGGAATTCAACTTGACGATGAGGCGGTAATCCAGGCAGGTCTTCCGGAAACACCTCGGGAAACTCACGAACTACGGGGATATCCTCTATCTTCTTTTCCTCGATCTGTTTATCTGTGACGAGTGCCAATATGGCTAGTCGACCCTTTCGTAAAAACTTCTGTGCCTTCATAAACGAGATGATGCCTATCACCGCACCACTCCTATCACCTCTGACCGTAAGGACTTCTTCACCAATGGGAATCCGTATGATCTTCTCGTGGCATATGACTTCCGCTTGTTTATCGGAAAGCCAATCCATGCCTACTACCACATCAAAGCATCCTAACATAACAGGCATGAGATCTATGGTGAATGTATGACCAGCAAGCTCTATCTTGCAGTCTCTAAGAATATGCGTTACGTGAATCTGTGTACCGTCAGCTAACTCTACGGTGTATTTAGATTCTAAGGCTGAGGGCATATCACTTAAAAGACTACTAAACTTAGTGGACATAAACTTCTATCGGCTCCGGTATCGAATAATACGGTAGCAAAATGACCATTAACCAAAAATTTACCAGTTATAGTTGTAGGGTCGTTTAGAGCCTCACCTGAGCCAATGACGAAGGCTCTTCCTTTGGCTCCATTGTTGTTTCCACCATTGTTGTTGCCATTACCATTGTTGTTGTTATTGTTGTTGCCATTGTTATTGTTGCTGTTGTTCCCATTGTTGTTGTTGCCATTACCATTCCTCTTAAGCTGGGGACAGTTGCGTTTGTAATGGCCTTCTTTTCCGCACTCAAAACAACCTTTCGGAGTTTCTTGTGATTGTTGAGGCTTTCATCAGTTCACCCCGACAGTCTTTGGCCGCATGCCCAACTTTACCACAGCGTTGGCATCGGAAGTTGTCACACCTGCCGATGTGATGGTAGTTGCATCGATTGCACTTAGGACTTTTCCCCACATAGCCTCCTTGTCCCTGCGATGCGAGGATGACTTTTTGAAATTTCAGTTGTTATCAAACCTCCTTTGTTGCTGGGGAGGTTGTTGTTGCTGTTGTACCTGTTGCTGCTGTTGTTGTGGCTGGTTGCTGGAGGATGAACCTTTGTTACTTGAACCATCCCACTTGCGTTTATGGTCGGGCACGCTTGCCACCGCGCCCCGCTTGGGTAATCATCCTTGCTCAACTGCTTGTCAGTCAGCCTGTGGGCTGTCGGATAGCTTGCTGTAAGGTAGTAGGGTTGGAAGCAGTTACCATACTTTGAATTTCGGGCACCAGTCCACGTATGTAGTGCTCGACTCTCTTGTGCATTTCATTGACCATTCCAGGGCATAGTGTGGCCAACTCATGAGTACGGGTCGTGTAGGCTTCAATTTCTGAGCCTTGCATTTTAGTTGCCAGAACTCAATCTCCAGTTTTGCACTTCATTTCGGGGCAGTATTCTTCAGTCATAATCCCCTTAAACTCATCCCAAGGTAGTTCATTGGCCATGGCTTGACCCAGCATTTGCACCTGGGCATTCCACCAGGAAAGTGCTACGCCTTCCAATGTCCCGGTGGCATACTTCACCTGATCAGCAGGCGGGCAGTTGCATTTTGCGAAGACAGATTGTCTTCTCAAACCACCTTACAAGCCCTACAGCTCCTTCTGTCCTGCTGTAGGTATGGGTTTACAGTCCATGAAGGACTTGTAGGTACATGGTGGTGGTCCTGTTTTGACAATCCCAAACATTAGTCAGATATCCTAGGCAATTAACTAGAATAATTAGTTTAACCTCTTGTTATCATTTACCTACTGGTTGTCCCGGTTGGGCAGCAGCCACTGCCGCCTGAACATGTTCGTTAATTAATGCCGCCAATTCCGCAGGCGTCATGTTTATGGCTCCGGCACCACGGCCTCCGGCGCCACGTCCACGACCACGCCCACGTCCTCTTCCTCGTGCGTCCATATTTCACTTTACAATTCACAATTACAATAATGAGTAACATCCAACACATTTATCTCATCAAGGTACAGTAAACAATAAGAAATAATGCATTCACCAAACCACAACATTTATAACAGAAATAATAACCAAAGATAAATAAATTGCAATTGAGTCACAAAATATTCCATCAATGTCAAAATTTAAGTTTGTCAGTTGGGTGGGAAACAACCCTTCCCACATAGGTTTCAAAGAAAAGAAACACTACATAGTCTAAGTCATTTAAAAGTAGAATCAGTCCAGTACGTCAGATCGTCACTGTCCTCATCCATCTCTGCTGGTTCTTCTTCGGGGGCTTCCTCGGGTTCCTCTTCTGGGTCTTCCTCATCAGGGTCCACCAAAGGTGCAGGGGCTTCAACAACCTGAAGTGCTGCTAGCTGTGCCTCTAAATCAGCAAACCTATCATTGATCACTATGTTATGGTGATCATGTGCATCCATGCGCCCACTAAGTGCTACAACGTTGCCTGCCAGAGTATGATGTCCACCAATGGCCATCGAGAGTCGCTCCTGAAGCGTCTCTACCTGGAAACGAAACTGACGCATCTCAGATCGTAATGCAGAGTTCTCATCAGTGAGTCCTCTAATCCGCTGTCGCTCCGTGTCTAGAGTGGCTACCAAAGCTGCAAACGCCTGCTCGAGAGGGATGCTCAAGGTAGGAAGAGTAGGCAATGCAGAGGCGGTTGATGACCTAGTCCTAGGTCGTGTAGGAGCTACTGGTGGTACGCGCTCTCTATAAGCCATACGGTTTATGTAGGTGGGGTAGAAATCCCAGGAGCTCAGGAGGTATGAAAGGCTGATCCCAGTCTATCTCACCAGGAGGATAAGGATGTCGGGGCCAGTTAAATCTCCTATCAGGTACAGGAGACGTAGGAGGTGACTCAAATCGTGCAGGTCTCTTGCCCAAATTTCTGGACGACGATGCCATGCTGCGAAGTACGTGTTGCGTATGCCAATGAGTATACAGTAAGGAGAGTAAGCGATAAGTAACTAACAACTGTGCGGTTATAGTCTAGTATGTGTATGCAACCTAGTTCCCTATAACCAATGGCTCTAATACCAATCTGTCACACCCTCAAAATCCCCGAGCAGAGTTTTACCGCGAGGCGTGTGAACAAACCAGGATCACAGTCAATAGTTACTCAGAACGACACTATATGCCACTTTTAAAATAAAACCAACCAAATTCAAACTTTAAAACCATGCGGAAGCGTTAAATAAACTAGTAAACCCAAAATGATGAAACATGATTTGAAAATGCGCAAACATACGCGCCCAAGTATTAAGCAAAACCAAAAAACGATGTTTAAACATTCTTAACCCAAAACAATGTTTCATAACATGCTGCCAAACACCATGATGCTGACCCGTGTGACGTGCTCCTAGGCAATAGCAACCTTAACCTGAGAATAGCATACTAACCAAGTCAACACATGGTTGGTGAGTTCAAGAGTTTGCGTTAAAATATAAACCAATCAATAGTTTCCAGAGCATAAGTAGTGTATTGCAATAGATAGCTAGTCTATTAACATGAAAATATTAAACATAGTGATTTCGCGATTGAAGCTGACTGTGATAGTTTGTGCCTCCCGTCACGACTTACTAGGTCGTGACGAATATATGTTAGGACAAAATTGCACCCGTTTGACCTCGGGTCGCACAGGTGGGGCTCGTTAAACCCAGTAGTACTACCCAAAATTTCCCGCTAGTCAATATTAACAATCCGAAAGTGTGAGGACTTTCCATGGTAAACAACACTATATTAATATTATACACACTCATATTTAAAAGTGTTTGTGATCAACAGTATGCTATCTCTCCCAAAAGAGATTATGTAAAAAGTGTGGGGCAAGAACTCACCTGTTACGCGCAAGAATTAACTTAGAGCTTAACTTGAAAGAAAGAGGGGAAAGACAACCTTTAAAGGTCACCTAGAACACATGAGTACATAAGTACGTGTACACAAAAACAATATGAAAACCTAAGTGCTCTACAACCCAAAGAACTCAAGGTTTTAGAAAGACAAGACACACTTGACCCAGTTGACCCGTTTGACCCGTTGGTGACATTATAGGTGAATTTCCATTCAAACAAGCATAACAGCCTATCACACATGATTATCATACAAACTGATTACATATAACACTTCATTAACCACATGTACTAATTAGATCATCATACCGCCAGATATCATACAAGTCATGCGAATCTCAAACTATTATCATGCTCATAACCTCTATAACACAAATAATACACCATACAAGGATCAAATCAGCATCACATGCCATGTGAAGCCACTCACGACTTCACACCCTAAACCCTACCAATCCTACTAAGTAGGGGCCTCAGATTCGCACGTGTGTATGATGATCATTAACATACCAATTTTCCATAGCTCATATCATCCAAAATGTTCATTCTTAATCAACCATCAATCAACGAAAGTCCTAGCTTACCTATGACTCATACCATGATTTTTCCACAAACAGGCCAAAACAGATAATTACCCAAACCAACATCCATTGAATCCACCCAATACATTCTATCACCATAGAACTCATCTATGAACTTACTAGCATGATCCAAATGCTCCTAACATACCCATATCATCATATTTAAGAGATTTCACAATTAAAGTTTCCCTTTTGGGAAAGTTCATCCCAAATCCATCAAACACCCAAGACATTCATGAATTCATCATTTACATACCAATTCAAGTCCATGACAATATCTAGACATGATCAACAACATCTAATCATCATGATTCATCAACATTCAACACCAAAAGTTACTATTTTTAGCAATGTATGAACTATAACACATCTTCTTGATTTTCAATTGTTCATATCATCAACCTATCATCTAATCATCATCACAAACACATCCATAACATTCATACATCATCAAATCACCATATCCATGCAAATAAAGTTACTATTATTAGTAACCTATGAACAACGTATCAAAATCATAGCTTTCTTGCATAATCGACGTTAACTAGCATCAATCTAACCTAAATAACATAAAAACATCAACAAACAACCAAGAATCGACCTTCAATTGCAATATTCGAACTAGGGTTTCGGCCACCATGAAAAATCATCAAAAACTTGTAAAAATCTAACCTTTAAACGTGTAATGGCTTGCAATTGATGATTCTAACGCGTTGTATAACTTGAAATCGACCAAAACCGAATGGTAATCACTTGTTCTTGCTTGAAATCGCAGGTTTGTGTGTGTTTGAGTGTGTGTCGCGGCCGATGGGTATGTGGGGGCTAGGGTTTGGATTTTTGATTATATTTAATTTATCAATGTTACCATTTAAACCCTTGTAATTTACTTTTTATAAAAATTAAGCTTTTAAACTCTTTTTAAAAAGGTTTTTAACTACAATAATAAGCATATAAACTAACAATGACAATTATATATTTTATCTTTATTAGATACAAAACATTCAGATTAAATACACACGTTTCCACGTTACGCGATAAAATTTACAATAAACATTTAAATCACATAATCACAACTAATAATCAACATAGTAATTATTTGTTTCACATTATTAATTATTATTAAGTCACCAACGTTCAACAACAACTAGTGTGTGCTCCCGCACGTGTATGCAAGACTTAACGGAACTAACGGAGTTTGGTAACGGAAAATTACCGGATGTCACACCCTATACTATGACAAAAACTATTCAAGACACATAAAGACTAATGTTAATCTTTTAAGAAGCATCTACAATACTCCCCCTAAGATTCACATGGTCTTCGGTCTTCAACATATCTTCAGTCTTCAAAATCTTTTTCTTCATCTTTATCTTCATTCTTTGATCTTCTGTCTTCAGTCTCCATCTCCAGCTTGATCTTCAGTCTTCATGCCCCAAAGAAATCTTCCAGTTCTTCTTTGATTGTGAAAATTGGTTTCTCTTTGTATAGCTCCTGCTCCCTTAATGCTTTTGCAATAGCTGCTTTGAATTTTTAGCTAGAATGCCTTGTTCCGGCTTTGCTTCATTTGTTTTAATCTCCATGTTATTCATCAATTCCAATGTTTGCTTTGATAGACCTGTTATATCAACATTTGCATAGCATTCTATTGGCTTAGAATTGTCTTTGCAATGAATCTCCAATATCCCTTTGCTTGAAATTCTCATGAATTCAATGTCTTTTATGTCCTTTTTCACAATATTAGTGTATGCTAATGCTTTTCTCAAAGAAATTCTCTCCATCGTTGCATTCATCACCTTGATTTTAGACATAAAATACTTTTTGTGATGCTCAGCAGTTTCTGGACTCACTTTCTCAAAATTTTGAATCGATAAGAAAGAAATGTAACTAGGATGGAGTAGCTTGAGTTCAAACACATCAAACAATGTAATCATATATTTATCCCAATCATCCAAATTTCTGACCAACTTCAATTCATAAGATTCAAAATTATAAAACCATCTTAGAATCAGTTTTGACTTTTGAGTTCCATCTATCACCTTTAGCCCTAGATTTGTAACTTAATCAAAATATTCATCACTGAAATCATCAAGGAATTTTTCTCTGCCAGTTTCCTTTTCAATCCCTTTATTCTTCTTCTTTAACTCATAGAAATACTCTTTATCTTCTTGATCACAAAATGTTTTCAGAAAGAAGGCATTCGATTAATTCCTTTGTTGAGCAACTCTACAAACATTTCACCTCTTTTAGCTTTTGTATGATTTATCAACGGAAGTTTATTTAACTCTTTTAAGTCTTGCACTGGAAGTGATATGATGCTAGAAAAGAAATGATAAACATCACAAATTACATTCACTCTTTTAATTAAAAATTCATCAAAGACTTCATCATATTTCCAGGCCATAATTTTAACTTCCTTGGTTGAATCAGGTACAACCATCGCGTTCAGTAACTCAGAAATTGATTGACCTCTTTGTAACACATTTCTCACTAAATTACTAGCAGATCTGGCTTTGTTCCACAATTGCTTTTGATCAATAGAAACTTGATAACTTTCTTTATCAATCTCCGGAAACATCTTAATCAGCTCTCTTCTTCTTTCATATCTTGAACTTTTCATAGCCATAGATTTAATCTCATAAGGCTTCAAAATCTTTGTTCTTTTGGTAATCTCAAGATATTGAGGATTATCCATATCCAATACCACCATTTTCTTTGTTTGCCTTTCTGTTTCCTGAAAACTTCTGACTAAGTTTCTCAATGATTCTCCTTGTAATCTGTTCAGTTTCTTCCTTGGGTAATTTCTAGATTACAACCACATTCTGAGTGTATTGATGTTCATATCATCTGGATTCGGATGGTACAACTCAGATGTAGGAATATCATCAACATTTATGCTTTCTTGTGATAGATTCCATTCACCATGCTCAACAATTATTTCTTCAGGCTCAATTGGAGCAACGGATTCTACAGTTATGCACTTCTCAAACTCTTCATTGGTTTGAGACACAGTCGATCCGTCTAGAAACACTCGGTTATACTTTTTCTTTACCAAGTAGTTGTATCTGTCTTCTATATCCATAGGAATATCATCAAGACTTAAATCAACACGAGAAAAATATTCATCTATATTAGCATCTACTATATCTTCATCTTCAAGAACTTTTTTATACCAGTCATCATCAAATTCTTCTTCGATATCATCAAGAGCACCAATGACTTCTTGAATTTTATCACATTCCTTTTCAACAGCAGATTTCTCAATTACCTTTTGAATTTCAGATGAAGATTCAGGTAAAACTGAACTATCTACATCATCTATTTTTCTTTTCCCTTTACCAGTCGATGGAATTTTCTCAACATCTATAGGAGCAACTTCAGAAATAATCATCACTTCAGGATATGGAGACTTGTGCTTTTCTTTCAACTTTTCTAATTCTTCTTTCAATGCTTCATTTTCTTCATTTACTTTCTTTAATCTTTCTTCCATTGAATCAAAATCTATCATCATTACCTCAAACGTCTTCATATTATCATGTCGACTTTTTCTCAACTCATCAATTAACTTGTCTTTCTCTTTCATTTCTTCAATTAATCTTTCATTGACAGCTTTCAACTCTTCAATTATCTTTAATTGATACAACTTTTCTTCATTCAATTCATCAATCTTCTTTTGTAAATTTTCTTCTTCAGTTAATACAAACTGATCATTTTGCTCTACCATTTCTTAAATCATACTCATAATATCATCAACAGTTTGATTTCCATCAACCTCTTGTTCACTTTCTTCAACTTCAGTATCTTGTCATTAAATTATTCAGTAACTCGATCTGGATCTTGAACATATTCATCCATTTCTTCATTCACTTCTTCAGTAGCTGAATCTACTTCTTTTATAACATCATGCTCTTCTTCATAAGCTTCTTCAGCAACATGCTCAGATTCTTCAACATTCTCAGGAATAAATTCCATAACATCATCAAATTGACCACCTTCATCATCATCATCAGAATCAGATGAGCTAGAACTATCTTCTTCATCATCATCAGCTGGTAATTCTTTAATAAAATCAGCTGGATCAATAGGCTCGTCCTCAGTTAAATGATAATGATCAATAGTGATATCCACTTCATCGTTAGCAACATTAAGAATATAATCAAATAATGGAACATTCTGAGCTCTAGTAACCATTGCCAGTCTCTTATAGGATACATCAGACATATGCTCCAATATCAATGTATCACCACTTACACCATCAATATGAATGTCTGGATGTTCTTCATTGATAATCATCTAAAGGAAATGTGGATACATTAAGTATTTCTTCCTTATGCCCTTTTCCAGATTAAAAATAAACCCATTCAAAATCCACTTTGACATATTAAATCGTCTATTTGTAGTCAGTGCTACAATGGGTGATGCAATGTCAACAAGGAAAGAATTCCATCCCGCACTTCATTTTGACATGCAATGTTGGAAAATGTAGCATATAAGCTTCGAATGGTTATACACACGAGCATGAAAGAATTGTTTCTTAGGAAAATGGTCAGGGTGTCCCATTTCCATGAATGTTTGTCTACATTCATCAAACGTTAGCTCGGATAAATCTTCTGGATCATTAGGTCCTAACCTCAAGGCTTGTCTAATTGAGTCTTCAGAGACTTCAATCATTCTAAAATTTGTTATAAAGCCTCGAACCACTTTAGCTCCATTATCATCAACATCAACATATGCCGTGGTCTAGAACTTCTTAATCAGACGTGCATAGATAACCGGTTGGTAGCACATGGCATATACATACTTCGTCCGTAATAGAAATCTGATCATATCTTTGTATCCTATAGCATCTTGAATATCCTCGTTTAATAGTGCTGCAACGTTGTGTTTTGGCTCAAACTTTAAATCAGCCATCTGCAAAATTAAACACAAGACATTTAGAATTTGAAGTTTTAACAATTAAAATCAATTAACATTTTATTACATTTGAAGATGTTGTATGTTTTAACCAAGATTAATTTGTCATTTTCAAAAATTGCTAAGTGTTGAGATCAATCACACTGTTCAGTCACTTTGCACATTGCATCTTCATCTTCATCATCGGACATGAAGATCCATCATAGAATCAACAGTTGATGAATAGACCGATTTGAATGCACAAACAGAGTCGAAATCAAGTATATATTATCATTTAATCATCAATTTCAGTTTAGATTATCATTTTAATTCGACATTTTACAGATTTACACAAGTTAGGGTTTCAAACGCCCGAATAGGATCAAAACGCCCAACTCAATTCAACCTGTTAAACTGAAATTTCTATGATTTTAATCATCAACTTACATTTAAACTCTGATAATATCACTATCGAATGCAAAACAAGATCAAAAATCAATCGAAGTGAGTGAATCAATGGAATATCGAGTGTTTGGGTTTTGAGAGTTCAGGGGGTTTTGAGAATGAAAAGTCAGAAATCATGAAGTGTTGTTTATATACTAAGTGAACAATTTTAGGCGCATGAGAACTGTTTGTGCGCATGAGCTTAGGCGCATGAGCACTGTTCAGACGCATAAGCACTATGTAGGCGCTTTTGCACTGTTCAGGAGCATGAGCTTAGCTGAAACGCCTAATACTTATTTGATTTCTACACTTGGAAGCATGGGAACTATTCAGGCATATGGGAAGGATAAAACGCCTAACACTTAACCACATTCTCAGACTCAAGACAACTGTTTAGACGTATGACAACTGTTTAGACGCATGAGGTTGTCTGAAACGTCCAACACTTGAACAAATCTTAAAAAAAACATCATGCTCCTAATCCTGGACTTATGAACACTGTTTAAACGCATGAGATGACTTTCATGAGTCTAACACTTGTAATTTTCAGATCTTTCACCTGTACACTGTTTAGACATATAGCACTGTTCACATACTAAAATTAAAACAATTTATCAAATTTTGAATTTAATTAGTCAAGTTTTGACTTTCACCCAAAATTTTCTAAATTAACCCACAATTTTGAACTTTTGACTTTTAAATTTTATTTTTATTTTGAAATTTTTAATTTTTATTTTTGACCTTTTTATTTTGTTTTAATTTTTCAAAATAATTTCCCGTCATTTTAGTCTCTAATTTTTAACAAAAAATCTCATTTAACTTTTGCAAGAAGCTTTTGCATTTAAAATATTTTTCAGGTTCATTTTACATTTTGTTACACACACATGCTTGAACATATGTAGCATCCTCCGTTCCATCCAAAACATTAGATTTTGATTTTTTATGATTTTACATATCTTGAAATTTGTCAATCAGTTTTCTTAGACACTTCTTTTACTCCCCTCTAAACTTTTAACTTTGATAAAACTTAGAAGTTTCTTGAATTTTTGTCACATGAAGATCACACTAATCATTGTTAATATGCCTGCACATAGAAAAACATGCAAAAATCAAAATTAAAGCTGAATAAAAATCTAATATTTACAAATGAATCAATGTCTGCAATGAGATCATATTAGATACGATCAACACATTGAAATAAAAAAATGATGGATAGTCACAGACAATGATTAAATCCTGATCAAGTGTGTTCCAGGTCAGCATTTCTGCAGCAAAGAACACACGAGATCTAAGGACAGAAAATGAGTGCTTTTGGCAAGGTACTCCGCACACTTACTTTTTCAACTCTTGGATTTCTTAAGGTACGATTAGATATGACATTATATGAGTCACACTTAGACTTAGAGAGCTCAACCCTCGTCAAGATATGCAAGAAATCACTTTTCTCAACTTGAAAACCCGACATATACTTATAACCAGATCTCATATTTAGTTTGTGCACATTGGCATCTTTTTGCATCAGGTGAGAATATCCAGGTCTATAATGACTTACAACAAAGGATATCTCATCACTTCAGATCTATGATGACTCATAATAGAGAAGTGTTAGATGCTTTAAATTAATGATATAAACAGATCTCATGGTTATTTACATCACCATCAGGTGTGAGTTTGTGACTTTACAAGCATTAAATTTGAGAAGTCAATACTACTCATAGGTACTGAAATGGACAAACACTAATGCATGAGTTATTTAGTTTGATCACAAGAGTTTACTTGTTTAGTATAATTGCATGAGCTTACCTGCACATCATATCTGATCACGTCAGACTGTAGTCGTAAGTGAAGTATGCAACTGATCATACTAATGTACTATCATTTCTCACGTATTGCAAAACAAATTCATTCCTATATAATTAATAAGGAAAAACACTATTTTTGTGATTTTTGGTTTTATATTTTTATCTTTTGTTTTTCAATTTTCAATTTTTGTATTTGGTTTTTGTTTTTCTAATAAACATGCACACACAAAAATACAATTAGGCAATTAACTTTGACATTCAGAGCACTGGGTAGAAATCATATTGTGTTAGCACCGCAGGGACCATCGCAATGCTTTGACAGGTTCTCTGACTGTGTCCTATTCATATAAGGGAGGGTTCTAATCATATTTAGACTCAATTAACTGAAATACTCAAAAACTAGTTTTTAGATGTGGTTAATAAGACCAATTGACTCTACCAAATACTCAAACCGTCCTGGTAAGAAGGCTTTAGTAAAAAGGTCGTCCAACTGTTTTTCAGTAGCAATTTGAATCAACATGATTAAACCTTTTTCAGAGTTATCTCTGAGAAAATGATATCGAATTTCGATATGTTTTGTTTTAGGATGTTGGACAGGATTTGTTGTAATGAACATAGCAGCTGTGTTATCATTGTAAATAGGTGTTTTAAGAAAGTTGAACCCGTAATCCAGCAGTTGGCTTTGTAACGAAAGGATTTGAGAACATCCTGCTAAAGCAGCAATGTACTCAGCTTCTGTAGTAGAAACAGAGACATTTGTTTGTTACTTGCATTGCCACGAGACTAATCTGGGTCCTAGAAATTAACACCCACCCATTGTTGATTTTCTATCTTGACAACATCCACCATAATCACTATTAGTATACCCATGTAACTTGAAGTTTCCTTCATAAGGATACCATAGCCCTAAAGCCGGTTTGCCTTTGAGATACCTGAATATTCTTTTGACAGCAATTAAGTGGGATTCTTTCGGGTCTGATTGATACCTTGCACAGACACAAACAGCATACATAATGTCTGGTCTAGATGTAGTGAGATACATTAAAGAACCAATCATCGATCTGTATAATGTTTGATCTACTGATTTTCCTTTTGGATCAGGCTCAATCTTGGTGTTCACATCAGTTGGAGTTCTAATTGACTGACAATCTTGCAGCTTAAATTTCTTCAAGAGTTTGTCGACGAACTTCTCTTGGTTGAAAAAAATACCATCTACAAATTGCTTAACTTGTAGTCCAAGAAAGAAATTTATCTCTCCAATAGAACTCATCTGAAATCGAGATTTCATGATTTCTTTGAATTCATTGCACATTTTTGGACTTGTGGAACCAAATATGATATCATCAACATACACTTGTACACATAAAAGATCATCAGCATCCTTCTTGATAAACAGAGTCAGATCGATTTTCCCTCACGTGTATCCATGTTGGATTAAGTGTTGTGATAACGTTTCATACAAGATTCTAGGGGCTTGATGTAGACTATATAATGCTTTGCTGAGCTTGTACACACGATGTGGATATTGTGAATCTTCAAAACCCGGAGGTTGCTTTATATACACATCATCGGTGATCGGTCCATACAAGAATGCACCTTTTACGTCCATTTGATACACTTTTAATTTCATGAATGATGCATAAGCCAGGAAGACACGAATTGATTCAAGTCTTGGAACTGGAGCAAATACTTTATCATAATCTATTCCTTCCTCTTGAGTGTATCCTTGTGCAACTAATCTCGCTTTATTTCGGATAACTACACCTCTATCATCAGTTTTATTTCTAAACAACCGTTTTATGCCTATAGCATTTTCTCCGTCAGGTAAATCCACCAGATTCCACACTTCTTGTTTGCGGAACTATAAAAATTCTTCTTACATAGCCTCGATCCAACCATTGTCCTTTAACGCTTCAGAAACATTTTTAGGAACAATTTGAGAAAGAAAGAAAGAGTATAAGCAAATATTTGCTTGTTCTGATTTACTTCTCATCGTTCTCTCACTCAAAGGACCAATAATCTGAGACGCGGGATGGTTCCTGTGGATACGAGATGTTGGAATCTCATTTCCTTGAACATGAACATCCAGATTGGTTTGGTTCAAGTTGGAAAGCTGATGCAATAGGCTTGAAGAATGTGGATTGAAATTAGGAACTTGAGTCTGTGAGTTGATAAAATAATCAAGATTACCAGAATCAACTACATCACCAAAAATAGATGACGTTCTAGACTCACGTTGTACAATTTCTGTACCATCATTAAGAATTGATTGTGACATAACTTGGTTTTTTGAAACTGAATGAGCATTATCTTGATGAGAATGATCTTCAATATTAGACTGAATAATAGAATCTCAAACAAAAGAAAAGAAGGGATAGTTTGGGCTTGAATCATCTGCATCGTCAGAATCCGAATCGTCACTGAATGAACCGAGATCTCCTTGAATTTTCTTTTCACCTGTAGAATCAAGCAAGTTAGATTGATTAAACAAGTTGGATTGAAAAGAGTTTGACAATGAATCTAAATCAAATAACCATGCAGGACCATTTGACACTGATGGAAAAGAGTTTTCAAGAAATTTAACATTGAATGTTTCAACAATAACGTTAGTCCTAGAGTTATAAACTCGATAGGCCTTTGAAACAGATGAATATCCAACGAAAAATCCATCATCAGATTTTGATTCAAATTTTCCTAAATGATCACTTGAATTCAAAATCATAACCAGACAACCAAAAGATTTAAGAAAATCTATGTTTGGTTTCCTATCAAACATTAACTCATATAGAGTTTTCAGTTTGTCTTTAACAATTAATGAACGGTTCTGAACAAAACATGCAGTTGATATTGCTTCATCCCAGAATGTGATCGGAATTTTAGCATCGACTAACATGGATCGGGCAGCTTCTATCAATGTTTGATTCTTCCTTTCAGCAACTCCGTTTTGTTGAGGAGTTCTGGGAGCACTGAACTGATGAGATATTCCTTTCTCTGCACAAAACATGTCAAGAGTTAGATTTTTGAATTCCGTCTCATTATCACTTCTAATTATTTTTACTTTTTATCAAGTTGATTTTCTACTTTAATAATGAATTTTTTTATTAATTCAGTCGTTTCAGATTTAGCATTTAGAAAGAAAACCCATGAAAATCTTGTATAGTCATCAATGATAGCTAAACAGTAAGATTTTCTTCCAATACTCTTCATGTTGGTTGGGCCAAAAAGGTCCATATGCAACAACTGAAGGGGTTTGGAATTTGAGTTTATCAGCTTGGACTTATAAGAAGCTCTGTGCTGTTTCCCCTTTAAACATGTTGAGCATAAATCAGTTGTGGCAAACTTCTTCGATGGAAGGCCAATAACATGATTTCCTGCTACAAGCTTGTTCATATTCTTGAAATTTGAATGCCCCAGACGTCTATGCCAAAGCTGGCTTTCATCATTTGATGCTTTAGCAAAGAGGCAAGTTGTTTCTATAGAAGAGTCCACTTGAGACATATCTAGTTTGTATATGTCTCGGTCTCTGAAAGCTTTAACAACCACGCAATCCTTGCTTATCTAAAATCCTGACTTCAAGATATAACATAAGAATCATCAAAAAGTACAGAGTAGGATTTATTACAAATTTGGGATACGCTTAACAAATTAAAGTTCAACTGTGAACAGAAGTTGACTTTATCAAAGCTTATAATCCCGTTGGATACTGTTCCTTCTCCGGTTATTTTTCCTCCCGCATCACCACCAAAGGCGACATGCGTTCCATCTTTTAACTTAAAATCTTGTAATAAGGCCTGATTGCCTGTCATATGCCGGCTACACCCGCTATCCATATACCAAGTATTGATTGGTCTTCTCGGGCGTACCTGCAAAACAAAACAATTTAAGTTGAATTATCTACCCAAGCCGAAATGGTCTTGGGTTTTCCAAACTTGTCAATAATAGTAAATTGTTTAAAGTGAAGTTTGTTGACATCAGGTTTATTCTTTATGAATTTACCAATTCTGTTATTTGTAACAAAATTATGTTTGTTTGGAAAATTCATGCTTTTTGACTGACCATTGTTTGAAAAGCTTTTATTTTCAAAACTTTTGTTATTACTTCTCACTGACTTTGGAATGAAATTATCATTGAAGTATTGTTTAGGTCTCATTGAATTTTTCTTTTGAAAGTGTTCAAACCTAAGGAAGGTTGGTGTGTTAATCTTTGAAAAACAACATTTTGGTTTCTTTTATATTGCGGCTTAATATAACCTTTGCTTACTGTACTGTTGAAGTGGAAAATCCTCTCCTCTGTGAATTCTTTCTAAAGTAATAATCTTTAGTGTTGTGAGTTTGCTCATCACAGTAGGTACAATATTTGTTAAAATAACATTCTGAAGTTGAGTGATTTCTCATATCGCAAATGTGACAGTATTTGTTAAAAAAACATTCAGACGTTTTGTGATTATACATGTCACATATGTTACAATACCTCTGTGGAGTCTTGAATAATTGCTTATTAACCTTTGACGTTGACGCAACATTAGAAACTTGTTTACTTTTAGGTGTCAAAGAGTTAATTTGTTGTTTTTGATTTGAAGAATTATGCTTTTGATTTGAACCACTTTTCTTTTGCACAATTTGTTTTTGTTTTTGAACATGAATTTCATTCTTGTTTTCCTTAGATACAAATCTTTTAGCTATAGCGGAAGTCTTAGAATCTGAACCCGTTTTCAGATCAGAGGTTGATTTGTTCTTAGGATTTTCTTTAACATCTTGAATGGAGTTCACATTCAACAAACCAACAGATGTAAATTTAATTGGCTTTAATTTTGTTGCTTGATTTGTTTCTTTTGTCTGATTTTCCTGAATTTTTATTTGTTCATTTTTAGCTTTATTTATTTTTCTTCTTGTTCTCTGGTTCCTTGATTTTGTAGAACCAGTTTTCGGTTTAGATTGAACATCCTCAGTTGAAGATTCTTTTTCACATTTTTTCTTTTTCTGGTCTTTTTGCCATTTAATGAATTCTGGGTTATTTAGACCAAATGAATTTGAATCTTCTGATGTTTCTTCATCATTTTGAACTTTGTTTTGATTTTTTGAGTTTTGGTTTTTAGTTATAATATTCACTTCCTCCAAAACTGACTCTTTAGGAACCAAAACTTTCTTTGTTTTAGGCTTTGGTTCATAAGATTTTACTTTAACATGATGACCATTTTTTATCTTTTTGTTATCTTTTTCTTCAAAACTTTCCACGTTTGTTTTCTCTTCTTCAGAATCAGACATCTTGGTCCTGTTTTTAAAAGCTTTTAATTTTGCCTTGTTTTCTGGCGAGTGATCATGAGTGTTAAAGTTTTCTGGTAAAGTATTTGTTATTGATTCAGGCATCGGTTCATGAGTGAAACCCAATCCTGCCTTTTGTTATCTTTTCTTTTGTTTACTAGTTTTTCCATAATACTTTTAGAACTTTAACTTTCACGAGATCCACTTGTGTAGCAGCATGTTGTCACGACCTGTCTAAAATCAGGTCATGTATCTCGGATTCCGGAAGTCTCCGTAAACATTTAGAGGCGTCTAGGGCTGTTCAGAAGACCCCAGAACAACCCAAATAAATTTGGATCAAGAAATACAAAGTCGAAGGATCTAGATCATTCTTGAATGACCTAAAGAAGATCTAGATAGCTGGATATTTTGATAGAAAGATCTAGAACACATTATGTAAATATCTTGACATAGAAGGATCTAGATCAAGAATAATCTAGATCCATATGAGTAGTATAAATAGGGTTGATCACTCTCATTTGTAAGCACCCAAAAATCCATACAAGTCTAGTGTAAAGCACTTGTAAAGCACACTTGTAAACTACCTTGTAAGCAATACAAAGTTATTTGTATTACGGGCTTGCAAACGCTTCCGCATTGTAACTTTAATTGTTACTTTGTTTGGGTCACAAAGGCTGAACTTAGAAGGATTCTAAGTGCCGCACGAGAGTTGGGAAATCACTCCGTGACAAGTGGTATCAGAGCAACGTCGGTTCATTTGGGATGGCAACCGAAACTAGCAAAAGTGCAGCTGTTGAAGATAAACGAGGTCGAGATGAATCCCAAAAGGGGTCAAAGAAGGAACGAGGTATGTCCAAGGATCGTACCTTGGAAAAACGAGTTAATGACCTAGAGGCAGGCCTTGTCGAAACAGGATCTCAGGTCGACATTTGTCTCCAACGATTGGACGTATTAGAGGAAGACTTTAATGAGCTCCGAGAAGGACTCAAGGCTGCTATGGAATTACTTCGAGATGAAGTAAAACTGATGATCAAAGATGCAATTGGAGACGCTACGACTAAGCTGCGAAAAGAGATGGATGATCTATCTAATGACATGCATCGCAGCTTACTTGGCATGGAAGCCAAAATAAACGATTGCAACAAAGCCATGGTCACGACCGGAGGGAATGTTGTGAACCTGACACCTAGAGTTGAAATTCCCAAGCCATCACCGTTTATGGGCAAACGAGAAGCTCGAGCGGTTGATGACTTTGTCTGGGAAATGGAGCAGTACCTAGGAGGGGTACAAGTCTTCGATGACGCCACCAAAATAAAGACAGCAACGATGTATTTGAAAGATACGGCAGCGCTGTGGTGGAGACGTCGAAGCATGGATATCGAACGAGGTACGTGTACCATCAAAACTTGGACTGAATTTGTTCAAGAACTCAAACGACAATTTTATCCGGTAAATGCTGAACACGAAGCGAGAAGTCGACTTCGTAAGCTCAAACAAACCGGGACCATCAAGGACTATGTCAAAGAGTTTACAACACTTGTCCTTGAGATCCCGGACTTATCGGATAAAGACTCCCTCTTCTACTTCCTCGATGGTCTGCAATCATGGGCCAAGATAGAACTAGAGCGAAGAAATGTTCAAGATCTTGCTTCAGCAATTGCAATAGCTGAAAGCTTGATCGATCTTAAAGAAAAACGACCATATAGGCCCATGAATGAGGAATGTGATGAGGAGAAAGGTGGGGGAGTTAAGCCCAATTATGATCGGAGGGTGGAACCAAGGAAACCACCACGATACGACAACGAAAAGCGCACTCCAAAATCTTGCTTCATATGCGATGGACCGCATAACGCTCGGGATTGCCCGAAGAAACAAAGTTTGCAAGCCATGGTGGTGAGGAATGATGATGCATCCCACGAAGACAAGGAGGTTCGTCTCGGGGCAATGCAACTACAAGTTCTAAACGCGTTAACGGCACATGAAGGGAAGCCGTTAAAGTTGGCTGAGTCGCACCCCACAGAGAGACAGGGCAACATCACAAACACGGAGACAAAAGGACTTCGGTTTGTGAACATAGAAGTGAATGGACGACTTGCAAAGGCACTGGTCGATACCGGAGCAAGTCATAACTTTATCACACGTGAAGAGGCAAAAAGACTTGGTTTAAGAATCTCCACACGTGATGGATTTCTTAAAAACGCCAATGGTGACGCAAAACCGATCGAAGGAATGTCATGGGCTGTCAAGACTAAGATCTGGACATGGCAAGGTAAGCTCGATTTCTCGATAGCACCATTGGGCGATTACAAGATCGTGCTTGGAATGGACTTTTTCAGAAAAGCAAAAGCCGTTCCAGCAACTTTTCTGAACACCTTGTACATCATCAAGGGTGATCAAGTGCACACTGCAATGCTGGAGTCAAGCACCAGCCACAAGGGGAAAATGTTATCCGTCTTGCAACTCGCAAGAACAAGCCGGGGGAAAATCAAGAAACACGACGAGGACGTCGTGAGTTTAGGTGGGGGAGAATGTCACGACCTGCCTAAAATCAGGTCATGTATCTCGGATTCCGGAAGTCTCCGTAAACATTTAGAGGCGTCTAGGGCTGTTCAGAAGACCCCAGAACAACCCAAATAAATTTGGATCAAGAAATACAAAGTCGAAGGATCTAGATCATTCTTGAATGACCTAAAGAAGATCTAGATAGCTGGATATTTTGATAGAAAGATCTAGAACACATTATGTAAATATCTTGACATAGAAGGATCTAGATCAAGAATAATCTAGATCCATATGAGTAGTATAAATAGGGCTGATCACTCTCATTTGTAAGCACCCAAAAATCCATACAAGTCTAGTGTAAAGCACTTGTAAAGCACACTTGTAAACTACCTTGTAAGCAATACAAAGTTATTTGTATTACGAGCTTGCAAACGCTTCCGCATTGTAACTTTAATTGTTACTTTGTTTGGGTCACAAAGGCTGAACTTAGAAGGATTCTAAGTGCCGCACGAGAGTTGGGAAATCACTCCGTGACAATGTGCTATCTTCTCCAGTTCAAGATTTTTTGTCATCTCTTCAAGTTGTTTTGATACAATTTCAAGTTCTCTTAGAGTTTTGTTCCATGAATTATGAATAGAGATAATCTTTTCATCAGATACTTTTTGATCGTTTTTGAGTTTGTTATGCATTAATTCTTCTTGCTTGAGTTTTTCACAAATCTTATAAGAATAATTTCTGTAGTATTCGACATGTTCGAAGCAAGACTTTGTGCATAATTTTTCTCTGACTTCTGATGGAACTTCAGAATATTTAGGAGAAGAAGTTTCAGAGTTAGAGCTTTCAACCTTTGGTTGATCAGATTTTGCCATCAATGCAACTTCCTCTGAATCTTCCTTGGGATCAGACTTGTCACTCCAGTCATAATCCTCTTCCTCGTTCTCTGAGTTTCCATCATCTTTTGGATCATTAAATTCAGACCAATCTTCTTTTTGTATTTCTGCAACAAGAGATAAATTGCAGGTTAAATCAGCAGTAAATTACTCAACGTATGCACTCCAATCATAACCATCTTTAATATTAACAACATGAGCTTTCTTGGGCTCCTCTGATGATTTAGAATCATCTTTCAATTCTGGCATTGGTAGGCTTTGATAAGGTTTCTAAAATGTCTTCTGTGAAGATTGCTGAAACCTTTGATTACTTGAGCTTGATTGGCCATTTCCTCCTTTATTCCTTGGAGCTTTGCACTCTCTAGAGAAGTGACCATAGCTGTTACAGTTAGAACATCTAGATTTGGACTTATCAAATCCAACAGACTTGTTTGCACTCGGCTTGTAGTTTCTGTTGACATAAGAGTGTTTCTGAGTCCTGTAAGCTATCATAACCATTTGCCAGTTGAGATCCAATTCTTCAACATCGTCTGGATCCATTTCAAACAAATCTTGCAAAACAAGATCAAGTTGAGTTAGATGACTACCTTGATAAGCTTGAAAGCTTGCCATAAATGCAGTGAAAGCAGTTTTAGAGTCTTCATCCTGTAATAGGATGTTTATTACATCATTAACTTTGCTAGTTTTAGCAGAGTTAGCAGATGGAGTCTCTGCTTGAGATTTAGAACTTTTAAGCATTGGAGGAGATTAAGGTTGATTCTGAGTTGTATAGGCAGGAGCACTTGTGTAAGTAGAATCAGTGAAGAACCCTGCGCCAACAAATAGATCACCCTCATCTTCTGGTGAAGTTTCATTCTTAGCCATGAATGCATTCTCCACAGTACTTGCTGGAGAAGCAACATATTTATATTGTGACATCGAAGCTGCTCTGTCATCATTTCTAGAACTTTCATCAATTTCAACAGATTCTATTTTAGCAATCAAGAGATCAAGATCCATTGGGAATTTCTCAGTATGCTTTAACAGAGTGACTGTTTACTTCCATGAAGATGGAAGAGCATTGAGATGCCTGAAGTTAAGATCTTTTAAATCATTCTTGATGCCTGCAGTCGACAGCTCAGTAGTTAGTTGAACAAATCTGTTCATCATCTGATTTATTGTTTCACCAGATAAATGTTCAAAAAGTTCTAATTGTCTCTTTATCTTTTGCGTTTTCAGAACCTGGATCTCCTTTCCACCTTCGCATATTATTTTCAAGGCCTTATACATGTTGTATCCCGTCTGATAACCATCAAGCCTTGTAAGGACTTCAAGTGGCAGTCCTTTGCACATCAAAGAATAAGCTTTTATATCATTTTTAACTTTCCTGAGATCATCACCCTGTAATCCATCTTCAGGATATGGTTCCTGAGATTCTTTGGTGTAAACAAAACCTTTATCAGGACCATCTGAAGTTATAAGAATACGAGGTCCTTTTTTATTGATTTCCATAGATTAGTATCAATAGAATTCAAGTGATGTTTTAATCTCAGTGACCAATTCTTGAAATCTGCTCTATTCTTTAGCTTGGGAACTCTGTTCTCTGAGTCTTCTGATTTTACCTTTTTTAGTTTTTAATTTTTAAAAGAAATTTGTTTTTGTCGTTTTAAATGTTTTGAATTGAAACAATTAATTGAAAATATTTTTGGATTTTTTAAGTTTTTGAAAAATTTCAAAAATTTTCTAAGTGTTAAAGCTGATGCGTCCAAATAGTGGTAAAACGCCCAAACAGTTGTGGTACTTTCTTTGACTTTGACTTTGAAACATCTAAGGGATTGCCTTAGAAAAATTCCAAAACGCCCAAGTTGAAAAGCGTCTGAACAGTATCAAAACGCCTGAACAGTTGTCTAACGCCTGGTTGGTAAAACGCCCAAATAGTTCAAAAACGCCTCAATAGTTGTAAAACGCCTGGAATTCCTTAGTTTCAGCAAATCTTCAGTGTCCACACAGTTGACAAACGCCTACACAATAGAAAAAATGCCTAACTGAAAAACGCCCAAACAGTGCAAAAGCGCCTAAACAGTTGTTATGCGCCTAACACTTAGGCAATTTTCAGCAGTGTTTTTGACCTAATGCGCCACATTCATCAGTTTCATACGAACTTAAATTTTCTGAATTCCTTCAAAACTTGATTAATTGATCTGAAATCCTCAAATTATATAGGAAATTGATCAATAATCAATCCTTCAACTTCAATTTCTTCAATTAATAACCAAAATTGATCTTTTGATTCAAGAACAGGTTCGACAAATGAAGAATAGGTTCGAAGAGCTTTTTGCTCAAATTCACTGATTTGTACTAATTGTACTGCTAATTGTGAATCAAATCATGTTCCTGATGATGAAACACAACTGAATTCAACAATTATATGACTGAATTGTTTATCAATCACAGATTCAAGTGATTTTGAGAGTTCGACAGTTGAAGAACTTCAATCACTGAACCGAGAGCTCTGATACCATTTGATGAGCTCAAAATGGATCGATTAATGATGATTTATGAACACAATTCAATCTAAAACTCACAAGTATTCAATTCAACACAAGCAAATCAACAAAAATTCATAGAGTTTTCATTGATTAGCATATAGAAGAATACAAAGTGTAGGAAACAGTTACAAGACGTCTAAATCTCACTCTAAAACTTAAACTACGTACACAAAATATATCTATGCTATATATACTAATCAAGAAAACAAAGGATCATATTTACATAAAAAGTCCCTATACTATGACAAAAACTATACAAGACACATAAAGACTAATGTTACTTTTAAGAAGCATCTATAGTTGAGAAGACTCCAGCACCTGCTCATACTCAAGTTGTTAATGCTGTCGAGATCATTCTAGAAATAGTAGTAGGAAAGGAAACTTATGAGAAAAGAGAAGATTTGAGGTGAAAGAAATGTCTAAAGAATCAACATAGACTAAAGTCCGGAATGAGGTATATATTAATCTTTGTTCAAATTCTTGTGTTGAAAAGGTTAAAAAATATAGAGTTCATAACGAACACTAGATTTTAGAAATCGAAAACTTCAACATCAAGCTCGAAAATATAAAACTGATGAAAAGATTTTCAAAGAAAAGCTGGAAGGATTAAACAAATCAATTTATGAATTAAAGCTTAATCTTCATGATTAAGACTATAGAATTAATGATTTGACTTCACGTAATAATGATCTAGCTTTGGAAATAAACAAACTTAACATTGAACTTTTGTTAGCAAAACTCACGGTTGAGAAGTTTGAATTATCTTCAAACATGGTTGAAGGTATAATTAAATCATAAATGACTCAAAAGATTAATGGTGATAAAACCGGTTTTGAATTTTCAAAATTTCTCCACCAATTAATCATGATTATACATGTTTACCTTCATCAGTTACCACAACTGATGAAGACATGACCTATGCTTTGGGATTTCAACCAAATGTTGACTTAAAACCTTCGGTCAATATTTCTTTGATTGTTGATCCAATCACAAGAATAGAAAATAGATTTAATGATGTTAACCCTTTTGCAGAAAGTTTGAAGATAGATGGTTTGGTTGAAGATTGGCATAGCTATGATGAAATAGTTTTTCTAGATAATAATAATAAAAATTATACTGAAAAGTTATCTTCTTATAAATCGTCACTATTAATCAATAAAAAGTCTAATGTTTATGTTTCTACAACTAATTGTTCAACTGAGTCCAACAAACAAAAGAAGTTAAAAGCAAAAATCATTCATAAAGAAAATGAAAGTACATAAAATACAACATCATTTTCTGACTTGAAAATTGATTTCAAGAACAGATTTGTTTCAAAAGGCAATATAGATAAGGAAGATTATATTCTTAAAGAAATGAATGCTCACTTCTTTAGGAATAAAATTCCTAATAATGCTAACCCTGTGAAACTAGATGTGTGTAGATCTGGTGTCATGGGAACCCGACCACTTCCAGTGACTATGTATCGAAAGGTTAAAGCTACGATGCATGCCTCATCGGCTTCAAGAAATAATCAATCGATAAAGAAAAATACCTCAATTCTTTTTGATTTAGCTAGGAATGTTCATGATGAAAGAAAGAAATGAGAGACTATTAAAGAATCACATGGGCAAAGAAATACTAAAGCCAGATTCTATGATAACTTTTGTGGTTATCATAAACAGTTTGAGGGAAACACACGAGTGCATAATGTTTATCATAAACCATGTTGTTATGTCTATGGAAAGCCAAATCATATGACTAGAAATTGCATTCATCAACATCAATCAACAAGCAAACAAAGATTTCATAATTCTATTTCACATAATATAAAATATTTTTTTGTAAATGCAAGGTTTCACAAAAATTCAAATCATTCGAACTTGTTTGTTGCTAAACAAAATGTTATGATAAAAACTAATTTGGAAAAAGGGAACAAAATTAAGAAATCTCAAAGTGTTGATGAAATTAATTTCAATCACATGAAAATATGTTGAAGAACGTTGTCACAAAATAGACAAAGCCAATTCAACAATGGAAAGTAAAAGACAAAAAGTTAGATTCTGATGACATTGACGATTATGTTTTCAATGATAAACAAGATATGATTTTGAAGTCTGTATCATATTTGGATGAAAATAATGTTCTCATGTCAACAATGGCTTGGGTTCCTAAACTTGGTAAATTCATTCATATGTTCAGGAACAACCAGGACAAGTAATTAACAGCATATGGCATGTTGATAGCGGTTGTTCTAGACATATTAAGACTATGACTAGGTTGGTTAGAAGAAATCATGTTGTAGGATTACCATTGAAAGAATTTCAACTTATCGAAACGTTGTTTGTCATGTTTGAAAGGCAAACAACATAAACTTCCTTATAAACCAGTTTCTCATGCCAAAATTGACTCAATCCTTTAATTATTACACATGGATTTGTTTGCTCCTGTGAGTGTTTTGAGTTTGGGACATCATGCATCTTTCTTGGTTATTACTGATGATTTTTCTAGACTTACTTGGGTTTTCTTTTTAGCAACAAAGGATGAAACGCCTCATTTGCTAGTTAAGTTCATGACTCGTGGAAAATCAAATTGTTAAAACAATCAAGTGCATTAGAAGTGATAATGGAACGGAGTTTTGCAATCATATCTTGAATGAATTTAGTGATTCAAAGGGAATAGCTAGAGAATTTAGTTCTGTAGGAACATCACAACAAAATGGAGTTGCTGAAAGACGAAACAGAACATTGATTGAAGCAGCTCGAACACTGCTATCAGTAGCTAAACTTCCTTCATTCTTTTGGGCTGAAGTTGTTAATACTTCATGTTATGTTCAAAATCATGTCTTAATAAATAAACAAAAAAATATGACTCCTTATGAAATATTTTTTAAACATAAACCCAAGGTCAAATACTTTAAGATATTTGGATGTTATTGTACTTTGTAACACACATTTGATTCAAAGTCAAAATTTGATGAAAAGACAGATAACTATTACTTTGTTGGATACTCAGCCAACAGAGTAGTATAAAGGGTTAATGATAAAAAAACTAAACAAATTATTAAGTCATTTGATATAGACTGCCATAAATCTAACAAAACAGATGCAGGATCTGCTCCTTCTTGGGTATATGATTATGCTTCATTGTTTGAGACTTTTAATCAATCTTTTGTTATATCTGCAGCTACTCAACCCTTGACATCATCCATTCAAAATGTATTTTCTAAAAGGAGTCTCTTCAGACATACCTTCTTCTATAAAAATGTCAGGTGTTCAACCATTTAATATAGACTTGAATCAAGTTCCTGAATCTGATTAAATTCTCGTTAATCCAGTTATTAAACAAGCTCCACAAGATTTTGATCCAAGTTCTTCTTTAACACAAGATGTTCCAATTGATAGAATTCAAGTTCTGTTTGAAGATTTATCTACTGATAATGACATCAATCAAAAGGAACATATTGTCTATCAACCAGAAGGAGGAAATGGTGTTGAAGAACCTGTTGGTCACATGTCTAATTTAGACAAAGTTATTTCTGAAGATATCAATTCTCAGTTGATAATACATAAGGATCTTTCAACTAAAGCAATCACTGGTCAATTATCACAAGGCGTTCGTACTTGAAGTCAATTAGGAGCAATCAACACATGTGTTGGACTATTTGAAGATGATACTTACCAAAACCTAAGTTCCAAATCTCATGATGATTACCAAAACCGACACGGTGAAGATATGCTAAAGATATGATCAAAACGAAGAAAATTGACCAAAGTCAAACTTGGTCAAACTTGGTCAACCGTGGTCAAAGTCAACAGTCAACATTAGCGGTCGTCCCGAATGACGTCAACACCCGGTAGTCACGCATCAGCAATAGAGAATTTATCTGACTTAGAACTATATTTGTGTAATCATTTGTGCTGAAATGTAATTTTTTCTTATTTTTGTAAAGAGTATAAATGACTAAGTGTAGTCATTTATACTCTAACATTAGAACAATCACTAACAATCTATAGCATTCATTAGAGAAATCAATGTTGAGTGTGTGTGAGAGAAAGTGTGCTTGCAAACTCCCTTGTAGTTCTCTTGATATCATACATATGAATGAATTAAATATTTATGAATGTGTTCTTGATTGTTCATAATTCATTCATCATCATACACTGAATCTTGTATAGATCTTCAGTTGTAATCATCAACGGGTCTGTGAGATTCCGCATCATAGATATGATAAACGGCATCAATAAGATTGCAATATTCGATCCATTCAGCAGAATCGATGGCTTCCACAATTGGTATCAGAGCCTTGGCTCCTTGTTCTTCAAATTTTTCTCAAAAATTTGAACTACAAGTTTGATCTTCAAATTGTTGTTGTTTTTGATGAAATCAAGCTACCATTAGCTTAGATTTGTTATTTCGTGAAGATCTGCAAGCTTTCACATCAATTGAAGTTCATTTGAGCCATTAATTTGAAGATTTAAGCAAACTTGTTCTTCAAGTCTTCAAATGCTCATGAACGTGAAATTTTGATTTTGTTGTTGTTTGATCGAATTTAAGCTTCTAATAGCTTTAGTTTGTGATAACTAACACATCTGAAAAGTTTCATATCAATTGAATATCTACAACTCTTGAATTTAAAGATTTTTGAAAATTTTGTGTTCTTGAGAAAAGTTCACTGTTCTTGAGGAAAATCATCAAAAATCACGAATTTGATGTTGTTTAGCTGAAATTGATAATGATTTTAGCTTAGAAACATCAAATCTAAGGTTCGTTTATCATTTTCAACATCCAAATCATTCATTTTTGAACATTGATTCTTAGATCTGGGTTTTTGTTCTTCATTATGTTCTTCATGTGTTCATCATCTAAATCCGAGTTTAGATGATGATTATATGAAATTGATTGTTGTTTTAGCTTAGAATCACTTATCTACAGCTATTATAAGCTTTGATTTTATCAAATTCTATCAGAAACCCAAGAATCAAAAGTTTGTTCATTCAAGAACATGAAGTTTGACTTTTTCAGAGTCAAACTGTTTTGAAATCTGAAAATCAGCCAAATCTATGATTTGATTCAGATTTTGATACATTTGTTCATCATACAATCATTCAAGATTCATTCTACAATCATACATACAACAAGTTGTAAATTCAAAAGTGAAATTTCATTCATAATCAAAGTTTACAAAGATTATACAAATTACACTTGTAGTTGTTTTTTTGACTGTGTTCTATCATACACAGCTGATGAGCGAATCCTACGGCTGATGTTCTAATTCTAAACTTCGTAACATTTGCAATCAAGTGTCCACAGCTAATGTATTACATCCTAAGCTGATACACTAAGTCCACAGCTGACAAACATCCATTATATCTAAGTATTCACAGCTGATGAAGAAAATATTCATAGCTGATGTGTTAAAACTCACAGCTGATGTGATAATCTTTTTAGCTTTCACTTCAGTTCAAAGCAGATGAGCAGAAGTTTGTTCACACTCATTCACCCACCATCAAACATCATACATCACACACAACTCACCAACATCAATTATCATCATTCATAACCATATTTATCATCTTCATATACAGCAAACAACATCCACAGCAAATCTTTTTCATAGCGGATGAGATTAAACATCTAAAATCACATCCACAGCGGACGTGTTGATACCAGCATCACACAAAACACTCACAGCGCATGAGCAAAATCGGTCCACAGTGGACAAATTGGACCTGAAACCACAGCGGACGAACACACTTGAAACATACAGCGGACTCACGAATTTGAAACATACAGCGGACGTTTTACCTGAACATACAGCGGACGACTAGAAACTTACAGTGGACAAACAAATTAAACCCACAGCGAACACACAAGTTGATTTCACAGCGGATGAACAGAATTCTTGAACATACAGCGGATGAACATGTTTCAAACATATAGCGGATGAATCAATTGTGAGTTCCCTTTCGATTACTTGTCCACAGCGGACAAGGGAATCCAAATCATTCACAGTGGACACCATCGAACCGACACCAAATAACCACTATCGACCTTCGATCCGAACAAAAGAACACCCAATCAACATCAATCGACCTTCGACCACTGGCATCGACCACCAAATCCTTGAAACTGAAAGCTTCGAGAGTTACCTTGACCGACTGAAAGCTTGGAGGTTCTAGTTGCCTTGACCAACAAAAAGCTGTTGAGATTGAGAGTGAAACTAAAAGCTTCGGGAGTGGAGTTCTAGGTTGATGGCAGACTGAGAAATTTGTGAATAAAATCATCAATTTTGATTTTTTTTTTATTTCTACTTTGACCAGCAAAATATAAATAATTTTTTTTATTATTTATATTTTTTCATTAAAACAAACAAATCAAAGTTTCTCAATTGACAAATTTTTAAAATTTTGTCTCGAAAGATTTTGATTGTTCAAAGTGTTCAACTGGACTAATCTTAAAGTTTGTTCTCAGAAGATTTTAAAGAAGTTGAATTAGTTTGAATCTAGCCATAAAATCATTTAAATTTTAATTAATTCGATCCAAATTTTATTACTTTTTAATTAAGCTAGATTAATTTTAGTCCAGCTTAACTAAATTGTAATTCAACTGAGTTAACTCTTTAATTAGGCCAATCTAATTATATTGAGTTTTGACGTTCTTTGGATTCAATTAAAGTTTAAATTTGATTTTGATTCTAACACAAACCAAATTTTCAAATCATTTTTGTTTTAAAACAAAATGGAAAGTTTAACATCATTCACTGACACTCATGTTTCAAGAAACCGAGCTATCTTTCTTGCTGCAGGTAGAAAGAGGTTTCAAGAATTCAAACAAAGCAAACCAAGCTGCAACCAATCAAACAACAACAGCAAATTAAACAGAAGCTGCAATCAACCAAACAACATCAGCAAATCAAACAAAAGCTGCAAACAACCAAACATCAGCAGCATATCAAACAATAACAACAATTCATATTTTGATAAGACAAACATTTAGTTGTACATCAGTCACATTAAGAAAGAACTGATGCACTTACATTTATGTGATCTTGCAAACTCAAACAACACTTTGTCTAATGATTTGATAAAATGCAGGTCAGAGATGGAACAATCTCAAAGAAATGATCAAGCACAAATCAAGACATTGAATCAACAAAACATCAGTTTAGCTCAAGAGATGAACCAGTTGCATGACAAAATGGTTCAACAACAAATCAAACTTGAAGAGATAACTGCTGAGCTTGCAAAATCCACAAACATCAACAACACAAACATTCATCCATTGCCTGAAATTCCTGAAGACAGAAAGATCAATCTATGTTCATCAGCATGCATAGATGAAGTTCAGGCATATCAGAGATATTGCAACAATATATCATACATGATAAAGGAGGAAAGAGCTTCACATGCAGAGGAACTACAAACTTCTGCAAATCAAATCAGTTCACTAGAGAAAGAAGTTGATAAATTGCTTAAATAAAATCACAAGCTAAATGCTCAATCAACTGAACTCTCTATGAAGTTAACAAACACAAAGGCTAAAGTTGAAGCCAAAATATCAGAAGCAAGTACAACCAAAACAATCAATAACTTGCAACATTACATTGAGCGTCTAAATCAAGCAATCAATACAGAAAAGGCTATAAATTCTGACTTGAAGATACAACATAAAGCCTTTGAAGATAAAATCAATTCTCTTCTCAAGAATGTAGACAAACTTCTTGGAGAAAGATTTAGTCTTCAAGCTTAAGTTACAAGACTCACTGAGTCTCTAACAAAGACAAAAATGGATCATGCATCAATAAAAGTTGAACTTGAGAATTTAAAGATGACTTCCAGCAAGTTTGAAGAACTACTTAATGCACAAAGAGATCAAAAGAAGAGTGCTGGAACTACATACCATGTTGTTCCTCCTCCATAAAATGATAACTACATAGAAATGCCAACTTTAATGACAAGTCCAATCAAAGAAGATTCAAATATGCATGATCATCATCCAACAGACAAACCATCCACTATCACTCAAATCACTTCTCCCGAAATAGCACGAAAGCTGTACCTCAAACCAGAATCACCACAGAATGAAACTTTTCATTCTTGTGATGGTCAAGATGGAGATCTTGCAAGTGATGATAGTGATGAAGAAATCAACCAACCAAATAAACAAACATTGACATGTATTAATCATGTCATTAAAGAAATCATTCCAAAACAAACAAGACCATAGAAATCCAAAGCAGCAAAGCCTGAAAACAAACAAAAGGCAATGGTTCTCTATGAGAAATTCAAACCAGCAGGATTTCTTAAACCATAATTGCCTAAGGCAAAACTCAAGACAAAGATTATGATGGAGTTAAAGAACAAACAAAAGCCTGAGGTACAAGAAATCAAAGAACAGGTCAAGAGGAAGAAAACCAGATCTAAAGGAAACAAGAAAAGTCAGAAAAAGTCTTCTACACCTTATCCAAACCAACCATCAACCTCAAAAGTTACATTAGAAACTCCAAAACAATAACCAATTCTCTACGAGACATGAAATTCAAATTCACACAACACGTCCAAGTGTAAAAACACTGAGAGTGATACATATATATGTCCTCACAAGAGAAAGCAACAAAAACAACCAACATAAAAGGCTGTGAAGTTTCAAGCAAATCCAACTTCATCATTCAAGCCTAAGGGAAGAAGATCCAGACCTACTCCTTACTGCTTAAATTGTGACATGGAGAACCATACCACTTCAGAGTGTTCATACAACAACTCTCCAACATCATAACACAAAAGAGGTCAAAGATCTTATCATCCATCAGGGTCTTACTCACCAAGATCAGAGCATGAGTACTACACCAGTCGTCATAGCTATTCTTCTCCTCGATCATATCGGTATGGGTATGATTTTAAACATTATTATATTCATGATTATTGGGCACCTAGACATTATACTAGGTCATACACACAACATAAGTATGACAAATATAGGAATAATGCTTGGTATAATGGATATCATAGAAGATCACATCCATCAAATTATTATAATCATGATTATGATTCTTATGATGAATACGATCACATGCCTAGAAGAAACAAACATGATCAAGGACAAAGATCCTTTGCTACACCTACACAAAATGTTCAACAGCAAACTAGATTTTCTAAACCAACAAAAAGATTTTCAAAAGCCAAACAAACTCCTTTTGCTAAACAAACTAAAGTTGAGTTAGTTGGTTTAAAAACAAAACAATGCTGGAGAAAGAAAACAATTTTTGGAGGTGACTCTGATATATCATCAGATAAAGCAAAATCATACACATACGAGCAAGTCACATATAAAGATGCTAATGGACAGCTCAGGACAATAATGGCCTGGGTTGAAATATCTAACTGGTTTGCCAGTGTGATAGGGACAGTTATGGAGGCCTGCCAACCCAAGAAAAGTTAGCAGTGACAGATCCCTTCCCATGACAGGAACGTTCTTCCTGCTCATGATGTTTATGATGCAACTAAGCCAAATCGAGCAGACATTAACCATGATTTAATACAGGACATCAATCATTCACATAAACTATGATGGCAATGCAAGAAACAACCGATGTTTCATTCCATTGGCTTAGTCTGATTACATTGCTACATGGAGTAACTGTTGATGATCTCTATTGAATTGATAACACATATGCCATTTCTTTATTTTCTCAAAACAAAAATCCTAAAAATTAGAAAATCAAGAAAAAGTCCAAAAAATATTTCTATTGAATCTTTCGGCATTTACATGAAAATGATAGTACACTCATCTACTATGGATCAAAGCTAAAAGAATCCCAATGCGGATCAACTTCCAAAGTGAAATATAAAAGAATCCCAATGTGGATCAAATCATGAGAATTTATACTCTAAGTAGCCTGGTTCAAGTTGCAATAAAATGCCACCTTGCATTTCATGAGGAGAGTTATTCTTCCATACTTTTGAGTGTGGGGTACTCAATTATCATATCTAATCAAACCTAAACATGATAAATATCACAAAGTGTTGAAAATAGATCCTTGGATGAGTTTAAGTGGACAAACATACTTACAATCAACTTTGTTCTTTGTCTATGTCTATTCCAAACTTTAAACATTCTTAGATGTAGAGGACTTTGGATTAGTATGATCTCATTGCAGTTGAAGGATTCATGCTTGTAAATATCTTAATTTTGAAAAATCTTAAATACCAAAAAGATTTGTCATTTTTTAGTATTTTTCTTAGTTTTGGCAGATTTACATGTGTTATTGATTTAGGAGTGAACTTCCATACAATACCTCTACCGAGAGGATTTAGACTTTTGCAGGTGATGAATTGCATGACATGCCTGAGTTTCTTATTTAGTTCAAGATGTCAAGAGAACACTCCTGCTTCCTTCAAAGATATCCTGCTAGTTGCTGAGAACTAAGAATCCTCCTCTTGGTGTCTCATACATAAAAGTTCCTCACTCTCCAAAGCTTTTGTTGAGTGAGAGTATATGTTAAGTCTAAAGAATTTTTGATGCTTCTCCTTCACTTCTGAAGTTGAGATAAAGCTACTGATATTGCTACCTGTGCAATCCATAGTGTATGCACATGGGTGCATTTTCAAGTCTTAAAAACAAGACTAGAAGATCAAGCTGATGAAACATCCATCAAGTGCCGAACCAAAGTCTTTATGTGCCGAAATAAAGTCCTTTTCTCAATGCCTTTTTATGAAGCTTCTAAGAAGATGCTACCAAAAAAGGGGAAAAGACTGCACTTCAAGACTGCACGTCAATCAACATCCAAGGTTTTGGCAGCATCATCTTAGGGGGAGTATTGTTGGACTATTTGAAGATGATACTTACCAAAACCTAAGTGCCAAATCTTATGATGATTACCAAAACCCGACACGGTGAAGATATGCTAAAGATATGACCAAAACGAATAAAATTGACCAAAGTCAAACTTGGTCAAACTTTGTCAACCATGGTCAAAGTCAACAGTTAACATCAGCGGTCGTCCCGAATGATGTCAGCACCAGACAGTCACGCATCAACAATTGAGAATTTATCAGACTTAAAACTATATTTGTGTAATCATTTGTGCTTAAATGTAATTTTTTCTTATTTTTGTAAAGAGTATAAATGACTAAGTGTAGTCATTTATACTCTAACATTAGAACAATTACTAACAATCCATAGCATTCACTAGAGAAATCAAGGTTGAGTGTGTGTGAGAGAAAGTGTGCTTGCAAACTCCCTTGTAATTCTTTTGATATCATACATATGAATGAATGAAATATTTATGAATGTGTTCTTGATTGTTTATCATTCATTCATCATCATACACTGAATTTTGTATAGATCATCACTTGAAATCATCAACAGGCCTATGAGATTCCGCATCACAGATCTGATAAACGGCAACAATACGATTACGATATTCGATCCATCCAGCAGAATCGATGGTTTCCACAACATGCTTGTACACTTGTTTTATTTCTCAGATCGTGCCAAAAATGTAGAAATTGCTTCGAAAGAGAATAGCTGGGTTGAGGATATGCAAGATGAATTGATTCAATTTAAGAAGTTAGATGTTTAGCATTTATGTGAGCTTCCAAAAGATAAGCTGCCAATCAAAATGAAAAAGATATTTCACAATAAGACGGATGAGAATGGTGTTATTGTTTACAACAAGGCTAGACTTCTTGTACAAGGATTCTATCAAGTTGAGGCTCTTGATTATGAAGAAGTTTATGCTCCAGTTGCTAGAATTGAAGCAATACGTATATTTCTGGCTTATGCATTCATACATGAATTTCAAGGTTTATCAGATGGATGTAAAGACTGCATTTTGTATGGCGTAATAAATAAGGAGACCTATGTTTGTCTACCACCTAGTTTTGAATATCCAAATCATCCCGACTATGCCTATAAGTTAGACAAAGCACTCTATAGGTTACATCAATCACTTCGTGCTTGGTATGCTACACTCACTGAACATTTGCTTGCAAATGGCTATACAATAGGTGCTATTGATCAAACTTTGTTTTTAAGGAAGACTGGTGATGACCTTATTATTGTCTAAATCTATGTTGATGACATTATTTTTGGATCTACAAATGAAGATTTTTGTAAGGAGTTTGAAGCAGCGATGAAGAAGAAGTTCGAGATGAGCTCTCTTTGGTATTCAAGTTAAATAGGATGACCAGGGTATCCTAATACATCAAGAGAAGTATGTTCATAGTATTCTAGATAAATACAAATTTCAAGATTCCAAGATTGCACTAACTCTAATGTCTTCCCGTCCTACTTTATCTCCTGATCTCACGAGTGAAGATGTTGATCAACATTTGTATCGATCAATGATTGGATCCCTAATGTATCTCAGTGCCAACAGGCCTGACATAATGTTTCCTGTCTATTAGTGTGCACGATATCAGAGTACTCCAAAAGAGTCACACATGAAAGCTGTCACATGGATTTTTAAGTATCTTAAAGGCCAACTAAAACTTGGACTTTGGTATCCTAAAAATTCTAAATTTAATTTATATGCTTATACTAACAATGATTATGGTGGTTGTAACTTGGACAAGAAATCAACAACAGGTGGGTGTCAATTCATTAGAAATAGGTTGATTTCATGGCAATACAAAAAGCAAAACACTGTTTCCACATCCACCGCAGAAGCTGAATACGTGGCTGCATCAAGTTGTTGTTCACAAATAGTTTGGATTCAACAACTTCTTGATTATGGTCTTAACATTTACAACACCACAATTTGGTGTGACAATTCTGTAGTTCTAAACATAGTGAAGAATCCAATTCAACTCTCGAAAACAAAACACACTGACATACGCATGCATTATATTCGTGATTGTTTTGATAGAAAGCTTATTCATCTTGAACAAGTTAAATCTGATGAAAATATTATTGACTTGTTTACCAATGCGTTTGATCATTCCCAATTCAATTTTCTTATTCAATCCCTAGGAATGATTAACTTTGGTTAATTATCCGTACACCCTCTATCAAAATATTTTTCTGTTAAAATTGTAATTTTCAAGGTAGATAATCACAATTTTTAAGGAGAAATTTGAAAATGTACTAAAAAAGATTGTGGTTTTAGGGGGAGTAAGTTTGAAAAATATCAAAATGATTTTGTTCAAAAGTTTCTTATAAAATGAATTTTCAATGTTAAATAAGAAATAATAGTACATTTCTTGATTTTGATATATTACATACACAAGCTCAACAAGGAACTGACTTGGATTATGTTTGATATGTTGATAGACTCAACTTCCAAGAATTAAAAGCATTATGCTTTGTGATGCACTAGAACTAAATCCTCTATGACAGAAGTGGGTTACACATCAAGGTTTTATGCTAACACTGATTCCGTGTTAAAACAGACTAAGAGTTACAGTCTAGTCATACTCAAGCTAATTACTTTCTGATTCAGTGATTGTAATGAGTATCTCATATATATGTATAAAATGAAAAGAGATAAAGATAAAAATCAAGCAAAAACAAAGAAGAAAATTGAAAATGACAAAAGAGCAAAAAGATGCCAAAAGGCCATATAGAAATAAAAGATGCCAATCCGCACAATAATAAAAGATATATCAATGACATACATACTATGTGATAAAAATATTTTCTTTTTGAGAATATGTTCTGACATAGGAGGCAAAATAAAAAGATGGGGCATGTATGTCCGGATTGGAATATAAGTCCTAAACATCTTGAGAGGGCAAAACATAAGTCCAACTGGTTGTTAATATGCCCTACAACTTGTTAATATTCTGTGTTCAGAAGCATTTTTGAGGCTAGTTATGCGCTAAATAGATATTATAAGAAATTTAATAATCTTAAGAATACTGATCAAAGGTAAAAGGTTTATGTCAAATTAGGGTGAATTTAAATAAGAAATTCTGTGTTTAGAAACGTGTCTTGAAGCTGGATAGGAGTTTTATAGGATTTTTGTTTTTTGGATCCATTGATTTCATATAAATAAAGAAAAACATTATAATAATCACAACATATGTGTCTGAGTAAAATTGAAGTATAAGCTTAGTTTGGATAAATCATATTGACAATCAGTATAACCAGTTTTTTTTTTTTAAATACAACTGTATGATGTTAATGATCGATTTCATAAAAATATGATCCTATACTTGAAAATTCACAAAAATATTTAAGTTATAAGTATAGAATTTTATGTGTTTTACTTTGTTTGTTTTGTTTCTTTTTGTTTATGTTTTGATTTACCAAAATTTGTTCATAAAAATTGTATAAAAATTGGGGTTTTCTAGTTAATAATGAAAACTTGGTCAAACATGATATTAATCATAATAAATCAAAGGATAAACAAATAAAAATGAAGAAAAAGTTTTAAAAAAATTTGAAAAATTTAAGAACTTGAACTTCTCCAAGTGCAAAAGGTTCAATTGTGCGAGTTATGAGTTCTCGATCCGGAAGTCAGTAAGCTATAAATTCAACAGTCATGCAAGTTTTGACTATTCAGTTCTCATAAACTGTTGAACTTATTCTCTGAAAGTTTTCTAAGTGCTGATTTGATTCTTGCGATACACACATTCATTATGATTGGCTATTGATCTCTAAGTGTTAGATACGACATATTGTTAATTGTTGATTAGATTTAAGTGAGTTTGATGTTTAACTTAATCTAAATGGAAAAATACACTTAATACCAACATAATCAACACTAATCGAACCTGTTTCAATAGACAAAACTCCGTGTAATAGCCTAAATTGAAAAACGAATTTTTGAAGTTGTTGCGTGCGAAAAGTTAACTTGAACATGAACAGATGTGAAAACATTCAAATTCGCACAAAACTTCACACTTAGGAATCTTTGACTGATCACGCGAGTAGTTGACTTTTGGTCAAATTCAGTTCACGTGATTGATGACTTATCGCGCGAAAGTTGGAATCAAATAAAAACTAATTGCATGCAATAAGCTTCTTGTCGCGTGAAAAGTACAAAACTTTAAAATTTCCAAAATTTTTCTAAGTCTGAATTTTTAACTTTGATACTGATAAATGCTTATTCATTTTTTTATTTTAGATTGTGAGACAAATGGTTTTTAATGAAAACCACAACGTTGTAGCTTATCTCGGTGATATACCAGATGACAATGCATTATTTAGATCTCTTATCAAAGGGCTGAAGACTTCACATATATATCATGCTGTTATTGCCAATCCGACTATCTACACTGATATAGTAGATCAGTTCTAGATATCTACAGCCAACTAGAGAGATTCTCATGGAGAACCTCGTATTTCTGCTACAGTAAAAGGTAAGAGGGTTATGATTACTGCCAAGATTATTAACAGTGTATTACTATTAGAAGACTAACCTAATGCTCTTGTGAAGCTAGACGATGATATTGCTCGGGATTGCTTAAGGAGAATGGATTCTGATCACCGTTATCCTTCTTTAGAGAAGAAGCATTTACCTCCATTCTGGAAGTTTTTATTCCATATGGTTATTCACTGCTTAAGCAACCTGAAGGCGGGATTAGACAGCCTGAGTGCTATATTCGGATCACTACTAGTTTCATTAGTTGATGACACCATTTAGCATATCCAAGGCTATTTTTGCTGAGATGCAGAAGTATGTGATTGCATCTATCGGGAAAAAGTTCATCATGCATCTCAGGTTTATTCAGATGATTATGAATACTGCTCATCCTAAGTTAGTTGTTTCTGATTCATCTACTTATGTTGTTATGGAGATGAAGAAGGATATTTTTACTTATTTGATGGGATCATGACGGAATGCGTGGAAAGGTGATCGCTACACCAAATTTGGTAGATTTGCTGATGGATATCAATCTGAAGATCAACCTTCATAACAGAAAGCTAGTACTGAACCATATTAGACTAATCAAGCTGCTTCTTCTTCTTGAACTTCTCAGTCAGCTGGAAGGTCTATAGAGGAGGAGATCGAATCATGGTTCATTAATAGTGAGACAGATAGTGAAAGGATTGGACAAGTCCCATATATATTGTAAGAAAGACCCAGAGTGCAAGTTACATCAACAAAGCGCACTGCTAATGATATTGATACATATTTTGTTTACGAGGATTCACCATCTACTCTAAGGAGGAAAAAGAGGATGGCCAGGAAGAGGGCTGAGTCTTATAGTAGTTCTCGCGGTAGGGGTAGAGGACGAGGTGTTATCCGAAAGCATCGGACCCAGATGACCACTTTCTCTACGAGTACTAATATACCAGTGTTGGAGCCTCAAGTCACTGTTAGTGAGGCTATTCATCATGAGATTCTAGTGATAGTTACAAAATCTAATACTATAACATCATCTCTAATGCCCACTAAATATGATATTTTACATACACCTCCACGAAGTCAAGGCGATGATGACATATTTGGTATGGAGGATTTCATTAACACACATCCTAAGCAAAGGCAAATTACATGAACCTCTTCTAGCTCACCAACATGTGTTACACTTGAGTAGAGGGTTCAGGTACTGGAAAGAGAGATGTTGGATAAAACCTAATAAATTTATTATCTGCATGCTTAGAATCATGATAAGGATGAGAGGATCAAGAATCTTAAACATCAGCAACATATTCTATTTAGCTATGTTTAGATTCTAGAGATCAACATTAGAGACCTCACTTCTAGATTTCTATTCACCTTTGCACATCAAAGACCTATCGAAGATGGAGAGTCGAGTGGACAACAATCTTCTGATCCTGCTGATGTTACTGATCCTGTTTCTGCCAATGAGCTTTTTATTGATCCTGTTGCATCTAATAAGGCAATAGAGACTACTAAAGTTGATCAAGAACTGACTACCGTAGTACATGATGAGGTTGCTGAAGATCAACCTGTAGTTCGTCTCACTAGAGAGGCATTTATGGAGCTTGAGCATGGTGTACAACGTACTAAACCTGTTGATGATGATGATTATGGTTTAGATCAGGTGGATTTTAGTTGTGATGAGGAAGATCATGTATATGATGATGATGGTGGTGGTGGTGGTGATGATGGACATGATGATAAGGGAAAGAAGAAAGGAGATGATGATGTTGATCAGGGCAGTGATATTGGTTCAGTTCCTGGTCCTTCTAGTTCATCGGGTTCTACTATCTGGACCAAGATCTGATGATCAAGATGACTATGTACCTTTAGATCCTGCTACTGAAGCTATTTATGAGAAAGAGTTTTACACATTCCAGCAACAAATACTTTCTGAGGAATTAGATAAAGATTTTGGTACTTTTGATGATCTAGATGAGACTGTAGATAACACAAATGTATTTGGGAACAGTCTTTAGTGTTTTTTCTCAGACATTTTGCTTGAAGAAGAAGAGACTATGGATAAGTCTGGTGCTAATCAACCGACTCACAAGTCTAAAGATCTTACTAGATAGAGAGTAGTATGTCAGGTCGGGAATTTTACACTTGATGCACCTCTACCGCCAGCCTATGTAGATACACTTAGACATTCCAAACCTTTCACAAGGTATGGAAATTTAGAGCCGATTATCAGTTAGGATTATGATAGTGAAAAGAAGATGTATGTTGTGAAACGATGACCAGGAGCTATACAGTATTATCAGGACGAGCATGATTTTCAAACTCTGAGAGCGTTCGATCTTTATGCTATGGGTCGTGTTCCATTTATCAACCCGAGTAACTATAGTAAAGCCAACCGGATTTAGAATATGATATGGTGACAGAGTAATCCAACTTCAAGGACATTAACACTGCAAATCCAAAGTCATTAAGGATGAGACTCTTATTGATCCGAACACCAACAAGCGATGAAGATACGAGTTTACAAGCATCCTAAATATGCACGGAAGATTCCTATTCACTCCCCGGTACCAGTTAACAGCTTAGCTAAGTTCATGTGGTAGGGTTGTGAAAAAGAGACTGGGCATGCAGTTATTCATTATGTTGATAAGGATTACCATATTATCGACCCTGTGGATTTGCTCAAGTTTAGAAGAGACAATTTGATGATGTTGTAGGCTTGTCTGATTACAGATGATGAATATGTTCATTTTTTAGAAGCACGGTACGGTTGGTTGATTACAAAGGCCCTGGACAATAAGATGCATGCATACGAGGGCAGTTACAAAGTTGTAGATGTGGACTTCTAAATATTTGATTCACCGAGCCTAAGGAGAGATTGTAGGGATTGAACCTAGAGCCTCGGAAAATCAAAAGTAGATATTGAAGATCAAGAAATTCGCATGAGAACTTTTGATCCGCGCGAGAACTTAGATCTCATGTGAGACCTTTTGTGTTTAGTATAATAGATTTATTTTGATGTAATTAGGTAGTTTTCTCGATTTGTGCGAAACTTATGTACTTTTCAATTAGAGAGCAATAGAAATCGAAGTTTATTTACATGTGTTTCTTGAATTTTCTTCATATTGTTGTTAAATCATTCTGGTTACTATTTCATGAGTGATTACATTCCGCTTCACATTATCCTCCTGAGATCAATCTATATTGATTTTCAAGGTCCTTACATGCCGAAACTAGCCAAGTGCTGAACTCAGGATTTCAGTATTTGTTGTCAACTGCCGAATCAAGCCAACTGCTGAAACCACTGCCAAAGTATATATGTTGAATGACTGCTGAATAGCATATACCAAAGCAAACTGTTGATCTACATATGCTTAATGTCTGCTGATCAGCATATGTAGATCAACTGTCAATCAGTAGTAAACTCCATGAGCTGCCGATCGACTACTACGTACAACAAGTCCGTCTGTGCCGATGGCTGCTGTGTTCCACCATTTGCTGACAACATAGTGGAGCGGCTGCCAACTCTGATACATAGATTACCTGTTCTACTCTAGTATCTAAACATAGAATATTTTATTCTCTTTGTTAGTATAAAAGTCCACATACTTGTATAGTAAAGGCAAGCTTTCTAAGCCATTTGATTGTATCTTCCGAATTGTAAGCTTTGTACAAAACAGATTAATCAAGTGAATACTTTGAAAGAACTTAATGTGCATTTATCTCTACTCAAATTATTTGTGTTGTGATAGTAAGTAACTAACTTAGATTCTGCATTTGTTAGTTACTGAACTAAGAACAAGTTCTTGTTTGTCTAAACCAACCTGATCCAACAAGTGGTATCAGAGCTTTGGCTCTTGTTTGCTTGAAATCATTTTTCATCAAATCACTGGTTTATTCTTTTGATCACTCTATCAAACACCACCTTTCCTCATATTTCTCTACCCTCTCAAAATGACTGATGTAGCCATTTCTAGTAAACATGATTTGGAGAATGGGACTCAGACCAAACCTCCCATGTTTACTTCAAATGATTATGATACCTAGAAAATCCGAATAAAGGATTTCATAAGGAATCAAGACATAAGACTTTGGCTCTCTATTCTGAATTGACCATATGTCCCTATGGTCTAAGCTGCTGGTGAAGGTGGAGCCATGATTACCAAAGATCCTACAAAGTACTCAGATGAAGATCTAAAGAAAATGGATGTGGATTCAAAGTCTCTATGGTTGATCAGAATGAGTATACCCAACAATATCATGCATGGCTTCAAGAAATTCACAACTGCTCAAAAGTTGTGGGAAGCTTTGAAAGCTAGATTTGAAGAAACAGAAGACATGAAGGAAAATTAAAAGAGATGTCATGAAATAGAAGTTTGAAAATTTTGGTTTCATAAAGGGAGAACCATGACTACTGCATATCTTAGATATGTTGAACTTCTAGACTCTCTAAATGAAGCTGGGGTATAAATGGAGAATAATGATATTCTCAGAAAGTTTTTTAGATCATTACAAAAGACATGGATAGTCTATACTATGTCCATCAGAAGAACTGAGAGTCTGAAGAAAATAAGTCTTGAGGAGTTATAAGACATCCTTAGTTCTTATCAAATGGAGATGGAAGCAGATGAAGAATCCCTGGGCAGATCTTCAAACTCCTTAAACTTATCAGGTCTCATGGCCACTATACATGAGCCAGTTCATTATCACTCCCACTCCCAAATCTATCAAACTCCTATGACGACTTATCAAGCACCAATGATCACATACCCTAAATCTCCAACTGCTAAATCTCAATCATCATCATTATTAAATAGATGGAATCAACTAACCTATTCATCCTTCTTATAATCATATCCCATAAACTCTACTTTCATCAGTGACCAAGCCAACTTCTTTCAACGCTCTAAAGAAGATCTAGAGTGTATGCATCCAGATGACCTTGAAGAATGGATATCAACTACAAAATAGCAATGATATCCTTCAAGGCCAAGCAGTTTCAGCAGAGAACAGGAAGAAAATTTCTGAAACAGAGAATTCGGGATTTGGGTTTGACAAAAGCAAAGTGAAGTGTTTCAACTACAACCAACTGGGACACTTTGCCAAGGAATGCAAAGCACCAAAGTCTAACCCATCTCTTCCAAGCTCATCAAATGTAAGGCCCCGTTTCTAGAAACCCCACAGTTGGTCAATCACAACCTCATTTATTTCAAAACATATTAAGATTTAAAACATTGTAGCGAAATAATTCATCAACACCATTTCTTGCTTTAATAAATGCCTTTGCCAAGTAATACATCATTGTTTAAAGGATTACAAAAGATTAATTAGTTGTATTACAAAAAAAATCATTATTATTGCATGCGATGGATGCCAGTCTTGCCCGCCAAGTAGCTTCACCCTCGTGCCATCCTCAGCAACAAGTTACCTGCCAACTGAAAATGCATGAAAAGTCAGCGTTGCTGAGTGAGTTTTAGTTTATATAATAAAATACTTTACTTTTGGTAAAAACCTTTCCTTTACTTTCGTTCGTGATCACACATCATACATACATCATGGTAATAATTATTATCTTTCATCATCGTTCATCATTCGTACTTCCTTTCATTAATATCCTCCACCGTTATCTAGATCCTGCCATATGCTATACCCCCACGTCAAGAAAAAGCCGATATTGTGCCGGGGTTTATATATAAACCCCCACGTCATGCAAAAGCCGACACAGTAATGGGGTACGCGACAAGGATCTTCTCACAACTCACACGCTATACGCCCATGTCATGCAAAAGCCAATGCTGTGTCAGGGTTTATAAATAAACCCCCACTTCATGCAATAGCCGACACAGTGACGGGGTACGCGACAAGGATCTTCTCACAACTCACACGCTATACCCCCATGTCATGCAAAAGCCAATACTGTGCCGGGGTTTATAAATAAACCCCCAAGTCATGCAAAAGCCGACACAGTACCGGGGTAAGCGACAAGGTCCTTCTCACAACTCATACGCTATACCCCCACATCATGCAAAAGCCAATACTGTGCCGGGGTTTATAAATCAACCCCCACGTCATGTAAAAGCCGACACAGTACCGAGGTAAGCGACAAGGTCCCCATCATTCATTACTTCCATTTTCGTCATTCGTTATCTTTCACTTCATTACGTAATACTTACTTGCGTACATAAGTATAACATACCACGTAAAGTCACGTAATAATACATAATAAGGAACATCTATAACAGACCACAACATGCATAACATGAACAAACATAACCCCCAAAACATTCCCGAGCTAAATCATAAATTTCCATTTTCCCAAAATTTCAGAAAAATTCTACAGCAACTTAGGCGCATGAGCACTATATGGGCGCATGGGCACTATGCAGGCGCATGAACAGTTGGGAGCAAGGGAACACTTGGGCGCATGGGCAGTTTGGGCGCATGAGCACTACGCAGGTGCATTGATACTTGGGCGCATGAGAAACTTAGGCACATGGACAAACACTTAGGCGCATGAGTACTTGGGTGCATGGGAAACTTAGGCGCATAAGCAACACTTATGCGTATGGGCAGTTACTTAGGCGCATGGGCACTATACCAGTTCTAATTTATGCAAATTTTTAGTTCCCGATCATCATTCTTACATAATCCTAGCCCAAATCTAGTATACTAAGCTCATAAATCAAGCATACAACCATGTAATTCAGTCAAACATTCACAAACACACATACCCACATAATAGGGGAAACATATACGGTTATCATACTGAAACTTTCAAAAATAACAGTTTACATGCATTTCAACCCCAAACCGTGTTTAAAACAGAAAAATCGGGGATCTAGAACTCACCTACAGCAGCCTTCGAGTAAAACTCCTTCCAAACTCGAGAGCACTTGGAGTTCAAACACCTAAACACACCAAAAACACCCGATCGAACGCTAAAAAACACATAAGACTCGGTCTATAAGCTGAAAACCCAACTGAAACCAAACAAAACAAACAAAGTCTTACCTTCTAGACGATCTTCTTCTTCTTCTCTCTAGAAAACCGATGAACTCTACTTTTCTTCTTTCTGCGATCTAGCAGTTCGTGAGCAGAAGTGTGGGCGGCCATACCCACTTTTAAACATAATAATATTAAAGATTGCCTCTTGCATAACTTTAACCCCTCAACTTGGGTTATTTCACCTTTCTTTCTTTATACTTCTCTTTTCTTTTCTTTTTCTCTTCTTTTCTTCTTTTTAAAATATCCGGGTGTTAGAAGTCCACTCTTATATAGGTTTCGTCCCCGAAACCTGTCACCCCTCGAACAGTTATGGATAATGCTGTCTCATCTCTTCCTCCATTTCCCACGTAGACTCAGATCCCTTCCTGTGCCTCCACTGTACTCGCACCAGTGGAACCGCTTTATTCCGTAGCCTCTTCTCTTTTCTGTCAATGATGACCACTGGCTGCTTCACATAATTTAGCCATTCATCCACCTCAATATCCTCCAGTGGCACGTTCATATCTTCATCGGCTAAGCACTCTCTTAGGTGAGATACATGGAATGTCGGATGAATCCCACTTAACTCATTAGGTAGCTTCAACCTGTAGGCTACATCTCCAACTCGAGCAATGATTCGGAAAGGTCCTATATACCTCGGGCTCAGCTTACCCCGCTTTCTGAACCGAATGATCCCGTTCCAAGGTGAAACCTTCAGCATAACTTTATCACCCACCTTGAATTCAATCGGTCGATGCCTCTTGTCAGCATACGACTTTTTCCTATCTTTTGCCGCCTTCATAAAGGTCTTGATCTTCTCCAACATTTCAGTTGTAGCCTCGATCAATTCAACGCTCCCCAACTCCTTCTGTCTGATGTCTCCCCAACATACATGCGTTCTACACTTTCTACCGTGTAGCATCTCATATGGTGGCATACCAATGCTGGCATGATAACTGTTGTTGTATGAGAATTCAGCTAACGGTAAGTGTTCATTCCAACTTCCTTCTAAATCAATGACGCATGCTCGGAGCATATCCTCAAGCATCTGTATAGTTCTCTCTGACTAACCATCCGTCTGAGGATGATAAGCCATACTGATGTGCAACCTCATCCCCATCGCGTCATGAAATCTCTTCCAAAACTTAGATGTAAACCGAGTGTCACAGTTAGACACGATAGACACTGGTACACCATGACGCGTCATAATCTCTTTGATGAATAGATCTGCCAACCTCTCAGATGAATATGTCTCGTGGATCGGTAGAAAGTGAGCACTCTTCGTCAAACGGTCAACTATCACCCATATAGCATCGTACCCCCATGTCGTACGTGGTAACTTCGTAATGAAGTCTATGGTGATATGCTCCCATTTCCACTCAGGTATATCCAAAGGTTGGATCTTCTCGTATGGCTTCTGATGCTCAACCTTCACTTGCAAGCAGTAAGGCACTTACTCACATACTCCACTACATCACGCTTTATACCAGGCCACCAGTAATCTTTCTTCATATCATGATACATCTTTGTAGCACCGGGATGAATAGAGTATCAAGTCATCAATTCCTTCATCTTGGAGGGAACTAAACGATACGGTGCCTTAGCAACAGGTTGGGCACCAGGTATCAATTCGATCTAGAACTCGATTTCACGGTCCGGTGGCACACCTGATAGATCCTCCGAGAATACGTCTGGGAAGTCACCACGATCGGTACTTTAGGCCATCGTGGTACTGACGTGTCCACATCCTTCACGTAAGCCAGATAGGCACTACATTCACGTTTCATGCACTTCTCTGCCACCACTGTCGAAATCACCTTCGGAACCGTGGTAACTTGATCACCACAGATCGTAACCGAACTCCCATCAGGCGCAGTCTATCGGATCATTTTCTTGTGACATACAATATTTGCCTCATAAGCTACTAACCAATCCATCCCTAGGACTACATCGAATCCACCTAAGGGTATCACGAACAATCTAGCAAAGAACCTATGGCCTTCAAATTCTATGTCACAATTCTCTATCAGATCAAAAATTCTGGTAGACTTACCAATGGCAGTTTCTACATCAAAGGGCTCATCAATATTTCTACTCCTAACAGGAAACTTAGCATAGAAGGTAGCAGAAATAAAACTCTTACTAGCACCAGAATCAAATAGTACAGAGGCACGAGTTTGGTTTACTAGGAACGTACCTGACACGACATCAGGGTCCACCCTAGCCTCCTCCTGGGTCATCTTGCATGCTCTGACCTTCATCATCTGCTCTTCTTCTTAGCCCCTTTCTTTACCCGAAGCTCTCAACCCTCAACTTCTTGCAGTTTTTGCTCATGTGCCCAGTCTCGCCACAATTGTAACATTTCACCAAACGATAATCCCTTGCCATGTGGCCCTTCCTTCCACACTGAAAATAGATGTTCGATCCCCACTTACACTCCCCCATATGCTCCTTCTCGCACATATTACACCTCTTTATCCCTGTACCTGTCGAAGCTACTCTCTAGTCATCCACCCTTGCCTTTTTGTTCTTTGGATTGAAACCACCACAACCAAATCATTCCCCATTCCAGTTTTTGTCACCGTCACCTTTCTTACTCACCTCCACTGCAGTCACTTCATCTCTCTCGTTGTACAGTCTCCCTGCCAGATCGACCACCAACCTAAACGCGCCTGGCCGGGCGGAAATTAGATGTTTACGGATATCCGCCGGCAAACCCTGAATGTATCTCTTTATTCTTCGTGACACGGGTGTCACCTGCTCTGGCACCAGCCTCGCCATCTCATTAAAATTAGTTGTGTACTGCTGGTGCGTCATAGTTCCCGCCTCCAACTGCAAGAACTCTCTCCCGATCTTGTCTAGTTCCCTATGACGACTAAACTCCTTGATCACCATCTTCTTCAGTTCACCCTATCTCATCTTCCTTATCGCCCTGCTACCCTCGACCTGAACAATGTTGTCCCACCAGCACAAGGCCGAATCCACAAACGAGTGGGTAGCAAACATCACCTTTTAATCCCCCCTGCACTCGCTGATATTCAACACAGCCTCCATCTCTCTCACCCATTGGTGAGCAGCAGCAGTGCTCTAATTCCCATCAAATATCAAGGTCTTGCATCTCTGGAATGCCCCATAGTTGCACCCCTTTGCAGTTTCCTACACTGCTTCCTCCTCCACATTATCACTGGAAACAACCATCTCAGCCTTTGGTTGCTCCCTTTCTCTTGAACCTCCTTTGTCCTCTCGCCTATTGGCATTCTCCTTCTCCTCATTTTCCCTCACAGCTTTAATAACCATGGTCACCACCGATGGCAGAATCGTCTGCATGACTGATGAACTTCCTCTGCTATTGCCTCCTTCCTTGAGGCCCCCAGATTAGTACTCTCATCCTCACCGTCATGGTGATGAGGCTCGAGCTCTTCAGGAGCCATTTCGGCAGTCTTAGCCCTGTTCCTTGTGACACGCGGTCCAACACCACGTCCACCACGACCTCCACCTCGAGAAGCCTCCGAAGATCTACCACCCGCCATCCTCTAAACACTATAAGATTTAAACACAAACACGGTCATTCAAGGTAATAGCTCGGATTATGTCACTAATTACAGTGGCCAGTTGTGATTAGTCACTTGCTTTACTCTTCATCCCCCAAGCATTGCCTATCCTAACTATATCAGTATCCAAATCTACTAAGAGCACATAAATCAGGTAGCACACACACATAATACTGGTTAACCTTAAGAAAGTAAATTACCTGATGGCACATAGCTACTTGGGCTGGCATCCCTCCATTCGGTCCCATTCTCAGTTTAAGTTTAGGTTTTGAAAATATTTACCTATTTCTCTTAAACTTTGGCTCTGAAACCAACTTGTAAGGCCCAGTTGGTCAATCACAACCTCATTGATTTCAAAACATATTAAGATTTAAAACATTGCAGCGGAATAATTCATCAACACCATTTCTTGCTTTAATTAATGCCTTTGCCATGTAATACATCATTGTTTAAAGGATTACAAAAGATCAATTAGTCGTATTACAAAACAACATCATTATTATTGCATGCGATGGATGCCAATCTTACCCGCCAAGTAGCTTCACCCTCGTGCCATCCTCAGCAACAACTTACCTGCCAAGTGAAAATGCATGAAAAGTCAGCGTTGCTGAGTGAGTTCTAGTTTATATAATAAAATACTTTACTTTTGGTAAAAACCTTTCCTTTACTTTTGTTCGTGATCACACATCATACATACATCATGGTAATAATTATTATCTTTCATCATCGTTCATCACTCGTACTTCCTTTCATTAATATCTTCCACTGTTATCTTGATCCTGCCATGTGCTATACCCCCACGTCAAGCAAAAGCCGATATTGTGTCGGGGTTTATAAATAAACCCCCATGTCATGCAAAAGCTGACATAGTATCGGGGTACGCGACAAGGATCTTCTCACAACTCACACGCTATACCCCCACGTCATGTAAAAGCCAATACTATGCCGGGGTTTATAAATAAACCCCCATGTCATGCAAAAGCCGACACAGTACCGGGGTAAGCGACAAGGACCCCATCATTCATTACTTCCAGTTTCGTCATTCGTTATCTTTCACTTTCATTACGTAATACTTTACTTGCGCACAAAAGTATAACATACCACGTAAAGTCACGTAATAATACGTAATAAGGAACATCAAAAACAAGCCACAACATGCATAACGTGAATAAACATAACCCCCAAAACATTCCCGAGCTAAATCATAAATTTCCATTTTCCCATAATTTCAGAAAAATTCTACGGCAACTTAGGTGCATGAGCACTATGTGGGGGCATGGGCACTATGCAGGCGCAGAAGAGTTGGGCGCATTGAACACTTGGGTGCATGGGCAGTTTGGGCGCATGAGCACTATGCAGGCACATGGATACTTGGGCGCATGAGAAACTTAGGCTCATGAACAAACACTTAGGCGCATAGGAACTATGCAGGCGCATAAGCACTATGCAGGTGCATGGGAAACTTAGGTGCATGAGCAACACTTAGGCGTATGGGCAGTTACTTAGGCACATGGGCACTATACCAGTTCTAACTTATGCAAATTTTTCAGTTCTCGATCATCATTCTTACATAATCCTAGCCCAAATCTAGCATACTAAGCTCATAAAGCAAGCATACAACCATGTAATTAACATAAACAGGGGAAACATATACGGTTAACATACTGAAACTTTGAAAAATAACAATTTACATGCATTTCAGCGCCAAAACGTGTTTAAAACAGAAAAACCGGGGATCTAGAACTCACCTACAGCAGCCTTCGAGTAAAACTCCTCCAAACTCGAGAGCACTTGGATTCAAACACCTAAACACACCAAAAACACCCAACCGAACGCAGAAAAAAACACATAAGACTCGGTCTACAAGCTGAAAACCCAGCTGAAACCGAACAAAACACACGAAATCTTACCTTCTAGACGATCTTCTTCTTCTTCTCTCAAGAAAACCGATGAACTCTGCTTTTCTTCTTTCTGCGATCTAGCAGTTGGTGAGCCGAAGTGTGGGCGGCCATACCCACTTTGAAACATAATAATATTAAAGTTTGCCTCTTGCACAACTTTAACCCCACAACTTGGGTTATTTCCCCTTTTTTTCTTTATACTTCTCTTTTCTTTTTATTTTTTTTCTCTTCTTTTCTTCTTTTTAAAATATCCGGGTGTTACATCAAACCATCAACAACACTCATCTCATCAAGGCCCTTCCTCTTCATTCAGCCAGAGAAATACAGTAGATGTAGCCTTAGGAGAAGATGTGATTGATTGGAGCTTCCAAGTGGAAGATGTCATAGCCATCAACACTGCATTGATGGCTAGAAGATCAACCTCCTTTCCTCAGGAAACATCTGAACCCTACTACACCCCTGAATGTATAGCTAAGGTTAACGTGTACAGAAATAACAATTTGGATCTCATGAAAGCTGTAGAATCAGTCAATCTTCTTAAAAATGATTTTAAGAAGACTGGCCAAGCTCAAAAAGATAAAATAATAGAGCTGGAAAAGATTGTTTCACAACTAAAGCATGAACAAACCAACTTAGAGACCCAAATTGATGATCTGTTGAGCAGATTAAAATCATTACAAGGTGATTTAGCCATAGCTAAAGCCTATGCTAATAAATATAATGTTCAAACTGAAAAGTTTGAAAAATTACTTGCATTTACTAAAAACATCCAAAAGTTGTATCAAGCCAAGACATGTTTAGGGTATAATTTTATGGAACCTCCAATGACATACACTCCCACATATACCCCTAAATGCAACCTTGAGGTCAAGAAGCAAGTATCTGCTGAACCCATCTGTACAAAGACATCTCCTGAAAGGATTGAGACATTAGAGAGGGATGAGAAAGATGGAAAAGTTAAGGATGTAGATGAAGAGAATAAGAAGAAAGAAAAGTAGGAGAAAAAAGAGGAGAAGTATAGAAGGGAAAAAGATCTAAAGGCAAAATCAAAGGAGGTTGTGATAAAGAAGATAAAATTTGTAAAAGAAAAGCCATCTCATAAATCACATCAGCTATCTGCCGAGTCTGATTCTTCTACCAAGACAAAGATTCACTCAAAGCATAGCTACAACAAGGCTAACCACACCAAAAGTTGTTGTGCTGGAACCTCAAACTTATCATAGTTGAGACCCCAATCATACATTCAAAAGTCCATTTCTAAAGTAGTTAAAATTTACAATAAGAGGTTCCCAAAGAAAAAGATATACTTGTCCACTCATGGTGATCAAAAGAAAAACAAGATGATGAGTGGAACCAAGGGAGGGAAGACTGAGAAGATGAAGAAGTGGATATAAGAGATCAGGCAGATATTGAAGTTAGCAAAGTAGAAGATGCTGCTAAAACCCTAATGTCTAAGACTTATTCATTAACTCCTGTTCTTGGGGGGGAAGCAGTTGATCAGTAGCAGCACAGAGCCATCATTGGATCTCTCATGTATCTCACAGCCAGTAGACAGGATATCATGCTTGCCTCATGCCTTTGTTCAAGATTTCAAGCTGCTCGAAAGGTGTCACATCTAATGGTTGCCAAGAGAATTTTGAAGTATGTCAAAGGGGAACCTAAGTTGGGATTATGGTACCCAAAAAGTGCTAACCTCAATCTCTATGGACATACAGATAGTGACTATGGGGGATGCAACATCAACAAAAAGTCCACCTCAAGAGGATGTCAATTTCTAGGGGGGAGACTGGTTTCATGGCAATACAAGAAGCAAACTTGTGTCTCTACATCAACTGCTAAAGCAGAATATATTATTGTATCAAGTTGCTATGCTCAAGTGCTATGGATCTAAACTCAACTTAGAGATTATGGAGTAACTTCCATGACCACTCCAATTCACATTGACAACAATAGTGCCATCTCCATCACCAACAACCTTGTTCAGCATTCAAATACAAAGCACATTGACATCAAGTATCATTCCATTAGAGATTGTGTAGAAAAGAAAATCATTAAATTAGTAAAACTCTATACAAATGAACAATATGCAGACTTATTCACAAAAGCTTTTGATGAATCTTGATTTAAATATCTCATTTCGACTATTGGGGTGATGAACTTTGAATAATAAAATGGTTTAAATTAATGATATTTAGAAATCTTAAAAATAAATGCTTTTCTTGATAAAATGGGAAAAACTACATATCTGCTAAAAATCGTAAATCAACATATAAATTGTTATTTGTTGAATTTCAGCAGATATCTGGTTATCTACCAAATTAAGCAATTAAGCAGATAACTGGGCAAAGCGGGTATTTTCCGAATGGGAAAATTCGACAGATAAGGTGAATTCAGCACATGTTTTTGAGAAAGATCTAGTAGGTCCCACTTTCATATTCCAATACGTAGTGGCGCCGGATTAGTTACCTGAAAAGTCCGTTTCATCATCTCACGCCGTCGAGTTTATAGTTACGATGATAAATATTTTAAAATTCACATTTTTATTCTCTCCATAACTATTAAAATCGGAGGTTTCCTACCATTTTAGTCTTTAATATTCCTCACAAAGCAAACCCTCAAACCTTCAATCTCTGAAAGTCTACCCAAAATCAACCAACTTTCAATTGCCGCTCAAACCCTAGAATACCGTCCAAACCACAACATCAACGCATTACTTGAATCCATAAGTGATGAGGTCATTGATCCCATTCTAAAATTCTTAAAGAATAGAAATTACTCATTGCTATCATCATAGACCCAGTGATTTGTCAATCGCACATAAAGGAATTCTAGACCACCTGCTCCACACAAAGAGAGCATGGGTAAAGGTCCTCATGGGAACAGTGCAAGGGATGAAGATCACCACATCTGGCTCCATAAATCATCAACATTTGAGGTTGAACAACACAGATGGTGCATCTTCTTTCTCCAAAGAAGTGGTCAGTACCACCTTCAAGGAGATAAGATATGAAGGACCCTCCCGACACCCACCTTCTCCAAATTTCTTGTATATCACAACTGGAGAATTATCCTTCATATCTTCTTGCACTGTTTGTCTAATAAATCTGGAGGATGGGACTACGTACAATTGGATCTAGCAGGGGCTATCTATGGTCTGGTAAAACAGCAGAGTTATGATTTCTCAAACTTCATTTTTCGACATATGTGTAAAAATGTAACTGCTACAAAATTTAAGTTTTTAATGTACCCTAGATACTTACAAGTAATTTTTCAAGAAGAATTAGGGGATAAACTAAAACTTTATGGAGTAGTTCATGCTTTATGGACTTTAAACAAAGCTATAATTTCAAAGTTCAAAGCAACTCCAATGTCTTTTTCAGGGAAGGTGACTCCCTTATTTGGGCATATGCTTGAGGACACTTAGCTTCAGAGTGACAGAATGGTTACACCCACCATTGTTGATCCCACACCCTCCACTTCAAAGCCAAAAATCTCAAAAACACAAGCAAACCCCTGCATCTTCTACTGAGAAGATGCAGGCCCAAATCACCTTCTCTTAAAAAGGCAATGAAAGCAAGGGTCCTAGTCAAGTCAAAGGTGTTAGCCACACCTAAGCAAAGATCAAAGAAGAAGGTTTCTCTTCCTTCTTCTGAATAGACCCACACCTAACCTGCTAGCCTCAATTGGAGTCGCAACACCCCATTAATAAAACCAAAAGGGATACCCAGATAGTTGAGACAACTTCTGAGAAAGAAGTCTCATTATGATCTGGTTCACATCCCGGTCCAATAGACACAGCTCCATTCTCTCCAACACACATGTCTACCACCTAGGATGATGATGTCCCTGCTAGGGAGGAAAGGATCAATATGGACGAGGTTGTCTCTACTGCTAATCCATCAATTGGTCAGCAGGACAGAGACAACATAACAAAGACCTCAACCATCGCAACTCACCTTGAGAATGTCTCCTTGGAGTCATTCCTTGAGAAGAGTAATCAAAGGCACCAAGAAACCATATCTAGTGGTAAGGTGCAAAGGCTAGGCCTAGTACTCATCTCCTAAGAATTCCACACTGTGGATGAGGGAAGAATGAAACAGATAGATGAATTGATGACCTAAAAACATGATCTTGCACAGAGACTAGTACTCTTATAAGAAGAAAATGCAAGACTTCAAGGTTATTGATCGGTGTCGAAGACCCGATCAAATAAGAAAAGAATTTTGCTTGTTTTATGATTCCTAAATACCTTAACTAGTTACGGTAAATAGGGTGTCGATCCCACGAGGAGTCCATGGATGGTGTCACACGTAACTGATTCAAAATTTACTTACTTACTATTGTCACTAAACTGTAAATTAGAACTAAATGAAATTACCAATAAAAATAATCACTTTATGAAGCAAGACGAAACTTGGACTTGGTTGAAAACTATTGCGATGAAAAGGGATCACACCCGGGTTTAGGAATGTAAATGAATATATAGCTAATGTTTTACCCAATCTTGAAGTTACATAGACATAACTTGCTTATCACGTATGTTGAAAAGTAATTGCGAACTTGATATCCGATTATGTAAATTAACTAGTAAACTAACTAATGCCACAATCTAGAAACTTTATTTGCAATTAAAATTAATGAAGATAACCTAACTACTACTCAATGGTTAACAATGTAAAACTAATAACTTGATAAGTAATAATCAAATCAACTAACACGAATCTTTAATCAACACATAGTTCAAAACACATAAACGAATAAAAGTTGTTAAACAATCAAGTTTATGTCTTGACTAGGTAAACACATACGCATTCATCATCCAATCACAAACCGTCCACCCAGGGATGATCACGGGTGGTTTAGCCTTGCATCTTCATCATAATCGCTTCAATCTTGTCTTTTTGCATATGAATCCTCGATCACTTGATGATTAGAGAGGGTTTTTATGGCTCAAAAATGCTCCAAGATTCGTTCTTGAGGTTGGGGTCGGTGTTTTCTTCGAAACCCTAATGTTAGGATTTAAATAGGTTTTGAAATTTGAAAGAACCCTCAAAATATCGCCCTCGACCGTAACTTACGGCCTATAAGCCGTAGCTTACGGTCTACCTTCATGCAGACGGCCAAACCTCCTATCTTACGGGGTTCACAGACGGACTTAGCACAGGGCCGTAAGTTACAGCCTTAGGCCGTAGCTTACGGCCTCCCTGCAGTTTGCACAGTTTTCTTTATTTTCAGCACCTTTCAACCCGTATCTTGGTATCCTTTGTATCCTTCTCAAATAATGTCCGTTAAGCTTCATTTATCCTACATTTCAAACACGCAACAAAGTAATCTTGTTCGACATATAAAATATATTAAAAACTACAATATTAACTATACTAAGTGCATGCATATTAACCAATCATCACATCCCCACACTTACCCTTTTGTTTGCCCTCGAACAAACTCTCTTGTACACTTTAACACTAATTACTCAAATGCATCAATAATCTCTTAACCTTGTGTGAGTTAAGATCCCAAGGCATACCTGGCTCTAATGTTTATAGTATTCAAGATTGACAACCCAACAAGTAGCCGCTTGTTTGAAATCTTAGGATTACCTAACCAAGCATAACTTACCTTCGGTTTCCACACACATGCATTCACCCTCTCATAATGATCACTCCTCTGGGTTGATTTCTGGACTAGTGATTATATACTAGTATATCTGGAACACTCAAACCAGTAATGCGCATTATTATCATAAGCTCGTATAATAATCATATCTCCATCAACTAACACACTACAATACACAAATCAAGAGGACTTTTACAGGTTGTGCTATTAGGCTAGGGTTAAGGGTATGCAAAAGGATCTAAAGTGGCAAATGGTGAATGAAATCCAATTCAAACATGCTAAATCGAAAAACTACACCTACTATTGTAACTTGGATCACATTGACCCGAACACACTACAAGAATTCACATCATTTTGTTGTTTCATACTTTGGTCATTTTAACCTCATATGTTGCCATTTTTTCTTCATCATTTTTTTCTCTTTTTTTTTTTTTTTTTTTTTTTTTTGTTTTTGACAACTTAGACATGTAACAAATTGGATTTCACCACGTGGCTTAATTAAAAAGGCTAAAGGTTTAATATGGTTAATGATGTGGCTCATTCAAATGACACGTTGGGGCTCAAAGGGGCGTCAAAGGGGAAAATGTTAGGGTAGGGGAGTCAAATGAAATGGTCTAAACAAAATGGCTATCCTAATGCCTCTATCACGTTTGTGCAAAGTAATGGTTCATGATCTCGACATGTATTAGTTACACGAGTTCTAAAATAGATGCACATTATGGTAAACACTAAATATAATAAGGAAAGAGCAACTAAATATATCATGGAAAATGCTCAATTAGGCTCAAGTTCTCACGGAAATGAAGGAATGGGTTAAGGATGTGACACATGCATGTTGTCCACTGTCTAGTTCGTTATACTTAACAAGGCAATCCTACTTAATTTTATAGAAACTACCAATTGGGCATACCTTCCTGTCACTTATAGCTAACCATGCCAAGGGATCTCTACCTATACACAAGCAAGTGATATTTAGCGATTTACATTGAGAAATTAGGTTTGATGCACAATTATTATGTTTTTTTTTCTTTTTTTCAAAATATTTTCAACTTTTCTAAATTTTAAGATTTTAAACACCTCATCCCCACACTTGGGCTACATTGTCCCCAATGTAGAATGCGTTTATTAGGACCTTAGTTCCCCAAGTTCAAAGTTAAATCCCTTATAATTGTGTTTGCATACTGAGACTCGACATTAACTAAAATGCAAATTAACACATTCCCAAAACAACAAGTTTGTTACGCCACCAAGTACATAGAAGAAAACGACCAGTCCACATAACACAACTAAAGACAAGAAGTGACAACTTAAACATCATAATAGCATAAGTTCAGAGAAAAGCATGTGGACCTAATCTCATGTGATCAGAGAATGCAAGATCATCCATCATATGATGGTCGGGGGTATGGCTAACCAAACATGCTCTCATACAAACTCCGTGGATGTTCCTCATGTCATATGGGTCGGCTTGAGTAGAACTACCATGTGCTTGACCCATGTTAGAGTCATATGGCACCCATTTGATGGAGTTGATTGAGAGTAATGGGGCATCTGATGGCTTTGCGCATATGGAACAAGATCAGGAGATCGCCAGTCAGTCGGGTGAGGCCTCTCGGTGTATGGCAGACCCTGCTGGAAGTCGTGATAATGTCGAATCTGTTCATGATATCTGAAGTCTTCATTCCGGTAGAGCTCTTGAGTATACATCATTGTTCGCCTGTTCCTCCGATTTTCTTCAATTTCCTGCGTTTGCCTGTCAAACATAATTTGCTCACAGTCAGTCCATCGATTAAAACTAGTGGGACGCGCTTGTGCTATTGCGTTCCCATCACTACGTTGATGAGGTCTCCAGTCCTCACGAGGCACATCCTCCGCTGCCGCGGCTGTCGGCTCCACTGGATCTTCTTCCTCAGCATCTTCTTTCAATACCTCCATGCATCGCCCACTTTTTCTATCGGTCAACCGGTAAACACGTGCAGTCTCTTGATACAACCATTCTGTAGCTGCTAATGTATCTAGGCGGAATGGTACCTGCTTAAATTTCTGAGGTTTCACTCTACGGGGCAACACATTAGCCCTTTTTAGCAATTTGGAGAGCAGTCGACAATGTGGAACAGATTTCCTATCATCTTTTTCTCTAGTTTCCCACACATTCCACAAGATAAGATGACGGGCTGATAGGACGGGTGTTCCCGTCACAAGAGCATGCAAAATCATCACTTCATACAATCTAACTAACCCTTTTATCACCTAGTCGGGGCATTACATTCTGGTTTAAAAATATCATAAGTAACTTGGGTAATGGTTTGAGATGTTGCCGACGTAGAGGCCATCTTGCTACATCTTGCCTTGAGGCACAACAAATAGTTCTGTGATCATATCTCTCCACATGTCTTCATTGGCTTTCTTACAAGCTAGTAATGCATCGGAGGGATACTCATATGGTTCATCATCTTCGGCCCCCGTGTCGAAGTTGGCTATTCTATTCAAGGTCTCAAATGATAATGTTACGGGTTTGCCATTGACCTTTCCTACTAACTCTATTGTCTCTGGTGGGTTGTTGCCTGGCTTCTTTTGAAGTGTTGACATCCACTCTATAATTGCATCCATGTAAATGTCATCGCTCCCATCATTGTTAAAAGTCATGTGTTCTTCCCATCCCAATCTTGTAAAGCAATCAGTAATCCCGAATTTGTCAAAATGATCTTGATTAATTTGCCTCTCACAGATCATGAGGGATTGAAGTGACCCTTTAATGTCCCTCATCTTCTTATGATACAGTAAAGGTTGAATTTCTTCTGCAAATGAGGAAAAACGTCTACTTTTTCTCCACTTGGGTAATCCATCCTCATCATATTCTTCCTCATCTCCAGACTCTTCTTCTTTCTCCATATCAGTGTCTTCTTCCTCAGTCCTAGGTGGATCCGATTCTGGAAACTTCCACCTTTTAGTACCTGATGTCGAAGCAACCACTTTCCCTTTACCTTTTTGGTTATTACCTGCCATCGATCCTGCAATCAAACAATGATTAAGTTACTTATCAGTAATTAACGTGTATGATAGTTTATGATGTCGTTAGTGATAATCTTTTACATGCTTCTTTTACTTGTTGAAAAAGGAGTTTAAATCTTAAACAAAGATACCAATTCCATCAAAGAAAAGTGGCATATATCTTATTACTACTCATTGTGTTTGTAATCATCATAATCCTCAACAAAACACATTCTAGCAGCATGAACAAAGTGACCAACCTGGATACCATTTCACCCTTTGACTATCGACATTAACCATTCAAGGTTCTCCCATTATACACATAGAACATGCCAATTCGAAAGATCTAACGATAATAACACCTACAAGTAACCCTTAACCCAAAATCTTCCCCACACTTGAATCTAACTACCACATTGATATCAATCATTCATTAATTTCTACAAATTAATGTAAAACCTGTGATATGTCCCAAGCAACCTAGTTGTACTAACAACATGTAATTCATGGTTTCAACAACGCAAAACATGCCATGTTCCTGATAAATTTACTCAATAATCATCATAAGTAAGTGAGTACCTTCAATGATAAGCGGAAATCAGTAAATAACATACCTTGTTGTTGTTAAAGTGATGTCTATAAAGAAAAATGCAACCTTGACAACAATGTCACCAAAACCCCTAAAACTCTCGAGTCCTCTTGTAACTAGATCTAACAAACGACCATGAATTGGAGAAAACTACACCATGGGTTGTGTTTGTCTCGAGAAATTAACCAAGATGCATATGAATTTCGTATGTTTTGATGAAGAATTGAAGAAGTTATGTGAGGGGAAGAACTAGGGTTCTTGAGTGTTTTTGAGAAGGAAGGTGAAGGTGGATGAGTAAAACTGAGATTTTGGTGGTGGATTGGAGTTAAAAACAAAAGGGGTTTGTCGAAATTGGGATTGGGTCGGGTTTTTATGTAATAATGCGGTCAAGATATGCCAAGCCTCGACAGGCCGTAAGTTACGGCCTAAGGCCGTAGCTTACGGTCTCTTGTGTTATGCTGAGACCATTTGTGGTGACCGTAAGGCAAAAGCTTGGACCGTCCGCATTGGCATAGACCGTAGCTTACGCATAGGCCGTAAGTTACGCCCCCCCCTTTTTTTTTTTTTTTTTGACTTGTAAATGTATAAAAAAGTATGACCATAAAAAAAACGCATGAAACTATTTGAAAAACTAATTATCGTTCTTTTGTTATTTTAGTCGGCGAAAAACATTGCCACTCCCCTCACTAATTGTGCATTGCCCTCAATCGCACCTATATTTACCTGAAAATCCAAAGACTTCCACCTGCTGATTAGTATGCATCCAAAGACTGAAACGCAAGACATACCAACTACACAAATACAAAGACACAATAATTGACGAATCTAAAATAAAATTCCGAAACTCACTTTCGTAGGACTCACGGTTGCATTTAGCATATGCAACAAGCCTTTTAAACCTCTCGGTAGGCCCGAGCGGACGAGTTAAGTCTCGTGAGGGTTTCAAGTAAACATACCCACAAAGTTCTCTGAGTTGCCTCTCGGAAAGCGCTAAGTTTTAGATGTTCAGCCAGACTGTACCTGATATACTAGTTTGTCGCATATGTTGGTGAATCCACAAGGAATTTCACCGAATCCATTTGTACCTTGTTGATGTCAGTCGCCACCAAATATGGTTTCAATCTATGACCATTCACCACACGCCTTGTATGATCTTTCAGATCTTCAATTTCAATATCTCCAAAGTGGCCAACTCGTGTAACAATAAAAGGGCCTGTACATTTGCTTTTAAGTTTGCCTGGAAAGAATTTATGTTTGGAATTGTATAGCCACACCTTCTGGTCTACTTCAAACAATTTCCTTCGGATTTTGGCATCGTGAACAGCTTTCATTCTGTCTGTATACACCGATGCACAATAAAATGCTTTGTTCCTTAATTCTCCCAATTCACACAGCTGCAACTTTCTCTCCCTACCTGCAGTTTCATAATCCATGTTGACAACTTTCACTGCCCACAATGCACGGTGAGCTAACTCGACAGGTAAATGGCAACCTTTCCCATAAACCAAGCGATATGGTATGGTTCCAATAGGTGTTTTGAAAGCGGTTCAGTATGCCCATAAAGCATCATTTAAATGTACAGACCAATCCTTTCGGTCGGTTCTTACCGTCTTTTGCAAAATCTCTTTAATTTGCCTATTCGAAACCTCAACCTGACCACTTGTTTGTGGGTGGTATGGTGTTGCGACTTGATGATTTACACCATACCATTTGAGCAACTTTCCAAAGTTAAAGTTTTTAAAATGAGACCCCCCATCACTTATGATCACACGAGGGATGCCAAATCTTGAGAAAATATTGGTTTGTACAAATTTGCAAACAACAGTATGGTCGTTTGTTTTAGTAGCAATGGCCTCAATCCACTTAGACATGTAATCCACTGCTACTAAAATATAATAAGTGCCATGTGAATTCGGGAGTGATCCCATGAAATCAATCCCCCAAACGTCAAAAATGTCAACTACGAGGATTGGTTTCATGGGCATCTCATCCCGTTTGGAGATACTACCAAGTTGCTGGCATCTTAAACATTGTTTAGCATAAATTAAAGCATCTTTAAAAATTGTGGGCCAGAATAACCCGCAAGATAGAATCTTATGCCCGGTCTTGTGACCACTAAAATGTCCTCCACATGCAGATGAATGGGTTAGTGTCAACACTTTTTGCACTTCCTCTTCTGGCACACATCTTCTGATAATCTAATCAGCACCAACTTTAAAAACGGTCCGGTTCATCCCAAATGTAATGCTTTGCTTGAGCTAAAAATTGTTGTCTTTTCCTCTTTGACCAATGATCTGGAACTATACCTGCAGCTAACTAATTAACTATGTTAGCAAACCAAGGTAAAGTGGAGATTGTTAATAGTTGCTCATCAGGAAATGTTTCGTTTATCGCTTTAGTATCATCCGCTTCCATAACAATTCTGGATAGATGATCAGCCACAACATTCTCACACCCCTTCTTATCCCGTATCTCCAAATCAAACTCTTGTAATAGCAAGACCCATCGAATCAACCTTGGCTTGGCATCCTTCTTCTCCATCAAATACTTCACTGCACTATGGTCTGAATATACAATGACTTTGCTTCCCCAAATATACGACCTGAACTTATCAAGAGCATATACCACTACAAGCAATTCTTTTTAAGTAGTCGTGTAATTCAATTGAGCACCATCTAATGTCTTACTATCATAATAAATTGCCACGGGTTTCTTGTCTACCCGTTGCCCCAATACAGCCTCGATTGCAAAATCACTAGCATGACATATAATTTCAAATGGTAATGACCAATTTGGTGCTTGAGGAATCGGGGCTTCAACCAATTTTTCTTTAAGTGTTGTAAAAGCTTTTAAACATTCTTCATCAAAAACAAAGGGCACATCTTTTATTAGCAAATTACATAATGGTTTGGTGATTTTGCTAAATCCCTTTATAAATCTCCTATAAAATCCTGCATGACCCAAGAATGAACGTATGCCTTTGACATTCGTAGGGGGAGGTAAAGTTGAAATTACTTTGATTTTTGCATGATCAACCACTATCCCACATTTAGAAATGACATGTCCTAGAACAATACCCTCTTGAACCATAAAATGACTTTTTTCCCAACTTAAAACCAAATTTATTTCGACACATCGCTTCAATACTTTGGTTAATTGTATGAGACAACTGTCAAACGATGGACCAAATATTGAAAAGTCATCCATGAAAATCTCCAAAGACTCCCCAACCATATCTGAAAAGATACTCATCATACACCTTTGAAAGGTGGCTGGGGCGTTACAAAGTCCAAATGGCATTCGCCTAAACGCGAAAGTACCATATGGACACGTAAATGTTGTCTTTTGTTGATCATTAGGATGAATGGCAATTTGATTATACCCTAAGTAACCATCTAAAAAGCAATAAAACTTCTGACCTGCTAGCTTCTTAACTATTTGATCTATGAAAGGGAGCGGGAAGTGATCTTTAGAGGTAGCCACGTTTAACTTTCTATAATCGATGCATACCCGCCACCCGGTAACAGGTCGGGTAGCAACATGCTCACCTTGTGCATCTTTAATAATTTGGATGCCCGATTTCTTGGGCACCGTCTGTGTCGGACTTACCCATGTGCTATCGGAAATAGGGTAAATGATTCCGGCATCTAACCATTTTAACACCTCTTTCTTGACAACTTCCCTCATATTAGGATTGAGCCTTCTTTGTGTGTCACGTGTGGGTTTTGCATCTGCATTAGTAATAATTTTATGCATAACAATTGATGGACTAATACCTTTCAAATCTGCTATGGTCCATCCAATTACCGCCTTGTGCTCTTCTAATACCTCAACAGTGCTTCCTCTTGATCATTCTCTAAATCTGATGCAATTATCACCGGTAATGTTTGGTCTTTTCCAAGGAATGCATACTTTAAATGCTTTGGCAACTCCTTGAGTTCCATAATTGGGGAACTTTCTAACGATGGTTTCAGCTTTGAGTCAATTTGCTCGGGTAGAGGCTCCACTTGATGTGTCCATGGTGGTCTACCTTCTTGAATTGCTAATACCTCCAGTTGCTTTTCTTCTTCCTCCAGCTGTCGCACAACTTCAGCACCTTCCCTGTCACATAAAACACGCGTCTCCTTGGTGCTATCCTCATTTTCATGAGGATCACACCCGTCAATAATGTCTGCCATAAAGCATTCATTACTAACCGGAGAATTAGATGTATTTTCATAAACATTGACTCTTAACTTACGGTTTCCAAATGTCATGTCGACTGTTCCATTTCTACAGTTAATTTGAGCATTTGTGGTTGCTAAGAATGGTCGGCCAAGAATGATGTTAGATTGTTTGTTATTATCAATAGCTGCGTAATCAAGAACCAAGAATCGACAGGATAGTAAAAATCTTCCACCTTTACAATTACATCGGTTACTATTCCACGAGGGAGTTTAAGAGTAAGATCAGCCAAAACCACGGTGGTTTCGGCTTTTTGAAGTGGACCAAAGTCATATTGGTCATATAAACTCCCTGGAAGGATACTAACACGGCTCCGAGATCCAACAATGCCCTAGCCATTTTAAAGTCACCCACTTGAATGGGAATAACCGGCGTTCCTAGATCCTGAAGCTTTGGTGGAAGGGCACCTGATAGAATGGCACTCACATTTGCGAGCACATCAAGTTTCTTAGGAAACTTATGGTTTCTTTTCTGAGTGCACATATCTTTCAAGTACTTTGCATAAGCAGGAACCTGTTTAATTGCATCTAAAAGAGGTAGATTGATTTTAACTTGTTTGAAAACTTCCCATATTTCTTCTTGTTATGGGCCTCTTTTATTGATAGATGAAGCTTTCACCGGATCAATTAAAGCTGCTAGATAAGGAATGGTATTAGCCTCCACACCTTTATCCTTTTTTTCCTTTAGTTCATCATTTAAAACCAGTTTAGTGTTTTCTGAAAAAGGTACTTTCTTTAATGGTTTAGACACAACAGTTTCATGCTCATCATCACTATTTACAATTTCATCAACATCCTCCACCACTCCTTCTACAAAAGGTGGTGGAGGGATGACTTTGTTGTCATATACCTTACCATTACGTAGAGTACTTACTTGATTGACATGATGTTTCCCATTAGAGTTTTGTTGTTGTGGGTTCATTGTTGTATCACTTGGTAATTTGCCCGGGTTCTTTCTAATTTGAGCAATATCTTGTGCAAGTTGTCCCACGTGTTTGTTCAATGCTTCATATGCTTTATCTCTTATTTCATTCTCCTTCTTATTTTCCTTCATCATTTTCATAAGTGCATCCAACTTTGAGTTTATAGAATCATCATTACTTAACTTTCCCGTTTGATTACCTTGGTAATTCTTAGATGAGCTTCTTTGTTGACCACCTTGATTGTAGCCACTTTGATTGTAGGAATTTCTTTGAGAGCTACCCTGATAATTCCCTTGTTGGTGGTTTGGATACGGCTGATTACCTTGATTGTAACCTTGAAAGTTTGGGTTCATTTGGTTAGTAGCATTTCCATACCTGAAATTAGGATGATTCCTCAATCCAGGGTGATAACTATTGGAGTTCATATCAAACTTCTTTCTCTCTCCATATACTTGATTCACTTCTTCATGTTGTCCCAGCAACAATGGACAATCTGCATTTAAATGCCCCAATTCCCCACATTCATTACACACATCAAATCCAACTGATGCTACATCTTTGGCTCCCCCACGTCCCAGCTTGGCCAATTGCCTTTCCAAAGAAGCAATTCTTTCTTTAGTCTCATGGTCAATGGTAGTGGATCTTGCTGGAGCAGGCTTTGACCTTCTGCTAGCCGAAGCTTGAGCCTTGGAGTTCTTGCACATTCTTTCTAAAAACTCCCAATCCATGTCTTCATGATTAGATAAGAACGTACCGTTACTTGTGGAGTACAAATATTTTCTTTCCTCCAGTGTTAATCCATCTAAAAATGCCTTAATCAATTCCCACCTTTCAATGCCATGATGAGGGCACATGCGGATCAACTCTTTGAATCTTGTAAACGCCTCACGAAATTGTTCACCCACTTGTTGTTGAAAGGATCGAATGGCATCTCTTGCGTCACTAGTCTTCCCCATAGAATAGTATTCTTCAAGAAAAACCCTTTGCATCTCTTGCCAGGTATGGATGCTGTTATCAGGTAGTGTGAGAAACCATTGCTTAGCTCTATCTTTCAAGGTGAATTGAAACAGTCTCAGTCTCACTTCATCTTGTGTAAAGTGATTTCCACTGATAGTGCTACATATTGCATCAAATTCAGCAAGATGTACATATGGTTCTTCTGTTGCAGTACCTCTAAACGCGGGAAGAATAGTGAGATAGTGAGGGCGTACGTCAAAAGATCTTCCTCTACGATTTGGAGGTGCAATAGGATTCGGGTTTTCAGAAATAGCTGGTCTGAAATGACTATCCACGCCTTGTACAGGAGCTCTCTGAGGTATTCTTTGTTGGTTGACATTATGATTATTAACCCCACCCCGTTGTTGATTGATAGGTGGTGTATTCCACCCGTATTGGTTATTTCTCCAATTGTGGTTTCCATTATATCCATCACCTCCACCAAAATGTCCATCCCAATTGTTATAATTTGCATCATTATATGGTTCTTCATTATTATTCCACTCATCTTCATAATCTTCATCACCCGTATGAACACTATGCATGCTCACATGATCAAAATCGTTTCCTTGATTGAGGTTGTTTTGGTTCAGGTTATTGTTGGGTGGTGGTTGATTTAGGTTATTGTTGTTGTTGCGGTTGTTATTTGGTGGTGGGGGTGGATTTGGGTTTTGGTTTTGGTTATTAGGGTTCATGGGTGGGTTTTGGTTCGGAGCTACATTTCCTCCTTGTGAAACATTTACCGGTTCCATCTCTATTGACTGAGATGAACTAGAAGCTGCTTGTTCAATAGCACGAGAAATTGGTGGCACTGGAATTCCCGTTCTATGCAAAACACGATTTTCTCTTGCTAATCTCTCAATCTCTGGATTAAAAACAATAGGTGATTTCCGACCCGAATAACGCGTATGCATGCACCCTGTCACCTGCACACTGAAACACACCAAGCGTAACAAAGAACAGAAAGAGTAAACAAAGCACTAAGCAAAACACACAAAAAAAATTAAGAAAAATAAAAAACTAAAGCAATCAATTAAACTAAACACCAAGCGCACAGTCTCCTCGGCAACGGCGCCAAAATTTGATCGGTGTCGAAGACCCAATCAAATAAGAAAAGAATTTTGCTTGTTTTATGATTCCTAAATACCTTAACTAGTTAGGGTAAATAGGGTGTCGATCCCACGAGGAGTCCGTGGATGGTGTCACGCGTAACTGATTCAAAATTTACTTACTTACTATTGTCACTAAACTGTAATTTAGAACTAAATGAAATTATCAATAAAAATAATCACTTTATGAAGCAAGACGAAACTTGGACATGGTTGAAAACTATTGCGATGAAAAGGGATCACACCCGGGTTTCAGGAATGTAAATGAATATATAGCTAATGTTTTATCCAATCTTGAAGTTACATAGACATAACTTGCTTATCACGAATGTTGAAAAGTAATTGCGAACTTGATATCCGATTATGTAAATTAACTAGTAAACTAACTAATTTCACAATCTAGAAACTTTATTTATAATTACCAATTAATGAAGATAACCTAATTAATACTCAATGGTTAACAATGTAAAACTGATAACTTGATAAGTAATAATCAAATCAACGAACACGAATCTTTAATCAACACATAGTTCAAAACACATAAACGAATAAAAGTTATTAAACAATCAAAGTTTATGTCTTGACTAGGTAAACACATATGCATGCATCATCCAATCACAAACCGTCCACCCAGGGATGATCACGGGTGGTTTAGCCTTGCATCTTCATCATAATCGCTTCAATCTTGTCTTTTTGCATACGAATCCTCGATCACTTGATGATTAGAGAGGGTTTTTATGACTCAAAAATGCTCCAAGATTTGTTCTTGAGGTTGGGAGTCAGTGTTTTCTTCGAAACCTAATGTTAGGGTTTAAATAGGTTTTGAAATTTGAAACAACCCTCAAAATATCGCCCTCGACCGTAACTTACGACCTATAGGCCATAGCTTACGGTCTACCTTCACCCAGACGGCCAAACCTCCTATCTTACAGGGTTAGCAGACGGAATTAGCACAGGGCCGTAAGTTACGGCCTTAGGCCGTAGCTTACGGCCTCCCTTCAGTTTGCACAGTTTTCTTTATTTTCAGCACCTTTCAATCTGTAATCTTGGTATCCTTTGTATCCTTCTCAAATAATGCCCATCAAGCTTCATTTATCCTACATTTCAAACACGCAACAAAGTAATATTGTTCGACATATAAAATATATTAAAACTGCAATATTAACTATACTAAGTGCATGCATATTAACCAATCATCAGTTATGCTGAAGAAGCAAAAGTTCTCAAATTGAGAACTGTCTACTGAAAGCTTCGGAAAATAGAGTACTTGAATTGGAAACTCAACTCAAAACTCTACAGCAACAAGCTGAAAGAGTTGTAACCCTTGAAGAACAACTCAAAACTTTTTAGCAACCTACTGCAAAGGCAATGGATCTTGAAAACAAAGTTGAACACCTACTAGAGACCATTGACCTTCAAAACTCCATCATCCTGAGCCTTCAACTTTCAGCATCACAAGAACCTTTGGATGTGCCTTCCTCCGTCAATCTGGTATCATCTGGAATCTTAGATGGTGCTACTAAAAAAGGGGAAGATGAGCCCAATGAAGCTGAAGATATTCTTCAGAGACTGGCTACTCAAGTTATTCATGCAACACAACCAATCTCCTTCTCTTCACAATGGACTGACTAGTATGAGCCTTTATCAAAAGCTAAAGTCAACCTGAATAAGCTTCTTGATAAGTATGGCTATGATAGTGAAGAGAAAAAAGAAATTGAGGCCAGGAGGGTAATGAGGAGGATGAACCAAAAGGTTCTACTTTGGAAGAAGAAGATGGCCATGATAAGAGATACAAAAATTCTTCTTTACTCTCTCTAAAAAGAAAAAGAAATGATAAGGAATCATCAAAGAGAGAGATAGTGCTAGGACTTAAAGCCTTTCCCAAGCTATCTACTAAGAAGAAGCACCACTTCTAAAAGTGCTCTTAAAAGCTGCTAAAGCACTAAAGAAATCAGGTGCTCATGTAACTGCTAAAAGTACCATACAAGACACTTCTTAGGCAGATGTGTCCTTAGAAAAGATGGTGGTTTACAAAAAGAGGCACCCAGACGATGGATGATGCTATGGAAAGACATGGGGTGACCTTTGAGGGTGAGCCTACCCAACTTCATAAGGATTCACCTAAGTCTGAACTCAAAAAATCAATAGAGGTGATATTTGGTCAACTGGAAGTTGAAACTGAAGCCTTAGTTAACTCTGAGGTGAATGTGGATACTAATGGGCTTGAAGTCGCTCATGATGCTGAGAGAGCTCAAACCACTACCAATGATCCCAAGTCAGCTGGTGAGACATCAGGTGTAATTCCTAATCCTTTGACAGCAGACTTACTGAAGTCTGTACCTCTGACAAAGGTAAGAAACCTATGATGGCTGAAGAGGAAATACAGATCGAATAACATAAATCAAAGGCTAGATTTCTGATGACTAAAAAAGGTGGAGTTTTTCCCACAAAAGGTTGAGAAGATGTGATAGTTAGGAAGGCAGGCAGATCTAGAGAATCCTCAGTGATAAAGAATATCATTGCACTAATCAAGAGAGCAAAGGATTCAAGAGCTGTAAGAACAACATCTAGAGAATTCAACCGTGGAGGTGAACCCAGTAGAAAACTATCAAAAGGTCCACCTAGATCAAAGACCAAAGCTGTCAGTTAGGTGTTATCTAAGTCATCCAGGCCATCTGCTGAATTCATCCAGAGAACAGCAACTCAGCAGGCTTTAACAGCTATAACTGCCAAACCCAGTCCTGTGATCCCATCTGAGAAGAAAGAAAAGAAAGTTGAAGAAAAATATCTCCTAGAAGCTTAACTTGAGTTGAAAGGATACAATTTTGATAAGACCATGGAGTCGAGAACTGCTGAGATCAAGTCTAAATTGATATCTACAACTCATGCTGAAATGGAGAAAGCAGCTGAGTCAACTAGGAGAAAGAGGGCTGAATCAGAAAAAAAGAAATATGAAAGAGTTCAACAAGAGGTTAGGGATAAGCACCAGATGAAGCAGTTCCTCAAATACTATGGTTTCTCAAATAGACTAGTAGGACCCATGAGTATGTCAACTCTTAATTGGAACATCAGAAGAATCAATAAAAAAAGTTATTGCTGGAGAGCTCTCAAAGCTTGAACAAGCCAGAGAGAAATTAGAGAGACAACAGGCCAAGTCAAAGAAAGTTACTCAGAAGTCACCCATTTGCCGACTAGGCCTCCAGCATCCCCTAACTCTTCATCAACTGCCTCTGATGATAAGAAGCCCATCTTTTCAATCCTTGCAAAGAAGACAAAAGCTCCAAAGAAAGTAATTAAAGCAAGGATTGTTAATCATGATGTAGAGGAGAAGATACTCCAAGGAACCAAAGTGTTGGCAGCTGGGTATCTTACTAAGATGAAGAAATTTGCTGTCATGAGGCTAATGGACAGATCATTTACTATGACTATAAGAATGTGGTACTTGATCTGCCCCTTGACATTTTAGAGCAAGTTTCTAAGTACTTTAGCATTTTTGGATGAAAGAATGACAAGTCCAAATGCTAATGCATAAAGTACTAACCTTAGTCAAAACTAATACCGGTGAAGAAGTTCTTGAAACTCCACTATCAGCACATGATCCCATAATGGAGTAGGAATATGATCAAAAGAAGAACTCCTACTTTATAACCAGATTAGCAGCTAGAAGAGTAGCTTACTTAAGAAACCAACTGGTTTGCTTCAACCGGTTTGAGATAGCTGACTTAACCAAACTACGACTAAGGAACCAAAGAAATGACTCTGAGGCAAGGGAAGTGGAAAGTTTTTTATGAGGATCTACAACTCCCACCTAGAAAGATCAAGGCAGGCTTTAGAAGAAAGAAAAAAGAAAGAAGAATCTGAAGCTTCCAAATCCTCTTCACCAGCCAAACCCAGCAACCAATCAATCTCACCTCCTCATACTTAACCACATACTCAAACCATTGAACATGGTTCACCAAAAGTCCAACCATCTTCTAAAACAGCCAAATCCTCTACCCAGAGCCAATCTGAAGAGTCAGCAAATGAAGTGATCATCATTAATGTTGTTGATAGAATGAGACATGGGTTGGAGCATCTGGAAGAAGAAGAAGAAGAACTCTCAGAATCTAAGGAAGAAGAAGACTCAAAAAATAATGATAAAATCATCAAATGAAATTATGATTTTAAAACTAAGAGGTTCTCCATTGAAAGGAAGAATAAGGCAAAATATTTTTTCCTATATGAACTAGATGTTCTGAAGCTCAACCTTGAAGATTTGAAGACTATGCATAAGTTGATCTCTGAAAATGAAGACATGCCAGACAGGTACAAGTGCATGGCTACTATTCAAAAGATCAAGTTTAGCAACAAGGCTGAGCAAAGGAAAGAAGAAGAAGAAGCTCTGCATGTACTCAACTAAGCATTCATGATCCCATCATTCATTGGAGTTACAATTCCTCAACCAACACCTTCAGTCTCACATATACTGGTGCTGGCAAAGTTGAAGTTAAAGAGTATGACTTGTTCAGGATCTCTTGGCACAACATAAAGGACCTGGTGAGTCTACCTCTTGACAACCCCTCAAAGATAGTATAGGATACATGTATAAGCTTCAACTACTAAGAATGCTTGAAGGTTAAAGATAGAGTTTTGGTAGCATCATCCTAGGGGGAATTGTTGAATCATAAAGGATAAAACTACCAAAACTCAGGATTTCAGCATTGGCCATTAACTGTCAAACTTGCCAGGACTTGGTCCGGAGATATTTTTCAGATCAAGTTTCACCAAAAGGACATGCAACTAATCCAATATCACCACCATGGTCACAATCATCATCATCATCAGACTTCTTCTTACCTTTTATATCATCCTTACCCTCATCACGACCATTATTATCGTCATCATCATTCTCATCATCATCATCATATAATCAACCTCATCAAGTCCATCATCTTCATCAATAACTTGAGAACTCAGAATCACATACTCTGGAGTGACAATCACCTCAACAGAAGCTTGTATCAAGCATTGATCATCAATAACCACATCAGTCTTTGTTATAATAGGCTCTGGATCTTCAGTAAAAGTCTCGATTTGCTGTATTTGTATAATTGGTTCTTGATCAGTAGTTTGTTGTCTTTTACATTCTCCATGTTCTATATTTTGACTCATTCTAGCTGACTAGTTTGGACCGTAGACTGAGCTGTAAAGGCTTTGTACTGATTATCCACCATCTGAACATAATCATATAAGACTTGCATCTAATGCTCCAAAGTCTTTATCTGTGTCTCTTTCAAATGAGATTCTAACTTAAGCATCTCTATTTCTTTAGTCTTTTCTAATACTTCTCTCTCCAACAGACTAACTTTTTGTTCTAATGTTGTAGGAGTGATATGCGGAGAATCTGATGAAGTTCCATCTTGTCATCTTTGCTCAGGAGGAGTGTTGATGAGATGTTCAACATCAAAAGTAATGTTATCATCTTGGCTTCTTGGTGGTGTAGACCGGATGTTAACATTATATGAAAAGGAGTCTCAGTTACTGAACTGGTTTTAGTCATGATAACTGGAATTTCCTGAGTCATAGTTTAACTGACGCTCCCTTCCTCAACTGTTACCGGAATCTCTTACCTGGTAAAGCAATAGTCATTGGAGTTCGAGGCTTTCTAAAGGTAACACCTCTCCCTCCTCCTCTACCACTTCCATGACTTTTAGCAATACTTTCATTCATGCAATAATCTTCTTTATCTTTTTAGTGTTAGAAGAGTCTTCTGGAATGTAATCCATATCAGCTTCTTTAGCAGTTCTCTTTACTGGTGTGATAGACTCGTTTAGCCTCTCTTCTTGAATGTTAGGCACTTTGCCTATTTCATCATTGGTCATCTCAAAATAAGAGCAGTCATCTAACCATCTATCAAATTCTTCATTAGAAGTAAGTTCTCTCTTAGGAGCTTAACTTCCTAGAGCATTATCAGGAGTTCTAGATGAATTACCAACTATTTTAGCATGATAATGTTACTCTACTTGTTGTTGCTGTTGTTAAGGTGGTGGATCATCTGAAAATCTTCTAAGTTTGGCAAAGTGATCACCCTTCCATGCATTGCCTTGCGTTCCCATTAGATATGTAAAGATATCCTTCTTTATAAGCATCACCGAATATGTAGCGGTACCAATATTAGCTAACTCTGGATAAGCAGCATTCACTATTAGTTGTATAAATCTTGGACACATAATGAACTTCTTCCTTACTGCTGTAGTCACATTCTTCTACATTTCAGCAAATATATCTTTGGAAATGTTGTATGGAAGATCATCAACCATAGACACTAACAGAGAACAAAAATAGCACTTAAACTATCCAAGCCAGCTTTCAGATTACTTAAGCAATGAACCACTACATGAAAAAGATAGTTCTAGAATAGTGGTAAATGCTTCTGCTCTAGAGATGGATATCTATGATCATATCCCATTCTCTTTAGAAAGCTCTTGCAACCTCATCATCAATCTTTAAAGCTGAATTGGCTTGATCTCCCAACTAAAATACCCAGTCAATGATATTAGCATTGATCACTAATCATTTTCCCTTCATAGTTGCCACAAAGCATTGATTGCATTCTTCAACTCTTTCATTAGCTGCAGAATTCCAGAAGTCATTGATGAATTTTGAATAGATAGTTGGGTTGGCCGTGATAGCATAATAGACTTAAGATGTCTTCAATCCTTCAATGATCGATCTGAATATAGCCTTATCTACAGCAACTTCTCCTAAATATGCAACTGCATTATAATTTTAATTAAAAACCATTGATCTAGCCATCTACAAAATAAAGAATGCTTGTAATTGAAACAAATTCATCAAAGTCTAATTTTGGTAAAACATAATAAAATTTTGAACTCATCGCAGGAAAAGTAGGTTATCGCACGCAATAACTTATAGCGATCGGGTGTGACTTTCTGAGATGACAAGTCAACTCATCGCACGACAGTCAAACCTATCGCGTGCGCTAATTTTCAATTTTAGAATCTCTCACTTCTATTCATCTTCTACACAACTTTTTGTGTGCGAAAGCTTCAAGTACCATTCAAAATTCGACAATTTTAACGAGTTTTGACCATTATTGAGGGTTTCTTATGTGTCGATTAGTCATTATTTAAGTACATTTAAGTCCAATTTGTCCAACTTTCGATTCAAACTTAAAACACTAAATCAGTTCAAGTTCAAACTCGGTTAAAATAACTACGAATCAAGGATATACCTGTATACACACACTCAACACACCAAAATGATTAAGAAATCAATATCAATTGTTCACAATAGCACGAATGCAAGAAAAAAACTTTAAAAAGAGTTTGAATGTGGATGTGACACGATTAATGAACATGTTGTGTAAGCGTTGAACTTATATAACATCTTATGTTGTCGCTCGAGAAGTCTAAACTCGCACACACAGAGTTCTCGCGTGCGAAAACTTTAAATTCATTTTTTTAAAATTTTCAAACTTTTTAATTCATTTTCAAATTGTTGATTATAAACATCTTCTAGCTGTATTATAATAAGACTGGCTAAGTTGATTACCAATATAATTGTCCCTTTTAAACTCAATCTTCACTCTTTACTAAGACAAATATGTTGTGATTTTATCATGTTTTGAATTAATTGTATGATGTCAATAGATTCCATAACCAAAAATTCTATAGAACTCCTATTCTGCTTCAAGACACTTTTAAGATTTTAAATCACCCTAATTTCACTTAAACCTTCCACTACTGATCTGTAATTTCATATTTATGAAATTTTCTAAAATAACTATTTGAGCATAACTAGCCTGAGAGATGTTTATGAACACGGAATATTAACAAGTTTTAGGACTTATCAACAGCAAATAAGTTTTAAAGTTTTCCCTCTCAAGATGTTTAGTTACATACCAATTCGAACTTGTAAGCCCCATCTTTTGATTTTGCCTCCTCTGTCATAATATATTCTCAAAGAAGAAAAGTATTATCATATAGTATGTATATATTTGATATATCTTTTATTTGTGTGTATATTAGCATCTTTTATTCTTATATATGACATCTTTTTACTCTTTTCATGTAGATATTTTCTTTGTGTTTTTTTATTTTTTCATTCTTTTCATCATTACATATATTTATGAATATTATTGAATAAAATATGATAGGCTTGAGTATGACAAGACTATAACTCTCAATCTGTTTTAGCATAAAACCAGTGTTACCACAAATCCCTGATATGTTACCTACTTCAGACATACCAAATTTAGTTCTCGTGAATCGCAATCCATATTGCTTTTCATTCTTATAAGCAAATCTTGTCAATATATCAAATACAAGCAAAAGCAGTTTCTTTTTAAGCCTTAGAATATAATATATCAAATTCATGAAATATACTATTATTTCTATTTATACAGAAAACTCAATTTTTTATTTTTTTTAAATCTTATTAAAGCAAAAACCTTTTTGAAAGTTTTGAATATATTTCTATCTCCCCCTAAACCAAAATATTTTTCATTAAAGTTTCAAATTTCTCCCCTTAAAATTATAATTATCTAAAGCAAAATACAATTTTAACAAACAAAGATAAAAATGAAATTATAGTTAGTGAAAATTCCTGTGTAATTATCCAAAGTTAATCATTCCCAAAGATCAGACTAGAAAGTCAAATCGAGAATGATAAAAAGCCTTGGTGAACAAATCAGCAATGTTTTCTTTAGATATGACTTGTTCATGATGTATAAGTTTTCCATCAAAATAATCATTGATAAAATGCATATGGATGTCTATGTGTTTTGTTTTTGAATGCTGAATGGGATTTTTTGTAAGGTCCCGTTCCCAGAGACCTCACAGTTGGACAATCATAGCATTAATAAAAAAACAATAAACATTTCATAAAACATTGCAGAGGAATTGAGTTAACAAACCCATTCATGCATATAATTAATGTTGCAAAATAATACATCGTTGTAAGTTAGGGTTACAAAATAATCTATTAGTTGCATTACAATACAACAAAATCATTAAGCATGAACGGATGCCAGTCTAGCCCTGACGAGTAGCTTCCCCCGCATGCCATCCTCAGCAATAATTACCTGCCAATTGAAAATGCATAAAAGTCAGCGTTGCTGAGTGAGTTCTAGTTTTAAAACGTTTAAAATACCTTGTAAGATTTATATATGAAAATATCCTTTGCAATAAAATATTTCCTTTACTTTCGTACGTGAGCATTCATCATATATACATCAAGGTATAATCTTGATTATCTTTCATTATCTCATGCATTCGTTCGTTTCGTACTTTTTCATTATCTTCCGCTATTTCTAGATCCTGTCATAACTTTATCCCCATCGTTGGGCAAAAAGTCACCTCATTCTCGGGGTTAAGTGACAAGGACCCCGTTTCGTACGTATGGATCAATCACTAAGACTGATCCCCCTGTGTATGAACCCACATGGGTTAGCCAAGATCGCACGCTATAAGACACACAGTTGAGCTGACAACCCTCAGTGGATTGTGAACCTCCTTAAATTTTTCTTGAAAGACTTTTCATTCATTTATTATGTTCCACTGTGCATTAGTTCATTAATCGTTTACTTTCTTTAAGGATAATACTTTGCGTATACGAATATAATCACACCACGTATAGTCACATGATAGATACATAATAGGGAACATAAGAACAGCCTAAAAATATGCAAAACATAAACAATTACAACCATCAAGACATCTCAGAGAAATTCTTTAAATTTCCTTTTTCCTTTAGGCGCATGAGTACTATGCAGGCTCATGAGTACTGCTTGGGCGCATGAACACTATGCAGGCATATGAACCAACACTTAGGCGCCTGGAAAAAACTTCTGGGCGCATGACTACTATATGTGCGCATGCACTTACACTAAGTCACTGGGCAGTAGGCGCATGAGGAACTTGGGCGCATGAGAAACTATTAGGCACATGGCAACTATTAGGATGCATGACCGAGCACTTAGAATTATTTAGGCAATTTCCTTGGCGCATGAGCCCTATTTGGGCGCATGACCCACACTTATGTTTTTCTAAGTCAAATTCTTCAGGCGCATGTGCCCTATTTGGGCGCATGACCAGTAGTTATGCATATTTCAGACTTATTTCCAAACCCAATCTACATTCTAACCTGTTCTAAGCTTGTATCCATCATTCTAAACACCAAGAACACATACACCACCATAAACATGAACATAAACACACATATGCATACGGGTACATGTTAAACAGTTGTAAAACATTTTAAATATGCATTTTCAGCCCCAAAGAGTTTAAAAACCCATAAAACCGGGGTCTAGAACTCACCTATTGCAACCAACAAGTAAAACTCCTCCAAACTTGTGTGCACAAGAGTTCAAACACCTAAAACAAACCAAAACAAACACCCAAACACATAAAACACTTAAATATCGGTTTCAAGGTTAAAATCCCAACAAAATCGGCCAAATATACCAAGAAACACTTACCTTCGACAATTTTCAGCTTCTTTCTCTCTCTAAACCGAGAGAATTCAGTTTTCTTCTTCTTCTTCATTCAGCCAAAAAGGAAAAGCAGACAGCAGTAGCATGGGCGACCATGCTTTTAAAATCCATAAAATAATGGATTTTGTACTCTTTTGCACTTAGCCCCCCTCCACTTTTACTACTTTTCCCTTTTGCAAGATACTTTTTATTTTCTTTTCTTGTTGCTTTTCTTTTCTTTTATTTTGACAAGAAATTTCGGGTGTTACATTTTTCACAATGTTAAGAACTGTAGAGTTATCATACCTAATGGTGGTATCAAAGATATTCAGTCTGTAATCAAGAATCTTTTATTGTATCCAAACAATCTGTGAACTACTAGATGTAGTCACATATTCAGCTTTTGCGGTGGATATGGAAACAATGTTCTACTTTTTGCATTGCTATGAAATCAACCTATATCCGAGAAATTGACAACTGTCTGTAGTTGATTTCTTGTGCAATTTACAACCACCATAATCATTGCCGTATAAACATATAAATTAGATACAAAACTCCTAGGATACTAAAGTCCAAGTTACGGTTGGCCTTTGAGATACTTGAATATTCTTTTAACTGATTTCATCTGTGACTCCTTTGGATTACTATGATAATGTGCATATTGACAAACAGGAAACATAACATCTGGCTTGCTTGTAGTGAGATACATTAAGGATCTAATCATTGATCTATACAAATATTTATCAATAGTTTCACCTGTGAGATCAGGAAAAAGACTAGGACAGGAAGACATAGGAGTTGTAGCAATCTTGGAGTCTTAAAACTTATATTTTTCTAGAACAGTTTAAACATATTTTTCTTGATATGTCAAAATACTTTGAGCATCTTCTTTAAATTTTGTACCCACGAAAAATGAAATTTCCTTAAGATAACTCATCGTAAATTTTGTCTTCATCATAGCCTCCAATTCCTTACACAAGGCATAATTTGTAGATTCAAAAATAATATCATCAACATATATTCAGACAAGAATAAAATCATCACCAGTGTTTCGTATAAAAAGAGTTTGATCAATAGCTCCTTTTTATGTAGCCAATTGCAAGCAAATGTTCAATAAGAGTGGCATACCAAGCACGTGGTGCTTGATAAAGACCATAAAGAGCTTTGTTTAACTTGTATACATAATCATTATGATCTAGATTTTCAAACCTTGGAGGTTGACATACATAGGTTTCTTCTTTCATTTCACCATACAATAAAGCAGTCTTGACATCCACTTGATAGACTTTGAACTTCCTAAATGAAGCTTAAGTGAGAAATATATGAATTTCTTCAAGTCTAGTCACTGGAGCATAGACCTCATCATAATTTAAGCCTTCCAGTTGATAAAATCCTTGTACCACAAGGCGAACATTGTTGTGAACAATAACACCCTTTTCATTTGTCTTTTGTGAAATATCCACTTTGTTTCGATAGGTAACTTATCTTTAGGCAATTCACAAAGATGCCACACATTTAGTTTTTGGAATTACATCAACTCATCCTGTATAGCTTCAATCCAACTGTTCTCTTTTAATGCCATTTCCACATTCTTTGGCATATTTTGAGAAATGTAGCATGTATATAAGCTTGTATTGATTGCTCCTGACTGAGTTCTAGTACGTACGCCTTCAAATAATGGATCAATGATTGCATCAGTTGGATGAGTTTAATGAATTCTCAATTATAGAATGTCACCTGCAGAAATAACTTTATCTAAGTTAGAAATATGACCAACATGGTCATTCATAGTAACACCTCCTCATGATTGATAAACAATTATTTCTTCTTGATGAATATCAAAACTAGGAGTTTTGGATGAAATGGCATCAGTAGACGATTCGTCAAATGGTACTTGATGATGTAGATGTTTCAAAAGACTAACGTACATCTTCAACAATAGTTTCTAGTTCAACTTGAATAGAATCAGATACTTTTGATGAAACATGATCAGAAGCATGACCTTGTTTTGGATCTGGATTCGATGGTTGAGCAGCTGAAATATTAGATGAAGAAATTATGTCTGAAGAAATTCTATGATCTTGCGATGAAGTATGAAAATATTCATCAGAGAACACATAAGTCACTGTTGAATGCAAAGGATTGATATCTACAGATACATAAGAAGATCAATTAAAATTACCGAATAATGATGCATAGTTATATATATACCCAAGCGGGAGCTGATCCTGCATCGGTTTTGTTAGATTCATGTCAGTCAATATAAAATGACTCAATAATTTATTTTGTCCTTTTATTATAAACTCGATATGCAACCTTGTTTCCCGAATAACCAACAAACTAAGAATCATCAGCCTTAACATCAAATTTTAATTTTAAATCGAATGTGTGTAACAATGACAATAACCAAAGGCTTTAACATATTTACTATGGATTTATGTTTAAAGAATACTTCATAAGGAGTCATTTGTTGTTGCTTATTGATTAGGACACGATTCTAAACATAACAAGTAGTTTTGACTACTTCTGCCCAAAAGAATAATGGATTTTACGGTAGACAGCATTGTTCGTGCAGCTTCAATCAATGTTATGTTCGTTTTTCAGCAACTTCATTTTATTGCAGAGTTCCTTCTGCACTGTATTGTCTTGCTATTCCTTTTAAATCACAAAAATCATTCAAGGCATGATTGCAATATTTAGTTCCATTATCACTCTGAATGCACTTTATCTTTTTGTTAGTTTGATTTTCCACAAGAGTTATAAACTTTATCAGCAAATGAGGTATTTCATCCTTAGTTTCTAAAAAGAAAACCCATGTGAATCTAGAAAAATCATCAGTAACAACCAAACAATAGGAACATCAAACTAAACTTATAACATTGAATGGACCAGAAAGATCCATATGTAAAAGTTGTATGTTTGAGTCAATGGAGTTGTGTGCAATAGGTTTATGAAGAAGTTAGTGTTGTTTTCCCTTGGAACATGATAGACAATGTTAGATAATTCAAAATTCTTTCATTCGTAAACCTACAATGTGATTCCCTCTAACTAATTTATTCGCTTTTTTATATTGACATGTCCTAGTCAACGATTGAATCACTCTCAAGGCTTTGGATAATAAGCAAGATGCGGTCACCAAAGAATTAAAACTATTCATATCCAACAAATATGTATCATTGTCTCTTGGTGTCCTCAATAATACCTATTCATCTACTATCACAAAAAAGGTTTGATTATTAAATATTCTTTTGCTATGAAATGTGTTACATAGTTTTTATCACATATTTGACATACACTTAGCAAATTTTGTTTTAATTCTTTAACAAAACTTACATCCTTAAAACTTATCACACCATGAGTCACAGTACCTTTCTTGGTAATTTTACCTCCTTTATCTCTGGCGAAGATAACATAACCACCATTATGAGGTTGAATATTATGTAATAGTGATATATTACCGGTCATTTGCCTAAAATAACCGCTATCAACATGCCATAAAACGTCAATAGTTCGACGTGGTTGTTCCTGCATAAATTGATTAATTATTCACTTTTAGAAACTCGGGCCATGGTTGACTTGAGAATATTGTTTTCATCTAGGTATGTAACTGATTTTAGAATCATATCACAATTTCATTAAAAATACAACCATCAATAGGATACAAAACTTTTCATTTACTTTGATTTTCCAATCTTGAATAGATTTTTTAATCTTGGCTTTTTTTCCTCGAGTGAGAATTCTTATTGATAGACTTGATCTTGCTTTCATCAACACTTTGTGGTTTATTAATAACATTAATTTTGCTCAAGTTTTCATTTGTTTGAATCTTTGATTTTTCAATAAAAGATTTCGTTTGAATTGTATTTTTATTAAACTTGGCATTTATAAAAAATTGTTTTCTATTATGTGAAATTGAATTATGTACCGTTATTTATTAATTGATTTATGTTGATAAATTTAGTTTCTTGTCATATGATTTGGTTTCCTACAAACAAAACAATATTGTTTATGTATTTTGGTAGAGAGATACAAATCATTCACACTCATGTTTCTCTAAAACTATTTATGATAACCACCAAAGTTATGATAGAACCCGGCTTTAGAATATCTTTAGCCATGTGATTCTATAAAGTCTCTCTTTTCTCTTAATCAACTTTTACTTTTCTAGCTTGATATGAAAGAACTGAGGAAATTTTATTTGGCTTTGAAATTAGATCTGTAGCTAATGAGGGATAATCTGTAGCTTTTATACTTTGGGATTGCTAGAATTGGACCAGTCTTTATGACTCTTAAGCTACAAACATTTATTTCACAGAGTTAGCATCAAAGAAAAGATTTTTTTTTCAGAATCAAAAGTTAGTTTCTTTAAAAATATATTCTTCCTTATCTATAGTACCCTTAGAAACAAATCTGTTCTTGAAATTACCTTCAAGTCAGATGATGTTTTATTTAATTGTTTCCTTTTAAGATTATTGTCACTGTGCATAATTTTGCTTTTAATTTTTCTTGTTTTGTTAAACACTTTGAACAGTCATTCTTATCAACTAGAAACCAAATGTCTCAGTTAAATCAAGTGATAGATTACAATCAGTTAATATTCATTACAAATCTTATTTTTAGTTTTCTTAAAACTAAATCATCATTAGTTTTCCAAACTTCCATAATTCCATCTCTCTTCACACTTTCTACACAAACATTAGAATCACATATTTTAGTTTCTGATTTTGTGAGAGGACCAGCAGCTAAAGGAATGTTGATTGAAGGATCTAAGTCACAATATGGTTGAAATCCCAGACCGTAACTCATATCCTCATCCGTTATCCTAAATGATGAAGGCATACAAGAATAATCATGATTAAATGAAGGTGCTATTTTAGTAAAACCAATATCACTCTTACGCCTAATAATTTATGTATCATTTGGGATTTAATTATCCCTTCAACGAGTGTCTAAGAAAGTTCAAAATTTTCAACCGTAAGTTTAGTAGATATGAATTCACTATTAAGTTTATATATTTCCAAAGCAAGTTTATCATTTCATTTAGACAAATCATTGTTTGTACAATTTTTCTCATGAAGATTAAGTTATAATTGATAAATTATTTTATTAAAACCTTCTAATTTTTCTTTGAAAATTTTTTCAAGCTTGATATTGAAGTTTTTAAACCTCTATGACCAATTTTTCATTATCAACTTCATATTTTAAAACTTTCTCAACACAAGAATTAGTACATTGATGAGTATATACCTCAGACTTGGCAGAATATGATTTACCGACACAATGCACTTCCTTTACCATGAATTCTTTCAAAACTTCCTTTTCCTTCATTTCTTCTTCTATTGAAATTTCTGGAGTAGTGTCGACAGCTTACATCTTTTGAGCATCCACCGTTGCTGGAGTTTTCTCAACAACATTAGTAGCACATTCTTTCATCTCAAAGTTTGTTGGAGTAATCTTAACAGCATTTGTAACCTTTTTAGCTTCAACCTTATCAACATGATACTTCACTTCTTTAGATTAATAATTACCTATTTGTTCACTTTCTACACTTTCTTCATGCATTAACGCAAATTGATCATCACTGCTTCCTACTTTAGTTTCACCATTTTGAGCAAAAACTCCATCAAATATATCATTAGAGACAAATTCAGCAAATACGTTCTCTGATTTATCTTATGTTTCTTCTATCTTTATCTTATCAAACAATGCTATAGATATCTTAAGATCCAAATTCTCCATCTAGTCTAACCAGTCATACTTTCTATCAGTTTGAGAAACAAGAGCTTTATTACTGCTTGAAGTTCCAGCTTTATCAGCCTTGGTTCCAACCTCAATACTCACCATCTTCTTCCCACCTTCTACAGAATTGGTTTTTGGTTCTATACATTCCCTAGCAAAATTTCTAGGTTTGTCATAGTTGTAGCATCTTAGATTTGTCTTATCAAAGCCAATCTTGCTTGAGGTATTGACTCCAAACATCTTCCTCCTAGTTATTTTGGCAAAGTTTTTGGCACGATAAACAACCATTTCCATTTGATATTTAATATCATTTTCTTTAACATCTTCAGGGTTAACTTGTTGCAAATCATCTACAAGAACATTTGGTGCACTTAGCGTTCTAGCCATGAAAGTTTCATAACTAGACATAAATATAGTAAATAGTGCAAGATGTCCTTTAGCAATCCAGATAGCATGTTTTAATGGCATTGAAGTAGAAATATAAGCTTGTGGAATTTGGGGATGACGTTGGATGGATGAATAAATTTGAGGTTAAGGCCGGACTTAAGAATATTAAGATTTCATGGGAGAAAACTAACTTGCATTAGAAACTTAGAATTCAGATACTAGTGCTTCTTGTACTATAGGAATAATCAGACTTCCTGATTGCCATTGTTGGCACATTTGAGAATAGCTCACATAGTACTTTGGATTACTTGTCATTTTAGCATACAAGGCTATAGCTTAAGCACCCATAGATGTCTGATGGTTTGCAGCTCATTTTTTGTCATCCATCTCATATGATTTGATTGTCCATCTCATATGATTTTATTGTTTTGACATCCGGTAATTTTCCGTTACCAAACTCCGTTAGTTCCGTTAAGTCTTGCATACACGTGTCGTGCACATACACTAGTTGTCGTTGAATGTTGGTGACTTAATAATAATCAGTAATGTTAAATTGATGATAATTAAGTTAATAATGTGATTATTAAGTTATGCTTATGTGATTTAAATGTTAACTATAACTTTATCGCGTAAAGTGGAAACGTGTGTATCATTTCGTGAATCTTGTGATTTGTGAGATAATTTATAAAATTAGTATGGTTGACTAGTAATGTTTACATTATTAACTTAAAAACTCTCTTAAAAAGTATTTAAAAGATTAATTTGATTAAAAATACAAATTACAAGGTGTAAAGTGTAATTGTGAAAGAAATCAAGTTACAAAATGTAATTCCCAACCCTAAAACCCCCCATCGGCCGCGACCAACTCTCTTCCCCCTCTCCCTTGCGAAAACCGATTGAGATCAAGCACAAATCTTCGATTTTGGACCGATTGCAAGGCATACATCGCACTAGAAGCATCCAATCTCGTTCCTTCTCGCGATTTAGAAGGTAATTTCATGTTTCTTCATGTGTTTTGTTCTAGCCGAGAGTTTGTGTGCGATTTGGATGAATTGGTGGTCAATTGATGCTCGTTTGTTAATGTTGATGTGTTTGTTAGATAGAATGCATGCTAATTCACGTCAAGTATGCAATAAAGTTTGGATTTTGGTTGTTTGTTCATATGATTATCTTTAGCCGAAAGTTTGATGCAATTTTGATCAAATTAGATGTTGAATGTTGGTTGTTTGATGTTGTAATGATGCTAGTTAGGTTGTATGCATATTATTTAACGTCAATTTTGTAAGAAAGATGGGATTTTGATTCATTGTTCATAGGTTACTAAGAATAGTAACTTTATTTTGCATGAATTGATGGTTTGATGATGTATGAATGTTGTGGATGTGTTTGTGATGATGATTAGATGCTAGGTTGATGATATGAACAATTGAAAATCAAGAAGATGTGTTATAGTTCATACATTGCTAAAAATAGTAACTTTTGGTGTTGAATGTTGATGAATCATGATGATTAGATGTTGTTGATCATGTCTAGATATTGTCATGGACTTGAATTGGTATGTAAATGATGAATTCATGAATGTCTTGGGTGTTTGATGGATTTGGGATGAACTTTCCCAAAAGGGAAACTTTAATTGTGGAATCTCTTAAATATGATGATTTGGGCATGTTAGGAGCATTTGGATCATGCTAGTAAGTTCATAGATGAGTTCTAAGGTGATAGAATGTATTGGGTGGATTCAATGGATGTTGGTTTGGGTAATTATCTGTTTTAGCCTGTTTGTGGAAGTTCATGCTTATAAATCATAGGAGCATGTTAGGATTTTGATTGATTGATGGTTAATCATGAATGAATGTTTTGGGAATGATTTGGATTGTTGTAATTGATGTGTGATGGTCATCATACACGTGTGCGAATCTGAGGCCCCTACTTAGTAGGATTGGCAGGGTTTAGGGTGTGAAGTCGTGAGTGGCTTCACATGGCATATGGTGCGTGATTTGATCCTTGTATGGTGTGTTATTTGTGTTATAGATGTTATGAGCATGATAATAGTTTGAGACTCGCATGACTTGTATGATGCTTGATGATATGATGATCTAGGTAGTACTTATGGGTAATGAATTTCCATGTGTGATTAGTTTGGATGTTAATCATGTGTGATGTACTGTTACACTTGTTTGAATGAAATTTCACCTATAATGTCACCAACGGGTCAAACGGGTCAACTGGGTCAAATGTGTCTTGTCTTTCTAAAACCTTGGGTTCTTTGGTTTGTAGAGCACTTAGGGTTTCATATTATTCTGTGTATACGTACTTATGTACTCATGTGTTCTAGGTGACCTTTGAAGGTTGTCTTTCCTCTCTTTCTTTCAAGTTAAGCTCTAAGTTAATTCTTGCGCGTATCAGGTGAGTTCATGCCCCACTCTTTTACATACTCTCTTTTGGGGGAGATAGCATATTGGTTTTTATAAACGCTTTATCATGATAAGTTGTGTATGGTATAATATAGTGTTGATTACTATGAAAGTCCTCACACTTTCGGATTGTTAATAATGATGGTTAGCGGGAATTCTTGGGTAGTACTACTGGGTCTGACGAGCCCCACCTGTGCGACTCGAGGTCAAACGGGTGCACTATGCTCCTAACGAACATTTGTCACGACCTGGTAAGTCGTGGCAGGAGGCAACTAACGTAACACAGTCAGCTTCAATCGCGAAATCACTATGATTATTACTATTTGTTTATAGACTAGCTATCTATTACAATACACATCTTATATTTTGCAACTATCATTGGTTTATGTTTAAACGCAAACTCTTGAACTCACCAACCATTGTGTTGACATTTTAGTATGCTATTCTTAGGTTAAGGTTGCTATTGCCTAGGAGCACGTTACACGGGTCAGCATCATGGTGTTTGGCAGCATGTTATGAAACATTGTTTTGGGTTAAGAATGTTTAAACATCGTGTTTTGGTTTTGCTTAATACTTGGGCGCGTATGTTTGCACATTTTCAAATCATGTTTCATCGTTTTGGGTTTACTAGTTTATTTAACACTTCCGCATGGTTTTAAAGTTTGAACTTTGGTTGGTTTTATTTTAAAAGTGGCATATAGTGTCGTTCTGAGTAACTATTGACTGTGATCCTGGTTTGTTCACACGCCTCGCTGTAAAACTCCGCTCGTGGATTTTGAGGGTATGACAGATTGGTATCAGAGACATTGGTTATAGGGAACTAGGTTGCATACACACTAGACTATAACCGCACAGTTGTTAGTTACTTATCGCTTACTCTCCTTACTGTATACTCATTGGCATACGCAACACTTACTTCGCAGCATGGCATCGTCATCCAAGAAATTTAGGCAAGAGACCTGCACTATCTGAGTCACCTCCTACGTCTCCTGTACCTGATAGGGGATTTACCTGGCCCCGACATCCTTATCCTCCTAGCAAGATAGACTGGGATCAGCCTTTCATACCTCCTAAGCTCGATCCTCCGCAGAACTGGGATTTCTACCCCACCTACATAAACCGTATGGCTTATAGAGAGCGCGTATCACCAGTAGCTCCTACATGACCTAGGACTAGGTCATCAACCGCCTCTGCATTGCCTACTCTTCCTACCTTAAGTATCCCTCTCGAGCAGGCGTTTGCAGCTTTGGTAGCCACTCTAGACACGGAGCGACAGCGGATTAGAGGACTCACTGATGAGAACTCTGCATTACGATCTGAGATGCGTCAGTTGCATTTCCAGGTAGAGACGCTTCAGGAGCGACTCTCGATGGCCATCGGTGGACATCATACTCTGGCAGGCAACGTTGTAGCACTTAGTGGGCGCATGGACGCATAGAAATTGAAGCCTACACGACCCGTACTCATGAGTTAGCCACTTTATGCCCAGGGATGGTGAATGAAATGCATAAGAGGGTTGAGCATTATATACGGGGATTGGTGCCCGAAATTCAAAGTATGGTAACTGCCTCTAACCCCACTACTATACAACAAGCTATCCGAACAGCCCACAGGCTGACTGATCAAGCAGTCGAGCAAGGTCGATTACCTAAGCGGGGCGCGGTGGCAAGCGTGCCCGACCATAAACGCAAGTGGGATGGTTCAAGCAACAAGGGATCGTCATCCAGCAGCCAATCTCAACCTCAACAACAGCAGCAAAGTCAGCAACAGCAACGGAAGTTCAATAACAATCGAAGCTTCAACCAGGCGACTACCTCAAATCAAGGACCCGGTGGGTATGGCGAAAGACAGCCGAAGTGCAACCGGTGTAACTATCACCATGTGGGTCGATGTGATAACTTCAAGTGCCAACGTTGTGGGAAGATTGGTCATGCAGCCAAAGACTGTCAGGGTGAACTGATGAAAAAGCCATAACAATCAGAAGAAACTCCGAAAGGTTGTTTTGAGTGCGGAAAAGAAGGCCATTACAAACGCAACTGTCCCCAACTTAAGAGGAATGGTAATGGTAACAACAACAATGGAAACAACAGCAACAATAACAATGGCAACAACAATAACAACAACAATGGTAATGGCAACAACAATGGTGGAAACAACAATAGAGTCAAAGGAAGAGCCTTCGTCATTGGCTCAGGTGAGGCTCTAAACGACCCTACAACTGTAACTGGTAAATTTTCGGTTAATGGTCGTTTTGCTACCGTATTATTCGATACCGGAGCCGATAGAAGTTTCGTGTCCACTAGGTTCTGTAGTCTTTTAAGTGATACTCCCTCAGCCTTAGAATCTAAATACACCGTGGAGTTAGCTAACAGCACACAGATTCACGTAACGCATATTTTAGAGACTGCAAGATAGAGCTTGCTTGTCATACATTCACCATAGATCTCATGCCTGTTACACTAGGAAGTTTCGATGTGGTAGTAGGCATGGATTGGCTTTCCGATAAACAAGCGGAAGTCATATGCCACGAGAAGATCATACGGATTCCCATTGGTGAAGAAGTCCTTACGGTCAGAAGTGATAGGAGTGGTGCGGTGATAGGCATCATCTCGTTTATGTAGGCACAGAAGTTGTTACGAAAGGGTCGACTAGCCATATTGGCACTCGTCACAGATAAACAGATCGAGGAAAAGAAGATAGAGGATATCCCCGTAGTTTATGAGTTTCCCGAGGTGTTTCCGGAAGACCTGCCTGGATTACCGCCTCATCGTCAAGTTGAATTCCAAATTGAGTTGACTCCAGGAGCCGCTCCAATTGCGAGAGCACCGTACCGGTTAGCTCCGAACGAACTGCAGGAATTATCTACCCAACTACAAGAGTTGTTGGATAAAGGGTTCATCCAACCGAGTTCGTCGCCCTGGGGAGCGCCAATTCTATTTGTGAAGAAGAAGGATGGTACATTTCGAATGTGCATTGACTACAGGGAACTAAACAAGGTTACTATCAAGAATAGATATCCCTTACCTCGTATCGATGATTTGTTTGATCAACTGCAAGGATCAAGCTATTACTCTAAGATTGATCTGAGGTCTGGGTATCATCAGCTGAGAGTTCGAGAAGAGGACATCTCGAAGACTGCTTTCCGTACACGATATGGTCACTATGAATTTTTAGTCATGCCATTTGGGTTGACGAATGCACCAGCAGTATTCATGGACCTCATGAATCGCGTGTGCAAACCCTATCTCGATCAGTTTGTTATCGTCTTTATTGATGACATACTGATATACTCAAGGACCGAGGAAGAACATGGAGAGCACTTACGTTTAATCTTGGAATTACTTAGAAAGGAACAACTGTATGCAAAGTTTTCTAAGTGTGATTTCTGGATACGTGAGGTACAATTCTTGGGTCATATTGTCAACGAGAAGGGAATGCATGTTGATCCTGCTAAGATTGAAGCGATAAAGAATTGGTCTGTTCCTAAGACACCAAGCGAGATATGACAATTCCTTGGATTAGCGGGATATTATCGACGGTTCATCGAAGGATTCTCTAAGATTGCACAACCTCTCACAGCCTTGACTCATAAGGGAACAACATACAAATGGGGTGAGAATCAGGAATCTGCTTTCCAGTTGCTGAAACAAAACTGTGTAGCGCACCAATATTAGCGTTACCGGATGGTAGTGATGACTTAGTAGTCTACTACGATGCGTCTATTCAAGGACTTGGATGTGTCTTGATGCAGCGGGATAAGGTGATAGCTTACGTCTCTAGACAATTGAAGATTCATGAGAAGAACTATACCACCCATGACTTGGAACTGGGTGCGGTAGTTTTTGCCTTAAAGATCTGGAGACATTACTTGTATGGTACCAAATGCACTATTTACACTGATCACAAGAGTCTCCAGCACATCTTTGAGCAAAAGGAATTGAACATGAGGCAAATGCGCTGGGTAGAATTGCTGAATGACTATGACTGTGCTATTAGGTACCACCCGGGGAAAGCAAATGTAGTTGCTGACGCGCTGAGTAGGAAAGAAACTTCTAAGCCTCAACGTGTGCGAGCTTTGCAACTTACTATCAGCACACAGTTACCTGAACAAATCCGAGAGGCTCAGACAGAAGCCTTGAAAGCAGAAAACATTGGGTTTGAATCATTCAGGGGTATGGAAAAACAATTGGAAGTAAAAGCGGATGGAATTCGTTACTTCATAGATAGACTTTGGGTACCTCTACACAGAAATCTGAGAGATTTGGTCATGAGTGAGCACACAAGTCTAAGTACTCTATACATCCTGGATCTGACAAGATGTACCACGATTTGAAGGGGCACTATTGGTGGCCTAACATGAAAGCAGATGTAGCTACTTATGTGAGCAAGTGTCTGACCTGTTCAAAGGTGAAAGTGGAGTATCAGAAACCATCTAGTCTACTACAACAACCCGAGATCCCTATGTGGAAGTGGGATCAGATATCAATGGATTTTATTACTAAGTTACCTCGCACTTCTACTGGTTGAGACACAATATGGGTTATCGTGGATCGATTGACAAAATCTGCTCATTTCCTAGCGATAAAGGAAATAGACAAGATGGAGAAATTAACTCGACTTTATTTGAAGGAGATCGTTTCGAGGCATGGAGTACCGATCTCAATTATTTCTGACCGCGATTCTCGTTTCACATCACACTTCTGGCAGTCGTTGCAGAAAGCTCTAGGTACGCGATTGGATATGAGTACTGCTTATCATCCACAGACTGATAGTCAAAGCGAGCGTACTATACAGACTTTGGAGGACATGTTACGTGCATGTGTGATTGACTTCGGGAATAACTGGGAAGTTCACCTACCATTGGTGGAATTTTCTTACAACAACAGCTATCACACTAGCATAAAGGTGGCACCTTTTGAAGCTTTGTATGGGAGAAAGTGTAGATCACCAGTTTGCTGGGCTGAAATTGGTGATAGTCAATTAACGGGTCCTGAGTTAGTACACGAGACAACTGAGAAGATTGTCCAGATAAGAAACCGCATGGCCGCAGCGCGAGACAGACAGAAAAGCTATGCTGACAAGCGACGGAAACCTTTGGAATTTCAAGTTGGTGACAAAGTCTTATTGAAAGTCTCACCATGGAAAGGCGTGATTCGGTTTGGTAAGCGAGGAAATCTAAATCCGAGATATGTTGGACCATTTGAAATCTTGGAAAGAATAGGTCCAGTAGCTTATCGACTAGCTTACCTGATTCATTGAGTGGAATCCATGATGTATTCCATGTTTCAAATCTGAAGAAGTGCCTAACGGATGAAACTATGGTTGTACCGCTGGAAGAAGTTCAAGTAGACGAACAGTTATGCTTCATTGAGGAACCGGTCGAGGTGATGGATCGAGAGGTAAAGACACTTAAGCAAAGCAAGATACCCATTGTTAAAGTTCGATGGAACTCGAGATGTGGACCAGAATTCACGTGTGAACATGAAGACCAAATGAAGCTTAAGTACCCTCAGCTATTCGAAAGGACGATGCCAGCCGGCGAAGGTACTGATTAAATTTCGGGACGAAATTTCATTCAACATGGGGATGATGTGACAACTCATCCAAAACTCACTCGATTTTGATTTTCTTGTGCCAATGCAGTAGACCAGTGATGGAACACTCACCATGTAACGCAATTTTCGGGACGAAAATTCTTTCAACATGGGGATAATGTGACATCCGGTAATTTTCCGTTACCAAACTCCGTTAGTTCCGTTAAGTCTTGCATACACGTGTCGTGCACTCACACTAGTTGTCGTTGAACGTTGGTGACTTAATAATAATCAGTAATGTTAAATTGATGATAATTAAGTTAATAATGTGATTATTAAGTTATGCTTATGTGATTTAAATGTTAACTAACTTTATCGCGTAAAGTGTAAACGTGTGTATCATTTCGTGAATCATGTGATTTGTGAGATAATTTATAAAATTAGTATGGTTGACTAATAATGTTTAAATTATTAAGTTAAAAACTCTCTTAAAAAGTATTTAAAAGATTAATTTGATTAAAAATACAAATTACAAGGTGTAAAGTGTAATTGTGAAAGAAATCAAGTTACAAAATGTAATTCCCAACCCTAAAACCCCCCATCGGCCGCGACCAACTCTCTTCCCCCTCTCCCTTGCGAAAACCGATTGAGATCAAGCACAAATCTTCGATTTTGGACCGATTGCAAGGCATACATCGCACTAGAAGCATCCAATCTCGTTCCTTCTCGCGATTTAGAAGGTAATTTCATGTTTCTTCATGTGTTTTGTTCTAGCCGAGAGTTTGTGTGCGATTTGGATGAATTGGTGGTCAATTGATGCTCGTTTGTTGATGTTGATGTGTTTGTAAGATAGAATGCATGCTAATTCACGTCAAGTATGCAATAAAGTTTGGATTTTGGTTGTTTGTTCATATGATTATCTTTAGCCGAAAGTTTGATGCAATTTTGATCAAATTAGATGTTGAATGTTGGTTGTTTGATGTTGTAATGATGCTAGTTAGGTTGTATGCATATTAGTTAACGTCGATTTTGTAAGAAAGATGGGATTTTGATTCATTGTTCATAGGTTACTAAGAATAGTAACTTTATTTTGCCTGAATTGATGGTTTGATGATGTATGAATGTTATGAATGTGTTTATGATGATGATTAGATGCTAGGTTGATGATATGAACAATTGAAAATCAAGAAGATGTGTTATAGTTCATACATTGCTAAAAATAGTAACTTTTGGTGTTGAATGTTAATGAATCATGATGATTAGATGTTGTTGATCATGTCTAGATATTGTCATGGACTTGAATTGGTATGTAAATGATGAATTCATGAAGTCTTGGGTGTTTGATGGATTTGGGATGAACTTTCCCAAAAGGGAAACTTTAATTGTGGAATCTCTTAAATATGATGATTTGGGCATGTTAGGAGCATTTGGATCATGCTAGTAAGTTCGTAGATGAGTCTAAGGTGATAGAATGTATTGGGTGGATTCAATGGATGTTGGTTTGGGTAATTATCTGTTTTGGCCTGTTTGTGGAAGTTCATGCTTATAAATCATAGGAGCATGTTAGGATTTTGATTGATTGATGGTTAATCATGAATGAATGTTTTGGGAATGATTTGGATTGTGGTAATTGATGTGTGATGGTCATCATACACATGTGCGAATCTGAGACCCCTACTTCGTGAGTGGCTTCACATGGCATGTGGTGCGTGATTTGATCCTTGTATGGTGTGTTATTTGTGTTATAGATGTTATGAGCATGATAATAGTTAGAGACTCGCATGACTTGTATGATGCTTGATGATATGATGATCTAGGTAGTAGTTATGGGTAATGAATTTCCATGTGTGATTAGTTTGGATGTTAATCATGTGTGATGCACTGTTACGCTTGTTTGAATGAAATTTCACCTATAAATGTCACCAACGGTTCAAACGGGTCAACTGGGTCAAATGTGTCTTGTCTTTCTAAATCCTTGAGTTCTTTGGTTTGCAGAGCACTTAGGGTTTCATATTGATTCTGTGTACACGTACTTATGTACTCATGTGTTCTAGGTGACCTTTGAAGGTTGTCTTTCCCCTCTTTCTTTCAAGTTAAGCTCTAAGTTAATTCTTGCGCGTATCAGGTGAGTTCATGCCCCACTCTTTTACATACTCTCTTTTGGGGGAGATAGCATACTGGTTTTTACAAATGCTTTATCATGATAAGTTGTGTATGGTATAATATAGTGTTGATTATCATGAAAGTCCTCACACTTTCGGATTGTTAATAATGATGGTTAGCGGGAAATCTTGGGTAGTACTACTGGGTCTGACGAGCCCCACCTGTGCGACTCGAGGTCAAACGGGTGCACTATTGTCCTAACGAACATTTGTCACGACCTGGTAAGTCGTGGCAGGAGGCAACAAACGTAACACAGTCAGCTTCAATCGTGAAATCACTATGATTATTACTGTTTGTTTATAGACTAGCTATCTATTACAATACATTTTTCAATTATCATTGGTTTATGTTTAAACGCAAACTCTTGAACTCACCAACCATTGTGTTGACATTTTAGTATGCTATTCTCAGGTTAAGGTTGCTATTGCCTAGGAGCACGTTACACGGGTCAGCATCATGGTGTTTGGCAGCATGTTATAAAACATTGTTTTGGGTTAAGAATGTTTAAACATCGTGTTTTGGTTTTGCTTAATACTTGGGCGCGTATGTTTGCGCATTTTCAAATCATGTTTCATCGTTTTGGGTTTACTAGTTTATTTAACGCTTCCGCATGGTTTTAAAGTTTGAACTTTGGTTGGTTTTATTTTAAAAGTGGCATATAGTGTCATTTTGAGTAACTATTGACTGTGATCCTGGTTTGTTCACACGCCTCGTGGTACAACTCCGCTCGTGGATTTTGAGGGTGTGACAATTGTAGAAATCAAATTACTAGGTGATAGTGTATATAAATCTTTGGTTCTTTTAATGGATGTATAGTTGTTATTCTAAGAATAAGGTAGTGAATGCAGGACCTTCTTATTGATAGCAATGTTTTTCAAGGTTTCACTAATGATGTGATTAAACATGTTGAACTCTGGATTAAGCATATCTTTCTTGCTTTCTCTCATGTCCTTATTCTCCATAATCTGCGTTTCCATGGCATCCCATAAAACTTTAGCTCCCTTGAAATATTTAAACTTGTGAGAGATTTCAGTGGTTAAAGCCATGGTGATAGAAGCATAAGCTTCATCATCTAGTTCAAATCTCTTCAAATCATTTTCATCCCACAGATGTTCGGGTTTCTGAACTATATCACCCTTGTCATTTTTATACAATGGTATGTGAGGGTCATATGTTATTAACCTCCATATCTCCGGTCCATATAGATGACATGATTCTCAAACCTATATGTCTAGTCAGCATAGTCATCCTTACTTAACAATCTTGGGGGCTTAGTGCTTGTACCGATCTCCATGTCAAGACTTAATGTAGAAGTAAGAATCTTGAGATATTGATTGATAGCAATTTCAAAAACTTCAGACTTCAAAAATTCAAACTTTTCACACGATAACTTTCTATGATTACTCAAATATGACATCCGTCACCAAAATAGGTGCATTGACCATTAACTTTGACTGTTGACTTTGACTTTTGGACATTGACTTTTTTACTTTGACTTGGTCGAAACATGAACTTTGACTTGAAAGTTAACCTAATGTTGACTTGGTCTGAGAATAGTACATTAGACGCATATAGACACGCTAAGTTCTAGAACTATGCATTATGGGCCTAATATGTGTTAGTGGGCTTAGGGTTGGTGAAGTGCGATGTTCACCGGATTGGATGTAGTACCATGATTATGTACCTTGGGCTTGATCAAGAATTGTCAAAACTTAAAGTATTAAAATTCATGTTAAGAACACAACAAAAATCGAACATGCGGGCTTTCCCTAAAGCCTAATAAATAGACTAAATTCAATTTAAAAACATATAAATTAAATAATTTATATACCATATAATAGTCCGTTGGAATCGTATTAACAAGGGGAATTTAAAAACACAAAAATTAGATGACGTGTGAATCGTGACAAGATGGAATTGGACGAGACAAGCAAAGTGCCCGGGAGGCCCCCCCTTGGCCGAATTCTATCTAAAAACAAGGGTTTTCCCTTTGTTTTCTCATTCTTTCATTTTGAAAACTTATTCTCCAAGTTTTCTCTCTAGAAACCCTAGCCACCATCAAGCTTTTCTTTTTGAGACAACCTTTTCTTCTTGCTTGTCTCGTCTAATTCCGTCTTGTCATGATTCACACGTCGTCCAATTTTTGTGTTTTTAAATTCTCCTTGTTAATACGATTCCAACGGACAATTATATGGTATATAAATTATTTAATTAATATATTTATAAATTGAGTTATGTCTATTTAGTAGGCTTTAAGGAAAGCCCGCATGTTCGATTTTTGTTGTGCTCTTATACTTTAAGTTTTGACAATTTCTAATCAAGCCCAAGGTACATAATCATCGTACTACATCCAATCCAGTGAACATCGTACTTCACCAACCCTAAGCCCATTAGCACATATTAGGCCCATAATGCATAGTCTTAGAACTTAGCATGTCTACATGTGTCTAATGTACTATTCTTAGACCAAGTCAGTGTTAGGTTAACTTTCAAGTCAAAGTTCATGTTTGGACCAAGTTAAAGTCAAAGAGTCAAAGTCCAAAAGTCAAAGTCAATGGTCAAAGTTAATCGTCAATGCACCTATTTTGGTGACGGATGTAACAGTTTTGTATTTAAAAGTGGTTAAACGACTTTTTAAAAGGATAAGCTAATAATATCTATAATTCATTGAATATGGACTAAAAAATGTGCATCGAAGGGAATAAATAAAATAATATAAAGCGACAGATAAAACCCTAAAAACGGCGAGACTTGAAGTTTAAATCTGATATTGGACTTAAGGACCGGGCTACAAGGATTACACCTATATTGGACATTTTTGTTCTTTAGTAATCATTTTGTGATTTGTACTTTTAGTGCTTGCTTTGCGTATTGGGGATTTGGACTGTACGATTTCAAGATGAGTTTCACGGCCCCTTTTTAATATGTTTTACTTGGGGAAAAGCTTGATCACTATTTTGGATTATGCCGTGTCTTAAAGATTATTTTGGAACATTGTATGTGGTTTGCGACATGGGTTGAGTCTAGATGTTCATTCATAAGTGTGTACATTTACTTGTGCTTATTCTTGTGCTTGATTGTCATGAAGAGGTAACAACCATTTCTTGTGCTTGTGCTTGATTGTCATGGAGAGGTAACAACCATTTCTTCCTCCTAGTTATTTTGGCAAAGTTTTTGGCACGATAAACAACCATTTCCATTTGATATTTAATATCATTTTCTTTAACATCTTCAGGGTTAACTTGTTACAAGTCATCTACAAGAACATTTGGTGCACTTAGTGTTCTAGCCATGAAAGTTTCAAAACTAGACATAAATGTAGTAAATAGTGCAAGATGTCCTTTAGCAATCTAGATAACATGTTTTAATGGCATTGAAGTATCAATATAAGCTTGTTGAATATGGGGATGACGTTGGATGGATGAATAAATTTGAGGTTAAGGCCGGACTTAAGAATATTAAGATTTCATGGGAGAAAACAAACTTGCATTAGAAACTTAGAATTTAGATGCTAGTGCTTCTTGTACTGTAGGAATAATCGGACTTCCTGATTGCCATTGTTGGCACATTTGAGAATAGCTCACATAGTACTTTGGATTACTTGCCATTTTAGCATACAAGGCTATAGCTTAAGCACCCATAGATGTCTGATGGTTTGCAGCTCGTTTTTTGTCATCCATCTCATATGATTTGATTGTCCATCTCATATGATTTGATTGTAGAAATCAAATTACTAGGTGATAGTGTATATAAATCTTTGGTTCTTTTAATGGATGTATAGTTGTTATTCTAAGAATAAGGTAGTGAATGCAGGACCTTCTTATTGATAGCAATGTTTTTCAAGGTTTCACTAATGATGTGATTAAACATGTTGAACTCCGGATTAAGCATATCTTTCTTGCTTTCTCTCATGTCCTTATTCTCCATAATCTGTGTTTCCATGGAATCCCATAAAACTTTAGCTCCCTTGAAATATTTAAACTTGTGAGAGATTTCAGTGGTTAAAGCCATGGTGATAGAAGCATAAGCTTCATCATCTAGTTCAAATCTCCTCGTATCATTTTCATCCCACAGATGTTCGGGTTTCTGAACTATATCACCCTTGTCATTTTTATATAATGGTATGTAAGGGCCATATGTTATTAACCTTCACATCACCGGTCCATATAGATGACATGATTCTCAAACCTATATGTCTAGTCAGCATAGTCATCCTTACTTAACAATCTCGGGGGCTTAGTGCTTGTACCGATCTCCATGTCAAGACTTAATGTAGCAGTAAGAATCTTGAGTATTGATTGATAGCAATTTCAAAAACTTCAGACTTCAAAAATTCAAACTTTTCACATGATAACTTTCTATGCTTACTCAAATATGACATCCGTCACCAAAATAGGTGCATTGACCATTAACTTTGACCATTGACTTTGACTTTTAGACATTGACTCTTTTACTTTGACTTGGTTGAAACATGAACTTTGACTTGAAAGTTAACCTAATGTTGACTTGGTCTGAGAATAGTACATTAGACGCATATAGACACGCTAAGTTCTAGAACTATGCATTATGGGCCTAATATGTGCTAATGGGCTAAGGGTTGGTAAAGTGCGATGTTCACCGGATTGGATGTAGTACCATGATTATGTACCTTGGGTTTGATCAAGAATTGTCAAAACTTAAAGTATTAAAATTCACGTTAAGAACACAACAAAATTGAACATGAGGCTTTCCCTAAAGCCTAATAAATAGACAAAATTCAATTTAAAAACATGTAGAATTAAATAATTTATATACCATATAATAGTCCGTTGGAATCGTATTAACAAGGGGAATTTAAAAACACAATAATTAGATGTCGTGTGAATCGTGACAAGACGGAATTGGACGAGACAAGCAAAGGGCCCGGGAGGCCCCCCTTGGCCGAATTCTATCTAAAAACAAGGGTTTTCCCTTTGTTTTCTCATTCTTTCATTTTGAAAACTTATTCTTTAAGTTTTCTCTCTAGAAACCCTAGCCACCATCAAGCTTTTCTTTTTGAGAAAAGCTTTTCGTCTTGCTTGTCTCGTCTAATTTCGTCTTGTCATGATTCACACGTCGTCCAATTTTTGTGTTTTTAAATTCTCCTTGTTAATACGATTCCAACGGACAATTATATGGTATATAAATTATTTAATTAATATATTTTTAAATTGAGTTATGTCTATTTAGTAGGCTTTAAGGAAAGCCCGCATGTTCGATTTTGTTGTGCTCTTATACTATAAGTTTTGACAATTTCTAATCAAGCCCAAGGTACATAATCATCGTACTACATCCAATCCGGTGAACATGGTACTTCACCAACCCTAAGCCCATTAGCACATATTAGGCCCATAATGCATAGTTTTAGAACTTAGCGTGTCTACATGTGTCTAATGTACTATTCTTAGACCAAGTCAATGTTAGGTTAACTTTCAAGTCAAAGTTCATGTTTGGACGAAGTCAAAGTCAAAGAGTCAAAGTACAAAAGTCAAAGTCAATGGTCAAAGTTAATCGTCAATGCACCTATTTTGGTGACGAAAGTAACATTTTTGTATTTAAAAGTGGTTAAACGACTTTTTAAATGCCTTCTTTGATGTTGCGTAGTTGTAAGCTCTGTTCTAAGTATTTGGCATGTTAGATCAGTGCTTAGGACATGTTAGAATGAGGATTTGGAACTTGTGGATTAGTCTAAGTTGTTTGTTTATCCGTATTTGCATTTTGTGAATCCGCATTTATTGGACTTCATCCGCATTTTTGGAGTTCATCCGCATTCGCTGAACATCCAACCGCATTGGTTTTATGTTCAATAGCTAAGTCTTTTGTTCATCCGCAGATGTTTTGTTCATCCGCAGATGTTTTGTTCATCCGCAGATGGTTTTGTTCATCCGCAAATGTTTTGTTCATACGCAGATGTTTTTGTTCCTCCGCAGATGTTTTTGTTCATTCGCAGATGTTTTTGTTCATCCGCATTTGTATGTGCTCATTCACATAAGACTTAGTTCATACGTATTGGACTTGTTCATCAGCATTTGGTTCACCCACATACCTTTAGACACTTAGAATATTTTCTGAAGACTTTCATCTGCATTTGCTCATCCGCATTTGCTGAACATTCATCCGTATTAGTTTATGTTCATCCGTATTTCTTTGGGGACTTAGGATTGTGGACCGCGGTTGATATTCTATATTACATATTACTATGTGACTTTACGTGGTGTGTTAATACTCTTGTACGTAAATTATTATCTTAATAAAAGAGAAAGACGAAGTTAATTAAAGTGGAATGTAATGAATGAATTAAAGTCTTGCAAGCATATAAAAGGCATCAACGATGTATTACTTGGCAAAAGTAATTATTAATGCATGAAATGGTTTTTGATAATTCTTTCGCTGCAATATTTTCCTATGTTAATATATTTTAAATGATATTTTAATAATAAATGATGCTATGAATGACCAACTATGAGGTCTCCGGGATCGGGGCCTTATAACTTCTAGCGTGAATCAAGAGTAAAGTGGTAACCGTCAAATGCGATAACCCTGCTCTTCGCGCGATAACTTTACTTCTTACGCAAAAAATTAGTTTTTGCAAAACTCTTTTCCAACGATTTCGAACCCTTCCTCCATGAATTCAATCACCAATTTCTCTAGAAATGATTATCAAGCTTCGTTTAAATTAACTAAGTTTAAGTGTAAGCCTAATTGTCACTAATTTGATTCACTTATAACCATTTTAATCAATCAATTCACTCAAAAAACGACTAAACCTTCTTCAACAAGTCTTTGATGCCTATAAACTCAATTCAAGCCGGAAAATGATAAACTCAAAGCATTCTTCATCTTGAAATCAACAATTATAGCTTGAATCTTCTTCAAATTCACTTCAAGTTCAATCAAAATCGATCTAGAGCTCCAAATCTCTGATTCCAATTGTAAATCCCAGGATTATCATGATAAGATCGATTGTAAATCCCAGGATTATCATGATAAGATAGATCTGGTGCTTTAAATGTGGATTAAATAAAGCATGATGTGATTGAATGTACAAGAAGATCAAGAGATAAAGATGAACATAATGTAAATAAAATTCAATAATATTCTAGTGAGAAACTGAGTTACAAATTGATGAATGTTTCAAGTGTTCTACAAATTACATAACAAAACACCTAATTATAATGAACAAGGATTCTTGCGCGAAACTTCTTCTCGTGCGGTAACTAGTCATACGTGGAAACTTCTAACTTCAAAAGCTCGATTTTGATTTTTCAAGCCTCTAGGTTTGATCCCTACAGGATCGGTTTCACATAAACTGGTATATGAATCTATTTCGGGTAAGCTAAACTATTTGGTTTGGATAAGTTAAAGAACCGCTTTTGAATCAACTACATTTTCTTTTCACCTCTACCTTACATGTTATGAAACAAATTTACATAAGGGTGACGACATCGTAGATCTTAGGTGGACTTGCGGTACTTTCGTGAACACTTGCCCACCCAGCTTCAGTGATGACACGAGAGGAGTGTTGAATCAGGGTGGTCACGAACACCAAAGAAGGAGGATTCCGTAGGGCCACACCCGTTAGCCTATAGTCATTTTAAAAAAAAAATTAATTATTTGATTTTGTTTTCCAATATGTAAACAACAAAACTATATTAAAACATTCTATTTTTCCATTCTTATCTTTCAATTTGTTTTCTCAAAATGGATTCACTAACAAGTATAATGTTTTTATCATCAGGCTCGACAAGTAGGGCTGCAAACGAACTGAACGTTCAGCGAACAGTTCGTGAACCGTTCGGCGGGAAGTTTGTTTATGTTCGTTCATTTAGTAAATAAAAGAACACGAACAAGAAACTTTCGTTTGTTTAGTTAAATGAACGAACATGAACACGAGCCGTGTTCGTTCATTTATGTTCGTGAACGTTCGATAATGTGTTCGTTTATGTTCGTTAATGTCCGTTCGTGAACGTTCGACAATGTGTTCGTTTATGTTCGTTAATGTGTTCGTTTATATTCTTAAATTTTTGGGTCAGTTACTTTTATCGCTATTATATCAAGTATTTTTTTTATATTTATGTTAAGTACTTGTTTATTTTTTATTGATTTTGTGTAATGTTTGTAATATAAATGTAAATTTTATTCTAAAATAAATCTATAATCATTTGTATTCGTTTGTGTTCATGAGCTTTTTTGTATTCGTCAAGTTCATGAACAGTTGTTTGTGTTCGTTTGCTTATGATTGTGTTTATTTGCGTTCGGTAAGTGTTTGTGAACAGTTCATGAACATGTTCATTTTCTTAATGAACGAACACGAACAAAGAATCTCATTCGGTAAGTGTTCGTGAACAGTTATGAACAAGTATATTTCTTAACGAACGAACATGAACAAGGCCTTGTTCGTGTTCGTTCGGTTCGTTTGCAGCCCTATCGACAAGTCTTCTAATGTTTGGTTTGATTGTAAAAAGGTTGTATTTGCTAACAAAAAGGTTGCATTATTTAATTTAAAAGTTGTTTTATGGTAAGTTACTTTAGACTAATGCAACCTTTTTAGGACCTAATGTAACTTTTGCAAGGCCTATTTCAATATATTTCAAGAGTTGTATTAGCTTCATTTCATTGTAGTGTTTGTGAAAACAATCAATTGGGTTTTGGAATTCCTCTTATCCGAATTATCTTTTCCTATTCAAGAAATCGTTATATAGCCAAAATCAAATGATGGCATAGCATTTATTCTTCTATATGTGAAAAACATTCTTCTAATCATATCATCATACATATTAATATTAATATTTATTTTGGAGAGTAATCGTGCTATTTTCAAGGTACCAATGCCTTAGGGTAAACATGAGCAGATCCTCAGCTCACTCTCTTATAGCCAATAAAGATGCCAACTTGGAAGGATACCCTGACACCCTCCGACCTATTTGCAGTTATTGTTTATATTTTGGAGACAACTTAATATCTTGGTCGTCTAAATGCTAGACAACCATCACTTGCTCTAGTGCTGAAGCAAAATATAGAGGCTTGACTAACATTGTTTCAGTATTATGTTTGATAAGGATTCCCGATGCGTCACCACATTCGAGTAGCAAACAACCCTAAGGATCCTTTCACACCTTAATCGTGGCGGAATCATCAGAGCCCGGACGAATGTGAATCGACTGCTCATAGCATATGGTAATAAATGTGTTGAAACGTTATTAATTCCATTATTCATAAATAAAACTAATCAAAACATCTATTAAAATCAAATAATAACTGAAAACAAATGTTCTAATTATCTTTATTTTTATAGGTCCAAGTCTTATGGTTAGCATGAAAAAGTCCTTTAAACTGCATTTTCTGAAATCATTTGATAAAGTACAAGTCAGCTAAAGAATTAGCCGGTGAGTAAACACAGGTTTTGTATATATATATATAAATTGACCGAAATGAGTGAAACAATTTAATTCACAAGGTATTGTCAAGACTTATAATGTAATAGTGTAACATAAAAGAAAAACCAAACACAATCAAACCTAATGACTAAATTAACTCGTTACGCACACGAAGCCTTGTGATAGAATACGTAAATCTGGTTCCAACCACCACTCGAATAATCATATGAGGTTTAATTATCAAACCAATAAAACTATCATTGTTACCGTAATTGTATGAATTAATGATTGTGTTACCAACTCGTTTATCAATCAATTGGGATTTGAGTCTAACAAATAATTTAATAAATAATGTAATTAATTTAAATAACTTGATTAAATAGAATAGCATGATTAAGTATTTGAATTTGAAAATAACAATCAATAATTAATATATTAGAAGTATTAAATATATAATTTATAATAATAGAGTTTAAATATAAAAATGTAAAAAAAATAATTAAATAGTTAATCATTAATAACTTGATAAAAGTAATTACTTTGGATAATTGATTATTAAAATATTTACAAAATATTTTGAAATAATTAAGTTTGATTTAGAATTATTTATAAAGGTTTTTAAATTTGAAAAATATATCTATAACATTTTATAACTTTTAAAATCTTTAAAATAATAAGGATATGAAATTTATAACTTTTGAAAATTTCAGAAAGACTAAATTACAACTTTTGTCCTTTATATTTATTAGAAGTATGAAATGGGTCCTTTAATCTCTACACTTTCACTTTTTGTCATTTATTTGAAAACTTGATTTATTTATTGTCCTTTAGCCAAATGTCCATCCATTTAATCTGTTAGATCAAAGAATGTTAATTCACATGGGCGTATAATGGTAATTCCCTCACCCTTAATTATTTTCATATATATTAATCCTCGTTTTACCTTAAAATGTAGTCCAAATATACATAAATTTCATGAGATATGTTTGTTACTAAAATGCAGTCAACTATTGACAAAATGTAGTCAAATTGATACGAAACATGGAAGTACCAAAGAGCTAATTGTGTATTCTAGGAGGGGCAAAATGCAAAGTGGCTAGTGGTCCCTAAATAGTATTAATAAGGAAAGGAATAGAGCAGTAGTTAGTTATGGAATTTGTTAGAAAGTGAAAGGCTCTTGCATCATGCAATGAGAGAGGAGGGTATAACCCTAGATTGTCAATAGTATTGCAGTCCTTTTCCCTGTATTTCTGATCTACTCAATCAAACATTCCTTTCTCTTTTATCTTATTTTCTCTTGAATCATCATCATAATTTCCCCTTAGGCTGTTATCATCTATAATTTCATTCAATCTCTATTGTCGATTGATCCAACAATCCATCATTGGTCCGACCTGCCGCTCACTGTTCTGATTTCGCCATGGAAACTCGCACGAATATGCGTCTCGATACTCAAGATGCTCAGATCAAACAACTCCAAACCGTCACAAATCAGCTTCAATCTGATGTTGCTGAAATCCGTAATTCGTTTAAATCCTTCGAGACCGAGCGTAGTGAGTCTAGTGAATTTCGGAAAGTGGTTCTGCTATGGATGGCTAAACAAGAAAAGAGAGCGGATCCGTTGGATTCCGGCGACAGTGTCGTCTTCACCGGTCTCGAAACCACACTAGGACCCTCCCACTCCTCTGACTATCCTCTTTCTTGGGCTGTTAAGAAGGTAAAGCTTCTTGAATTCTCTGGGTTTGATCCACAAGGGTGGATCCATCGCACTTCGGATGATGCTCGTTTACATCTGGCTCGATTGAGCATGGTTGGCGTGGCACAACATTGGTTTACCATTATCCACCAGGTGCACCCCACAATCTCTTGGACTGATTTTCAATCAGAATTGCTTCAACGGTTTAGTAGATTAAAAATCCAGAATCCGTTTGAGCAATTGGCTACAATTCAGCAGGGCGACTCCATTTTTGATTATATTGATGATTTTGAGTACCTTCTCTCGTTGGTTCCTCGCTTACCTGAATCGCAATCCGTTGGTTATTTTGTGGCTGGATTGAAGGATGACGTGAAGAAATGGGTTGTCTGCATCGCCCTCAATCACGATTGGATGCGATGTATTTGGCGAAGGATGTCGAATTGATGCTCCGACTGAATTCCGGTCAGGCTACGATGGGTCATTTTCGTTATTTTAACCCGATCGGGCCGCCGTTAAGTGGGCTTAAAGATGGATCCTCTCCGATGGGCCGTGTGGAGCCCAGATCCATATTTCCTTATCGACCCGTCGACAAATCTGGGGTTTTCAAATTGGACCCTCCTCATGCACCAGTGCACCCTAAGCCCTCTTTTTCGGTGACTGACATCGGCCAGAATCATTCCCACGATCGAGGAGTGCGTTCTCTGTCCAGAACCAAATGGGAGGACCGTCGGAAGAAGGGTCTTTGTTTTCGTTGTGGATAGCAATATGGACCTACTCATCGATGTCCTGAGGCGAAGTTACGTGTTCTGTTATTGGGGGAGGATGAAGAGGATTTTCCTCTTGGCGATCAATGTGTTGTCCAGCTCGATTCTCCACCACCGTCGGTTGATTTGGACGTGGCAAATGGTACATGTAATGCATTGGAGCTCGCGGGTACGGTAGCTGAAGGGTCTTCGCCAACTATGAAATTAGAAGGCACCTTGATGGATTTCATGATTTCAATGCTTGTGGACAGTGGCGCTTCTCATAATTTTATCTCACGGATGTTGGTTACATCCTTGGGTTTATCTTCTTCCAAATTCAGTGGTATTCGAATCAAATTGGGTGATGGTCACTTTGTGTTTGTGTATGAACATTGTATTGGTCTTCCAATTCGTATTGGTTCTTGTTTTTTTATGGTGGATGCCTTAGTCTTTGATACGCGCTCTCTGGATTTTATTTTGGGATTAGCATGGTTGAAGTCCTTAGGAGAAGTTGTCCATGATTGGCAGCATTCATGGATGCGTTTGAGCATCAAGGAAGGTCGGTCACCTTGACAGGAATCCAAACGAGTCAACCCTCTTTAGCTGCTTTACACAATTAGTTATCCATGGATGGCACACTACTACCTTCTTCCATCTCCTCGCCCTCTCCCCCAATTTCTTCCCTATTAACACCACACCAACAGTCCCGATTATCCCTTCTCCTAAAGCAGTTTGCCAATATCTTTAACTCACCCTCGTCTCTACCTCCTATACGCTCTCATGACCACACCATCCAATTAACCAGTCCTACTCCTATTTGTGTCCGGCCTTACCGTTATCCACACATACAGAAAGCCGAAATTGAATGCCAAGTTCAGGAGTGGCTACAGATGGGACTGATCAGACCAAGTACAAGTGCTTTTTCCAGTCCTGTAATTTTGGTTCGCAAAAAGGACAGTTCGTGGCGGATGTGTGTTGATTATCATGCTCTAAACAATGCTACAATTCCAAATAAGTATCCTATTCCTGTGGTTGATGAGTTACTTGACGAATTACATGGTTCAACCATCTTCTCCAAATTAGACCTCAAATCCGGGTATAATCAGATTCGTATGTCTCCTGATAGCATTGAAAAGACCGCTTTCCGTACTCACGATGGTCATTATGAGTATCTTGTCATGCCCTTCGGCCTCATGAATGCAACGGCAACATTCCAAGCTGTGATGAATGATATTTTCCATCCACTTTTACGCCACAAAGTAGTCATCCTCTTTGATGACATCCTTATTCACAGTCCTTCATGGGTTACACATCTCACCGACTTAGAAGAAGTTTTTAACATCTTACTCTCTCATCGTTTCAAAGTTAATCCTATCAAGTGTAGTTTGGGTCAACATTCTATTGATTATTTGGGACACATAATTGATGGTCAAGGAGTTTCTATGGACCCCGCGAAGGTATCCGCTATTGTGGAATGGCCAATTCTGAAAACATTGAAAGCTCTTCGTGGGTTTTTGGGTCTGACAAGATATTACTGGAAATTTGTAAAAAATTACGGTACCATTGCTCGTCCCTTGACAAATCTTACCAAAAAAGATGCTTTCCTTTGGTCACCGGAGGCTCAGGTAGCGTTTGACCATCTCAAACACGCCCTAATTGCTGCTCCCGTCATGTCTTTACCCGATTTTTCGATTCCCTTTGTGGTGGAGTGTGATGCTTCAGGTTGTGGGATTGGTGCGGTCTTAATGCAACACAATAAACCTATTGCTTACTTCAACAAAGCATTGAGCGAGAGGAACTTGACTAAATCAGCTTACGAGCGTGAATTAATGGCTTTGGTGTTGGTTGTACAACATTGGCGACCGTATTTGCTAGGGTCCAAATTTACGATGTGTATAGATCAAAAAAGCCTTAAATTCTTGTTACAGCAGAGGGTCTCATCATGCGATCAGCAGAACTGGGTAGTGAAATTGTTGGGATATGACTTTGATATTCAATATAAGCCGGGACGCGAAAATAGAGTAGCCGATGCTCTGTCCCGCAGGCGGATTCAGTATCTTTTTTCAGGCAGTATCTTCGCCTATTTGGCTTCAAGGTTTGGTATTGATAGAGGAGGCAAACCAAGATCCTGAGCTTCAGTCTTTACGGGCTAAAATGGAGGCCACACCAACAAAATTTCCTGGTTATTCACTCAAGCATGACACTCTGTTTTACCATGATCGTTTAGTGATTTCTCGCCATTCTAAGTTTATCCCTACTTTATTACACAAGTTTCATGTCACCGCCACAGGGGGTCACTCGGGGTTTTACCGAACTTATCGTCATTTAGCTGCTAATGTTTATTGGACAGGGATGACCAATACGGTTAAATAATTTATCCGTGAGTGTGATATTTGTCAGTGATGCAAGGCTAGTTTGGTTTTACCTGTGCCCTTTTACAACCCTTGGCCATTCCGGAAGCAATTTGGGAGGACTTGTCGATGGATTTCATCATCGGGTTGCCTCCTTCCAAAGGATTTACCGTGGTTCTTGTTGTCGTGGACCGTCTATCAAAATATGCCCATTTTATTCTGCTCAAGCACCCTTACACCGCTAAGTCTGTGGCTGAGATTTTTGTTAAAGAGGTTATTCGTCATCATGGGGTTCCTAAATCCATTGTCAGTGACCGAGATCCATTATTTTTGAGCAAGTTTTGGCAAGAAATTTTTCGTTCCATGGGCACTAAACTCAACATTAGTTCGGCATATCACCCTGAGTCGGACGGTCAAACGGAAGTCATTAATCGTTGTTTGGAATCTTATTTACATTGTTTCACGGTTGATCAGCCTAAGACTTGGTCGGTTTGGTTACCATGGGCTGAGTTTTGGTATAACTCAACTTTTCATGCCTCGACGGGTGTATCTCCTTTTGAAACAGTCTATGGCAGACGACCTCCTTCGGTGTTTCAATTTATTCTGGGGGAGATTCGGGTTAGAGTCGGTTGCTAAAGAGTTGCTGGATCGTGATGAAGCTCTAAAACAACTAAAGGTTCACCTATCTAACTCTCAAAGTGCAATGAAATTACAAGCCGATAAGAAGCGACGGGATGTTCATTTTGCGGTGGGGGAATGGGTGTATGTGAAATTGAAACCTTACCGTCAACTGTCGGTGACTAGCCGCATTCATCAAAAATTAGCAGCTAAGTTTTTTGGGCCATTTCAAGTTTTAGAGAAGATTGGACCAGTGGCATACAAACTTCTACTTCCCGCCACATCTAAAATACATCCCGTTTTTCATGTGTCCTTATTGAAGAAAGCGATGTTGGGTTTGACTGAAACGGTGTTACCTCAGGAATTGGACGTGGCAGAATCTCCTCACTCTTTCCCTCACACGGTTCTGGCTACGAAGGTGGTACGGGATGGTTCGGATTCGGTTGAACAATTGTTGGTACACTAGACTGATCAATCCGCAGAGGAGGCTTCGTGGGAAGACGCCGAATTGGTCAAGTTGCAGTTTCCTGACTTCAGTCTTGGGGACAAGACTGTTTTTGAAGGGGAGGGCAGTGATACGAAACATGGAAGTACCAAAGAGCTAATTGTGTATTCTAGGAGGGGCAAAGGGCAAAGTGACTAGTGGTCCCTAAATAGTATTAATAAGGAAAGGAATAAAGCAGTAGTTAGTTATGGAATTTGTTAGAAAGTGAAAGGCTCTTGTATCATGCAATGAGAGAGGAGGGTATAACCCTAGATTGTCAATAGTATTGCAGTCCTTTTCCCTGTATTTCCGATCTACTCAATCAAACATTCCTTTCTCTTTTATCTTATTTTCTCTTGAATCATCATCATAATTTCCCTTTTGCCGTTGTCATCTATAATTTCATTCAATCTCTATTGTCGATTGATCCAACGATCCATCACAAATGATGCAGTCAAATGCGCAATCAAATATTATCAAAATGCAGTCAAAAATGCAGTAAAAAATGAAGTAAAGTTATAATAAAAAAATGCAGTAAAAATCAATTAAAAATGCAGTATAAACTGCAGCCAAAAAGGAGTATAAAAACTGCAGTGAAAAATAAGCCAAAATGCAGTCAATTAATGATAAATTGTAGTCAAATAATGCAGTCAAATGTGAGATCAAATACTAACAAAATGCAGTAAAAATGAAGTAAAAATACAATCAAAATATGCATTAAAAACAGTTAAAAATACAGTATAAACTGCTGTAAAAAATAGGCCAAAATGCAGCCAAAAAATGCAGTCACAAATATGCCGAAGTACAATGAAAATTTAGTATGTAGTAAAAATATGGCGATATGCAGTCAATTATGTTGTCAAATATTCTAATATGCAATCAATAATACAGATCAATTTATGCAATCAATAATGCATACACCATGGACAAAAAGGAAACATCAAAATCAGTTAAGTTTTCTAATACATTGTTCTATGGATTTAATAGACAATTCTTAAAAGACACTACATCATAAGTAATCAAGTTCCCAAAAACCATATTTAATTTTCTTCTTGGTTAAACACTACATTCTCCAAGTCCATCATTACTTTCATGCCAACCCAACAACAATGTGTTCACTATAGTAGTCTTATGTTCAACATACAGTTCATCAATTTATGCTCTGAAACATATTGTCCAAACTGCTTGAAATCTGCATCACTTCGTAAAGCTCTAAGACTAAAATCTAAATCATGGAACTAAATAATGGTAGTACCTTGTAGCTGTCAATATGTAACCCAATTTCTCCAAAACATCATCAATTTCTTGAATAGAAAACTTGTCAATATCGAGCAAATCAACAAATTTTTCTATACCTCTTTCATATGAACGTCCCAGTGAACTTGTACATGTGCCACCGTGATGCAAATTGATATAAAATAGATGATGGAAACCGACTGAGTTTGAGAAAAATATACATCAGAACCTAAAAGTTTCAAAGATTGTTCAAATATATAGCAAGCAATCGAGATTTTCTTACCATATAATGACTCAACATCTTCTTGATCGAGGTTTTCAAGAATGATGTATGACACACCTATTAAACCTTCAATTCACTTTTTACTTTCTTCTAAGATACCGAGTTAGGGTTAATTGAAATTTATAAAATTACCAGGAGAGAAACTTTGATTTAGAAGAGTTGGAGGTGGGGAATTACCATTATGCCTTCATGTGAAATTAACATTCTTTAACCTAACAGATTAAATGGATGGAACTTTGGTTAAAGGACAAAATATAAATCAAGTTTTCAAATAAAGAACGGAGAGTGAACGTCTAGAAATTAAAAGATCCATTCTATAATTTTAATAAATATAAAGGACAAAACTTGTAATTTCGTCTTTTAGAAATTAATTAATAATTTATAGGTCAATATTACTTAACAAAACAATTTTATATTAATATAATGTTGTATTAATACTTTCTGAAATTTGATTTGTTTGTAAGATTTAGTTTAAAAAAATGTTTGAGGATGCCCGGGATCGAACCCAGGACCTCTACCATGACACTAAGGAGCTAACCAGTTGGGCTAAACTCCATATCTACTTAAATTCCATTAACAATATATAAGACATAGTTTAGATTAATTCCCTAAATTAATAATAAACCCTAATTCGATTCGAACAAGTTGAACATCAATTTGATGTTGTTAATTGATATGAATATAGGATTTTGATTCCCCATGTAAAATCAAGTGTGTATGTCTGTGTATTTTACCTAGATCGAAATCTAGGTTGATGATTTTAAGAAAAACAATCAAGACGGAGGGATAATCCAATTCGAGAAATGATGATGTTGATAACCTAAATTGATAACTTGAGAAGCTTCTTAGAATGGTAATGAGAGATAAACCTTTAAAAATTTCAATTGAAATTCACGGGAAGATATTGTACTACTAAGTTGCAGGTTCGAAAATGCCAAGATGATGCAAACGATAATTGTGTGTTGTAAGCGAAATTGAGTGCTCAGAGAGATTGAAAGGATCGTTTAAAAGCGTTTCCCTCTGTTATGTAGCCCCAATTTTAAGTGTTTCACAATCGATGAATTATGAGGTTGATTCGTATGTTTCAATTCTATTTGTGAATGATTTGGATGGTTTTTTGGCTTAATTGATATCACTATCATTGCTACAATGTTCATATATATGTTTCGGATCAATAATTTGAATCAGTTGTTTAGGTTTTGAATTGAAACAAAATTGGGTGAAATAGGTTTCGATTTTAAGTTTAATCTTGATGAAACAATCGGTTTTATTTAAATTTGTGGCGGTTATGAGTTCGAAACACACTCTCAAGGATCATGGGCTGGTTTAGTCGAGTTGATTTGATAAAAAAATTGAGATTCTAAGGTCATCGAAATAATGTCCGGAGACTTGCCGGATACAGGGGTCCGGCAGGAGGTATCTGGTTTGGGTTTTACTTTTAAGATATTTACATTTTGGTCCCTTCAGTTTAAGGATTAACATGTTATGTGAAAACCTTTTGAAACTAAGTTTTGAAAAGTATATTTAACTCTTACTTAATAAAACCCTAATTTAAATAATAAATTTATTTTATAGAATCTTTTTAAACTTTATAAATCTTGTAAAATTTAGTATTTAATTATTTGTTTTAATTGAATAATCAAATATTAAAATTATGAATCAAACCTTATAAATTTATAAATATATTTATTTTATAAACTGTAAAATTATTATAAATTAAATAAATGATATAATAAATAAAAATTGAATATACTAATTCATTAAATAATGAATGTTTATTACATGAAAGACCCAAACAGGTTCGATTTACAATACAAATGGGTCAAATGTATTCTAGTGACTCAGTCCAGAGTCCAACCTCTTACCATCATACACACATATTAAAACATTTTCATCAAATCTTAACAAGCTCGGATACAGCCCCAAAAATAGTTAAGAAAAGGGGACAATTAGACTCACATCAATGAGCTACCGAGAGTGTCCATATACTAGTCGGCGAGCGTCGCAAGTGTCTTACAACCCTAAACATATTACCATTTATGTCAAGACATTACATCATTGACCGTGAAATCCTACGGGTCATCCTACCCGATATAATCACCCGACCTACCCTAGTCATGTTTTTGACCTTGAGCAATAGTTCTCCCGATTCAGGTCGATTTTTCATCACAGCTCTTGACGAACACACGTTGAAGAGTAACGGCTTATGCACACTCCCAACACATTGACCCAACACATTCAATGTTAGGCCACCCTTGCGCTGCTATTAGTAGACGTGGCCATGTCAAGTATAGTTTTGGTAGCGACAATGTTGATACCTAAAGCACGTTCAAATATTGATGAATATGAAATTTATTATTAAAGTCATCTGACCAAACAATCTAGTATTACTTTGACAATTTCCACTTGTTGTAATATTATCATGGAGTTAAGTCATTCTCCCATGTTGTCGATCTCTGCGTGCGTGATTGATGTTAAATTCTTATATCATGTGTCACATCGGCAATTTTTAGTTCAAAAAACAAAAGTCACAAGTAAAAGTTGTAGAGCCATATGTGAATTAAGTTAGGTTTGCTTTATATAAGAGAATACTATAATATATTTTTTCTTTACAAATTTATTTTATTAATAAAGATTGTGATTATTTATCCATTACCAAATATTATTTGTATTACTCCACACAATAAAGGTAATTTTAATTAACAATGAAATTTATTTATTTAATTTACATAATTTATCTTTGTTGGTTTTCATGTTATTGGCCAAGCTAGTATTCCACTTGTTCTTAACTAAAAATATCACAGAATAATAATCACACTTTAAAAGTACTCCACTTAAATAACTCATGCATGTCACTACAAAAAAGAACGGCATTAGAGGCGACATTTGTCGCCGCAAATAATCGGGTTTGTCGTCGCTATTACTATTAGCGGCGCCAGCGCTGCTATTAAGTCGTCGCTAATGGTTGATATATCGCCGCTAATATGTCGCCGCTATTAGTATTAATAGCGGCGATTTCGTCGCCTCTGTATGTCTATCAAAAATTTACCGGGCTAATACTATATTTTTCATTTTAAATTTTTTTTTATTTTTTTTAATTTTCAGTTTTAAAAACTAAATATATCTGTATAAAAATAAATCCAGATTTCCCAATAACACAAATTACATTAATAAAATCTAATATTAAGAAGTACACAAGTATTAATTAAGTATGTTAAATACATTGTTTAACTTAAACATCAAATGTCGCTACAACAAACTTAAACTACTTATCTGCAATCCTATTCATCTCCCTCGTCCGAATCATCTTCTTCAGCTTGATGTGGAGCTTTTTGCGAGGCAATAAGCTGCGTAATTTGAGACATAAAATTCGCATTTTGAAACAGACTTGCGATTTGAGCCTACAAAACAAAACATATATTATAAGTTGTTACATTTGGCAAAGTATAAATTATAAGATAACATATTCAACTTTAAGTATATCAAGTGTGTTTGTATCATTTTGACCCATTTCAACCAAAATGTACATAATTCAACTTAACTTTACCCATTTTGACCCGTTTAAGATAAACCAACAATGATACATGCAGGACCATGTGAAGGGTGGTCAATACAATCAGCCTCACAATGAGGAGAGATTTAGAACACTTAACATTTTAAATGGGGAACTGGGTTTGAGTATGATGATACTAAAAACACAAGTAATTAATAAGACAGAACAAAGAACAAGAACAAACAAGTATGGTTTTCAAGGATGCTGTATATTGCTCTCAAATTCTATTACAAGTGTTTACAAAGCATGTTCGAATTACAAGGACTTAAGACACTTTATACTACATTCTACAACCGTCAATACTTAGAAAGACAGTTGGAAACACTAATCTAGACAACAAGATCAATGTAGAGTCAAAAGGCAAATTGCCTTTTGACTAGTGACTATGACATGTCATAGGTCACATCCTTTTCTAATATAAAAAGGTTTACAGGTACAAAAATAGGAAGTTACAAACAAAAACCTTATTCTAATGTTTACAAAAGCATAGACTTTTCACCAACTCATGCAAGTTGATGAGTCTTTAGAGTTGCAGCGAAAGTGTGTCAGCTTTCTGTAAAGTAGATCAAAGAAAGCGTGTTATCTCTGTCTTCGTAAGAAATCAGTCTTCATAACAAAATGGCTTCGGAAGACTTTGTCTGAAAGACTTCATCTTTGGCTTTGGAAGATTTGGACTTTAGCTTCGGAAGATTTTACACTTAGAGTATTTTCTTATGTAGAGTGTAAAACTTCCGAAGCACTTCTACCTTGTACGTCCAGTGCATGCATGCAGGAAGACCCTTGGTTGTTTTGGCTTCTTTGGTTGCATCAGCTTTATAATCTTCTGATATTATCTTACAAACTCCCCCTAGACTGATGCTACCAAAACAGAGAAGTTCTTCAGATGTTGATAGTCCTCATTAGGATCAAGACCAAGCCTCTTTTCATCATCTGGTCAGGATCCCTCATACTCTCATAGTATCTTCTCATATCATAAAGATCATGTAGAGAAAGATCAAGCATGTCTTGCCAGAAGTAGACATCTTGACCTCCTTGATCTCTAATGACATACCATCTGTCTGGATTAGCAGCAAAACTCCAGGACATGATGGGTCTTCCAATGGCAAGAGGCTCTACTTGAATAGGAGTTGGTTGAGCAGTCTCTTTATGCACTTCCTCAGGATACTCTGACTCATCCTGAGGTGTGGAGGTAGATGCATTGGTCTTCTTCTTCTTTGAAACACTTTTTGTGACCTCTCGTATTTTTTCTAAATGTTTTGTTAACTTCGTTATCTCTTGTGAGTATGTTTTGTCATTAATGCAAATGCGAAGACTCGTTCGTAATTATTGTACCTTGACCTCTTTTGGTATTCTTAAATAATTAAGTAAATAATAATAATAATAATAATAATAATAATAATAATAATAATAATAATAATAATAATAATAATAATAAAAATAATAATAATAATAATACTAATGGTAATAATGTTAATAATAACTATGATAATAATAGTAATAATAATAATAATAATAATAGTAATAGTAATAATAATAATAATAATAATAATAATAATAATAATAATAATAATAATAATAATAATAATAATAATAAGAGATAACTTATTAAATAAATAAAATGATTATAAAATAGACATCTATTTATGTATAAAGTGAGAAAAACTTGTAAATAAATTGTTGGCATAAAATAATAAAACTTTAAACCACAGGGACTAAATTATAAATTTAGTTTAAACTAAAACTTTGGTTAAAAGGGACAAATTTTAAACTACGGGGACCAAATGTGTAATTTTCTTTAATCCCAAACCCCCACCCCGTGTTTTCGGTTACACCTCCGGCCGAAACTCAGGCGAGCTCTGGCCACCACCGAAACCTCATTATTTCCCCTAATTAAATTCCCAAAACCGGTCGCAACCCAGTGTCGAACATTAACCACTTCAAATCGAATCATCAATGTCGAATTGAATTATTTACTTGAAACCGAAATCAAATTCTCCAAACCTAAAACCGATTCCATACTTAAATCATCATAATAATCGAATTCATTGATTATAAACCATTGGTTAATTACATAAAACTTAATGGGATGATTAATCCCACCTGAAACAGCATTACACCCGTTTAATTCAACCTGAAACAGCCGACAATAATCCTATATCCGTTGGACATGTACTCGATCAAATTAAACATATAAAGTAGAGGGCAAATGCTCTCGACACCTTCTTTTCACCATCTGTAATCTCAATTTCACCAAAAACACACACACATCGAAATCCCCAAATCAAGAACAGTCGACTTGTGTACTTCCTTGTTCTATCGAATTTCAAACAAATCCAGGTAATTACATTAGGGTTTTTACTCATTTTTACATGGGAACAAAAGCCCCATGCTTAATTTGGGAATTATCATTAATTGTTGATCAATTTGATCAAACCGAAATTAGGATTCTTATCGGGAAAATTGATTTAAGGTTTGATTTCTAAAAGTTAACACAAACCAGGGCTTTGGCCCGGTGGTTTAAGTGTTGGTTGTCCTGGCAATGGGCCCGGGTTCGAACCCGAGGCCCTGCCATTATTTTTTAAAAGGTTTTATTAATATTTAAATTTCAGAAAATGATTAAGTAATATTATTAATTATATAAAACTCATATTTAATCAGAAATTTAATAGAATTATTTCCTTTTTAATTTTCTTAGAAATTCAATTAAGAAATTCTCATTTCTTTTATCTTAAATTATAAAAATTACTGCAAAATATTATTTATTATTAATTCTAAATTGTAATAAATCTCATTGAATTTTTAAATAATTTTAGTTTAATAAATTCTTCATTGTTATAAAATATAGTTACAAACTTATTTATATATATTTTAAGGAAATAAATATATATGTACATATTTAAAATGTACACTTATTATAATTAATAGAATTGTTCTAATCATTTAAATCTACAAAATTACTATTTTATTAAATAGTAAATAATAATCATTTGATAATAAAGGTTTAACTTTTATTAATAGTGTTAATCACTAAAATTCTTATTTAATCATTTAAATACCAAATAATAACAAATTGTATCTATTTAATAATTTAACAATCATGGGTTAAATGGTTTATAAATATAACACTATAATCACCATGATTAAATTAATACATCGTCCATTTAGGTTGATCGTTAACGAACCCCCGGCATTCCATACAAGACTTCCTTATTTGCTCATCTTTATTATCCATGTGAGTTTTCATATCCCATTTTATATTATTTCACACTTTTGGGATGAAACATGTTAATCTTATATTTAACACACTTGTAAATACATTTTATTCTTGTAACACTTATGCAATTCATCTTATTTTGTCATGGTTATTTGAACTCTTGTAACTATCATGTGATGACTCTTGTAAGATACAATCATTAACTATTGCTAGCCTAGCGACATCATAGATCTATAGGCCTGACAAGCCTATTTGGTGCTAAAGCCGAGGTTATTGCCGGCTCCTAGTGTCGTATTCTTGAGCACTATGGGAACCAAGTACACTTAGCTAATCGTTTAATCTTGAAATGGCCATATTTGTCAAGGTTTGATTGTTACATTTGTTCATCCATCTTTATTTACTTTATTCAATAACCTATGACATGAATTGACATCTTTTGCCTAATATTTATGTATGCTAAATCTATGGAAACTCACCAACATATTGTTGACTTTATTTTTAATATGTTTCAGGAAATGATACCGCTTAACTTGCTTTGAAGATTTGTTCACATCTAGGATTGGACCTAGATAATAATAAAATGACATTTATTGTCACATGACGTTTTGGAAACTTTTGTATTTGGTTTGCTTGAAACTATGTTATTTCCTCAATGTATGTTATGAACCTTGAATTTTAATAATATTGTTATTTTGAATTAGCGTTGTGTGGCATGAACAATCTTAACCCTCACACCTCGACGTTTCCGTCGTTAAGATTGGGGTGTGACAGATTGGTATCAGAACCCATAACTATAGGGATTTAGGTTATTAGAAATGGTGGCCTAGACTTTGGTTAATCTAGGGACCCTTTACGTGACATTTTTTATAATCTTATAAGTATGCTTATGTGCCTATCACATGTTGTTACATGTTGCATGACAAATCCCTTATGTGCTATTTGTTTTTATTTAGAAAATGGTGCCTTAGGGATATGACTTGAACCTTGTATACCCCAACTTCCTAATCCTCTTCGTATGCCTTTAAGTTCTACCACGTCTAATCTTTTCTAAATCTTATTCTCGACTACGTGTGGAATTTTTTTACGCATCTTATCGAGTGGAGAAAATTCCTTAGAGGATATGTCTAAATCTTGAAAATCTCATCGAGGTTTTAATTGTGACACATAAACACCTGTATTCTGGATTTCCTGGCAAAAGGCCCTCGGGCTAAGGCAAGCATTTTGTATAAATCTCATTGCGAGACCTGTTATGCTTACCTGGGGATTTCTGGAATGAGTGCTAAATTATGGTCAACATACACATCTTCTCCAAGGTAATTGGGATTAAGTCACCTCGACGTGTCCATGTTCCTATCGGCTATGTGGTACCAATTGGAACCATCCTGTTTATAATTGTAAATATCAAAATTCTTGATTTCTTGAACTGGTTATTTTTCTGAATTCTAACGTCTTCTTTATTTCTATCTTATAAAATGTCTCGTCACCAAGGAAAACGTGCTACCTCCGATCACAAACTTGCCGTGATAATTGCCCGGCAAATGGTTGTCGTCCTCCCGACCATGGTTGCTGAACTTAGTAGCACTTTAATGGCCAACAATAGCAACAACGCTAATGGAAATAATGGTGGGGATGGCAACAACGGCCATGGGAGAATAGCAATAACCAAGGTGGAAACAACCATACCTGCACCTTTAAGCATTTCAACTCATGTAAACCCACTAGCTTTAGTGGAAAGGAGGGAGCCACTGGACTTCTCGAGTGGTTCAAGAGCATGGAAAATACGTTTATCAATAGTGAGTGTCCCGAGGAGCTCAAAGTCTGCTATGCTGCGAGTGTCCTTCAACAACGAGCACTTACTTGGTGAATAGTGAGAAAAGGAACCGAGGTGCTGAAGTTGCTTTGGCATTGTCTTGGGAGGAGTTTAAGGACTTAATGGTCCAAAAATTCTGCCCGAAAAGTGAATTGTAGAAACTGGAGGAGGAGTTCTGGAATCTCAAACAGGACAACGGTAATCATTTGGCGTACTCCACCGGCCACCATGAACTGAGCATGCTTCTACCACACATGGTGGATACTGTACCCCGTAGTATCGAGAAATTTATCAAGGGTGTACCGCCTCAAATCCAAGATGTTGTGGTGGGAAGTAGGCCCACAACTTTGGAGGAGGCGATCAATATCACTGCCCAGCTCACTGAGAATCATATTAAGGTTGGCACTTTGACATTGAAGGGTGCCAAGTCAACTGCAAAGGTGACTCCTGAAGCAACAAAGGAGGTGAAAGCTGAAACATCGTTCAAGGGCAAGAAGCGTAAGTTCACACCGGCCCGCAGCTATGCTGTGACAGCACCAAATGCCCCTCAAAGGCAAGCTATCGCTGTCAACCAAGCACTCGTGGCAAGAGCTTATACGGGACCATATCCGATGTGCAACGCCTGCAAGTACCATCATGCGGGAAACACTCCCTGCCGAATCTGTTCTTTATGCGGGAAGTATGGGCATTTGGTGGCTACTTGTCATCATGCCCCGAATAATGCTGCTATGATTGCCAACCGAGCCTGCTACAACTATGGCAAAACTGGGCATTTCCATCCTCAATGTCCTCACCCTGTGGGAAATGTTCCACCGGCTCGAGGAAGGGCTTTCAACATCAATGCAATTCAAGCCCAAACCAACAATGATGTGGTGAATGGTACGTCATCATCCCCCCTTAATTGTTCTTTTATTTTGTAAAATTCCTACCTGTTTTCCATGTGCCAATGATAGTCTTATATTTGAGCAGGTATGTACCTTGTAAATAATAGTTATGCATCTGTACTTTTCGATTCGGGTGCAGATAAGAGTTTTGTGTCCCTAGAATTTGAGACTATTCTTGCTAAGTCGCGTTCTAATTTAGAAAGATCCTTTACGGATGAGGTCGCCGATGGAAAATCGATTGTAGTTGATGTCGTAATACGCGATTGCATCCTAAGTCGTAACGAGCACGATTTCCTTATCGATCTTATTCCTATGCAACTGGGGAGCTTCGACATCATTATTGGCATGGATTGGTTAGCCAAACAACACGCGGAAATCATTTGTTTTGAGAAGTGCATTCGAATTCCTCTACCATTGGGAGATACCTTAAAAGTCTTTGGGGAGAGATCATCTCAAAGACTCAAACTTATGTCTTGTATCAAGGCCCGAAAGTGCTTGAGTAAAAATTACGTAGCCTTTATGGATTATGTAGTCAATACGAAAGCCAAGGGGAAAGAACTTAAGGATATTCCTGTCGTACGAGATTTTCCTGAGGTGTTTCCTGAGGATCTTAGTGGGTTACCTCCCGTTCGGGAAGTCGAGTTCAAGATTGATTTGATTCCTGGTGCGAACCCTGTGGCTAAGTCACCTTATCATCTTGCACCTTCTGAAATGCAAGAACTAGCTAGTCAACTACAAGAACTGACCGATAAGGGTTTTATTCGTCCTAGCTCTTCACCATGGGGTGCACCCGTGATATTTGTGAAGAAGAAAGATGGGTCGTTTCGTATGTGCATCGACTATCGAGAACTCAACAAACTCACCATCAAGAACCGATACCCTCTTCCTCGAATCGATGATCTCTTCGATCAACTTCAAGGAGCTATGCAATTCTCGAAGATCGATCTACGTTCTGGATATCATCAATTGTGAGTCCACGATAATGATATTCCAAAAACCGCGTTCCATACTAGATATGGACATTATGAGTTCATGGTTATGCCTTTTGGCTTGACTAATGCACCTGCTGTCATCATGGATCTCATGAATCGAGTATGTAAACCGTACATGGACAAATTCATGATCACGTTTATCGATGATATTCTCATCTATTCCAAGACAAAAACCGATCACGAGTCGCACTTGCGTCAAGTTCTTGAACTTTTGAAGAAGGAACAACTATACGCCAAGTTCTCTAAGTGCGAATTCTGGCTTGAAGAAGTTCAATTCCTAGGTCATGTGGTGAATAGCCAAGGAATTCACGTCGACCCTGCAAAAATAGAAGCCGTGAAAAACTGGTGTGTTCCCACAACCCCAACTGAAGTTCGTTCTTTTCTGGGCTTAGCGGGTTACTACCGTAGGTTCATTACAAACTTTTCGAAGATTTCTAAACCGCTTACGGCGCTAACTCAAAAGAATAGACTTTTTGAGTGGGGACCCGAACAAGAAGAGGCTTTCGAGACACTGAAACGCAAACTGTGTAATGCTCCTATCTTAACCCTCCCCGATGGAAGCGATGATTTCATTATGTACTGCGATGCGTCTAGTCAAGGACTTGGTTGTGTTCTCATGCAATGAGGAAAGGTCATAGCGTACTCGTCAAGGCAATTGAAGGTTCATGAAGTGAACTACACCACTCACGATCTCGAACTTGGTGCCGTAGTATTTCCTTTGAAGATTTGGCGGCATTACCTTTATGGGATGTAATGCATAGTCTACATCGACCACAAGAGTCTTCAACACGTGTTCAATCAAAAGGATCTCAACATGAGACAAAGACGTTGGGTTGAGTTGATTAGTGACTACGACTGCGATATTCGCTATCATCCTGGAAAGGCGAATGTTGTAGCCGACGCACTGAGTCGAAAGATCCACAACAAGACTGTCTCGCTTCAAGAAATCCGAGATCGAAGGCAATGGTTTGACACATTAGGAGAGTTTGATACTGAGATTCACGTGGATGTTAATGAGGCCACTATCATGCTTCAAAATATAAGGATTGATAGTGATCTCGAGTTTTGTATCCGTGAGGCTCAATGAGCGGCGTTAACCGAGGAAGGGAAGGATGAGGAATTAACGTTTAACATTTGGTCACAATTGGAGACAAACCGAATGGCATGTGGTATTTCTTGAACCGGCTTTGGATCCCGAATCACGACAATCTCCGTCACTTCATCATGAACGAAGCTCATCAAACACGATATTCTATTCATCTGGGTCCAATAAGATGTACATGGATTTGCATGGCCAATATTGGTGGCCTGGGATGAAGAAAGATATCGCATCGTATGTATCCAAATTCCTCATGTGTGCAAGGGTCAAAGCCGAACATCAACGGCCTAGTGGTTTACTTGAACAACCCAAAATCCCTATGTGGAAATAGGAACATATATCCATAGATTTCATAACCAAGTTACCACGAACCTCTCGTGGCCATGATAGTATATGGGTGATTGTTGACCGTTTGACCAAAATGGCACATTTCATACCAATACGAGACACTTACAAGGTTTCAAGGTTGGCTCGTATCTATATCGATGAAATTGTGAGTCGTCATGGCGTGCCGTTGCATATTATCTCCGATCGTGATGCTCGTTTCACTTCAAATTTCTGGTCTTCTATGCAAGAACTCTTGGGTACTCACCTGGATTTAAGCACGGCTTACCATCCTTAAACGGATGGTCAAACCGAGCGAACAATTCAAACTCTTGAAGACTTGTTACGTCTTTGTGTCCTTGACTTTGGTGGTGACTGGGATACGCATTTACCGTTACCGGAATTCTCATATAACAATAGTTACCACTCAAGTATCAAGATGGCACCATTCGAGGCTTTATATGATCGTAAATGTCGTTCTCCTATTTGTTGGACTGACATTGGTGAGAATCTTATTACGGGTCCAGAACTTATTCAAGAAACGACCGACAAAGTCTCCAAAATCCGTAATAATCTTGAGGTGGCTAGAAGTCGTCAAAAGAGTTACGCGGATAAAAGACGCAAACCATTGGAGTTTCAAGTCAACGACATGGTCCTTCTTAAGGTTCTCTCCATAGAAGGGTGTTGTTCGCTTTGGAAAAGGGCAAGTTAGCCCCACGTTTTGTAGGACCTTTCAAGATTTGAAAAGAGTTGGAAAGTGGCTGACAAACTAGAACTACCTTCTGAACTTAGTGGGGTTCATCCTGTTTTCCATGTCTTAAACTTGAGAAAATGCCTGGCCGATGAAAATTTGCGTGTTCCTTTGGAGGAAATCCAAATGACTAGTCTTGCATTTCATTGAGAAACCTGTCGAGATTATAGATCGAACACTGAAGAAGACCAGAACAACTACCACGCCAATCGTCAAAGTTCGTTGGGAAACAAACGTGGAGCTGAGTTCACCTGGGAACGCGATGATCACATGAAAAAGAAATATCCCTATCTATTCGTTTAGTCTTGTCTTTAATTTTCGAGACGAATTTCTTAAAGTTGGGGAGACTGTGACCTCTCGTATTTTTATTAAATTTTTGTAACTTCGTTATCTCTTGTAAGTATGTTTTGTCATTAATGCAAATGCGAAGACTCGTTCGTAATTTATGTACTTGACCTCTTTTGGTATTCTTATATATTAAGTAAATAATAATATAAAATAATAATAATAATAATAATAATAATATAATAATATAATAATAATATAGTAATAATATAATAATAAATAATAATAATAATAATAATAATAATAATGATAATGTAATAATGTTAATAATAACTATGATAATAATAGTAATAATAATAATAATAATATACTAATAGAGATAACTTATTAAATAAATAAAATGGTTATATAAAATAGACATCTATTTATGTATAAAGTGAGAAAAACTTGTAAATAAATTGTCGGCTTGAAATAATAAAACTTTAAACCACAGGGACTAAATTGTAAATTTAGTTTAAACTGAAACTTTGGATTAAAAGGGACAAATTTTAAACTACAGAACCAAATGTGTAATTTTCTTTAAACCCAAACCCTCACCCCGTGTTTCCGGTTACACCTACGGCCGAAGCTCCGGCGAGCTCCAGCCACCACCGAAACCTCATTATTTCCCCTAATTAAATTCCCAAAACCGGTCGCAACCCAGTGCGAACATTAACCACTTCAAATCGAATCATCAATGTCGAATTGAATTATTTACTTGAAACCGAAATCAAATTCTCCGAACCTAAAACCGATTCCACACTTAAATCATCATAATCATCGAATTAATTGATTATAAACCATCGGTTAATTACGTAGAACTTAATGGGATGATTAATCCCACCTGAAACAGCATTACACCCGTTTAATTTGACCTGAAACGGCCGACAATAATCCTATAGCCGTTGGATATGTACTCGATCAAATTGAACATATAAAGTAGAGGGAAAATGCTCTCGATACCTTCTTTTCACTATCTGTAATCTCAATTTCACCAAAAACACACACACATCGAAATCCCCAAATCAAGAACAGTCGACTTGTGTACTTCCTTGTTCTATCAAATTTCAAACAAATCCGGGTAATTACATTAGGGTTTTTACTCGTTTTTACATGGGGAACAAAAGCCTCATGGTTAATTTGGGAATTATCATTGTATTGTCGATCAATTTGATCAAACTGAAATTAGAATTCTTGGTGAAATTGAGGTTTTCTGGGGAAAATTGATTTAAGGTTTGATTTCTAAAAATTAACACAAACCAGGGCTTTGGCCCGGTGGTTTGAGTGTTGGTTGTCTTGGCAAGGGGCCCAGGTTCGAACCCGAGGCCCTGCCATTAATTTTTAAAAGGGTTTTATTAATATTTAAATTTCAGAAAATGATTAAATAATATTATTAATTATATAAAAATCGTTTTTAATCAGAAATTTAATAGAATTATTTCCTTTTTAATTTTCTTAGAAATTCAATTAAGATATTCTCATTTCTTTTATCTTAAATTATAAAAATTGTTGCAAATACACTATTTATTATTAATTCAAATTGTAATAAATCTCATTGAATTTTTAAAGAATTTCAATTTACATAAATTCTTCATTGTTATAAAAATAGTTACAAACTTATTTATATATATTTTAAGAATAAATATATATGTACATATTTAAATGTACACTTATTGTAATAATAGAATTGTTCTAATTATTTAAACTACAAAATTGCTAATTTTATTAAAAGAGTAATAATAATCATTTGATAATAAGAGTTTAACTTTTATAATAGTGTTATCACTAAATTCTTATTAGCATTTAAATCCAAAATTATAACAATTGTAGCTATTTACTATTTAAAAATCAGGTTAAATGGTTTATAAATATACACTATAATCACCATGATTAACTTAATACATCAACCATTTAGGTTGAACGTTAACGAACCCCCGGCATTCCGTACAAGACTTCCTTATTTGCTCATCTTTATTATCCATGTGATTTTTCATACCCCATTTTATATTATGTCACATTTTTGGGGGGAAACATGTTAATCTTATATTTAACACACTTGTAAACACGTTTTATTCTTGTAACACTTATGCAATTCATCTTATTTTGTCATGGTTATTTGAACTCTTGTAACTATCATGTGATGACTCTTGTAAGATACAATCATTAACTATTGCTAGCCTAGCGACGTCATAGATCTATGGGCCTGACAAGCCTATTTGGTGCTAAAGTCGAGGTTATTTCCAGCTCCTAGTGTCGTATTCTTGAGCACTATGGGAACCAAGTACAATTAGCTAATCGTTTAATTTTGAAATGGCCATATTTGTCAAGGTTTGATTATTACATTTGTTCATCCATCTTCATTTACTTTATTTATAACCTATGATGTGAATTACCATCTTTTGCCTATATTTATGTATGCTAAATCTATGGAAACTCACCAACATATTGTTGACTTTATTTTTAACATGTGTCAGAAAATGATACCGCTTAACTTGTTTTGAAGATTTGTTCACATCTAGGATTGGACCTAGATAATAATAAAATGACATTTATTGTCACATGATGTTTTGGAAACTTTTGTATTTGGTTTGCTTGAAACTATGTTATTTCCTCAATGTATGTTATGAACCTTGAATTTTAATAATATTTTCATTTTGAATTAGCTGTGTGTGGCATGAACAATCTTAACCCTCACATCTCGACGTTTCCGCCGTTAAGGTTGGGGTGTGACACTTTTCTTGGCCATACTTTTCATCCTCTTTGAATTTTCAACTGAGAGGATTGGTCTTCAGCACTTAATTGTTCTGTTGTGTCCCTCTCAGTTGGGATCTTTTCTCTCACAGGTTCAGATGAAGAAAGAATAGAACCCTGCTGCGGATCAGAAGACGAAGTTGGCTGAGATGCAGCTCTAGGATCAGGTTGTGTTGTCTCAAGGGTTTCAACCTTCACCTTAACTTCAGGTTGAGCTGGACTAGGTGGAGAATGCAAGTCTACAAGCTCTCCCTTTATGATCTTTTGCTTGATCACTCTTATATGCTCATTTATAGTGGATAGAGGCATAGGACCAAGCCTCCTTCCGGAGAATCCATACAGCTTCAAGAAGCTCATCATCCTTTGTCTGTCTTCAGACTTCTTTTGGCTTTTATGTATGATGGCCCTTGACCTTGCAGCTTCTTCCCTTAACTTCCTTTTAGCAGCTTTTCTTTCTTTTATAGCTTGTTCCTCCAGTTGCTTTAGATATTCAAACTCAATGTACTCAAAGGATAAGGGAAGAAGTACAGCTGCCTGATAGAGTCCTGTGGCACTCAGGTAGTTGATCATATTCATTCTTTTAGCTTCCCTATCTACATGAGGTTGTCCACCTATCACAGTCTCTGTCTCAGGAATTTTTTGAACTGGGGAGAGGACAGGAGCATGTTTGTAGAGCCTTTTTAGTCTCTTTTCTTCCTTGATCTTGAGGAGTAATGCTGCATCCTTTGCCTCCCTTATTTCCTTTAACAACTCAGTGTCAGCCAGCTCATTCAACTCTTCTAAGGGGAGAGAAATGAGTTTATCAATGTTATAGTTCCTGGTCCCTAGGTAGTTTAGCCTGGCTGCCCTCAACTTATCATCTTGAGTGTTTGGCCTGGGGTAGCCCGGATAGCAGCTTGCATGAAGCCTGAGGACCCTCCTGAACTCTCTCCCCTTAGCTTCCTCTTCCTCTCTCTCTTCTCCTCCTCTAACTCCTTAGAGGTCATTTTCCTCTTCCCTTTGTCACGCACAGGCCTTGGTGACTCATGGTGGAGAGATCTTTGGCCTTCATTGCTTGGTTCAGCAGTCAAGCTCTGGCCAGAGAGAGGATGTGAAGCACCTTCACCAGCTAGTGCCTCACTGAGGGTACTGAGTGCTGAAGGAGATCCTGTCTCAAGGTTCACATGCTCAACTTCTAGGCCCTCAGTTAAGGCTTTCCCTTTAAAGCTAATCTCAAGGTCCACCTCAACATCTAGTTGACTAAATATCTTACCTTCTAGCCTCTGTCTATATAATTTTGATCTCATCTTGAACTCTTCAAGCACCCTTTCTTGAATCCAATCTGCTAATCTCTCAGCTTGTCTGTTTTGTCTTGGGTTGACAAGTGGAAGATCAACCAGATGGATACACTCATAGAAACTCAGGTTTGTAAAATTGAAGATCTCTTCTTGACCCTAAGCTCTAGAGATGACAAGAGCCCTTCTTTCTGTGTCATAACTCCATCCCAAGATTGGGTTCTCAGAGTGAAGAGATAGGGTAGACATGGCTCTGGGTATACCCTCCTCAAATAGGTTGTATATGAGTGACTACACATCAATGTAGACTTGAGGAGGTTGCTGAGTATGGACTATTGCAAGTGAGAGTGGTAACTCCTCTAAGTCCATACTTTGAGAAGAACTCCCAGGTTCTGTGACTGTTCTGACTTTCTCTCCCTTTTTGGTAGCATCACTTTCTTGCATAAGTGAGCTGGGGGTTGAGACTAACACATTCACAGGTTCTTGTGGACCTGGTTGAGTTGTTCCTAATGGTCTCTCAGCTCACTTGCTCTTGAGATCAGTGATCTCAAGTTGCTGGTCATTGACTCTCTTTTGTAAGATAGTCACTTGAGATTCCAGGTGACTAATTGTAGAGACTAAATAGGTGTAAGTTTTAGTCAATGTGTACACCTTTAGTTTCAGACACCCCTCATCTTCATCAGAAGAATCATGGGGGGATGAGAGAATAGGACTAATGTCTTCTTCCTCATCACCAGCATAGTGTTCTTGGTGGCTGGATTTCCCTTGCATCATGACAACTTCAAGAGAAGTGTCAAGAGGCTGGGTTGCCATAGTCAAGGTCTGACTGATGTAATTACTTTCTAAAGTGAGTGCCTCTTCCATATAGATCTCCTGAACAGGTTCAGGAAGATCCACCTCAGTGAGGGGTGGATGATGGGGGCTAGACATGGGTGAGACAGGGTACTCATCTTTCCTTAAGTAGGGGTGGAGAAGAGAGACTCATGGTACTCACTGAAGCCCATGTCTTCATCATCATAGAAGTCAAAGCTGGGAATTTGTTGGTTTAAATCCAGCGGTTGGGGATGGTAACTGTCCCTGGAAGGTTGTTCACTAGAGTGTTGAGACTCTGAGTGAAGGCTTAAGGCTGGTTGGGTTGTGAGCTCATCAGGCAGAGCTTGAGGAACCTCAGCACTGATCATTTGAGAGATGGGAGTGGTTTGCTCCTCAGGGGAAGTGGGAGCTCGATTATCCACTTCCTCCTGCATGGTTGGTGATATGGGGGCCTGCACAAGTTGAATAACTTGTGCAGGGGTTCGTTTGGTTTTTCTCTGGTAGGTGATGGTTATTGTAGGTTGTATTTGTGGTTGAGAGGTGGAAGGTGTGGGTTCAACACTAGCTGGTGCTACTAGGTTGCCACCTTGAGCAATAAGCTCAAACATTTTTAGGACTAGGGTTGTTTCTACCCCAAAGAAGCCAACAGTTGGCTTACTCATTATTTTGAAGATGCCAGGCTTCATCTGTCCCAGATTTAGAATATTACATGTTCCCCTTAACTGTGTGCCCAGTTCACAGTTAAGAATGTGCTGGACATATCTAGGAAACATTAATACTCTAGGGAGTCTAAGTTAGCAAGAAAATTGGTATATACAAATTGAGAATACCTAAACTTGACCCCCTGAACCATTTCATGGACTATAAAGGAGAGGTCTTCTGAAATCTGGTCCCATCCTCCATGCTTGTTAGACAAGCTGTGTATGACAACATGGAGGAGGTACTTCCATTGAGATGAGACCTTCCCCTTCCTGAAGGTCTTGACTGTGAAGTCACCCTCATAGCCCATCTGCGCAAAGGAGTGGTTGACTGCAGCTTTGGGAAAGGACAAGTCACCTTCTACATCATCCAGCTGAAGATGTCTGTTTATGGTGGCCGGAGTGATGAAGATTGTCCTCCCCTGCACTGTGGCAGACAGTGCCTTCTCCTCATCCCTGGTGACCTCTTCACAGGTCCACCAGAACTCCAACAAGTGATCCTCATAGAGAGGAGGATCAATGGTGAGGGAGGTGAAGTAGTTGGTCAAAGAAAGATAACGACAAACCTCTGAGAAACCTGGATCTTTCTCAGAGTCTAACAGAGCAATCTGATTACGTTGCCTGTGAAGATGCATGGAAAAATCGGTTTGGTTTCTGCGGTCAATGTTGGCCATTTGAAGTAGCTTTGTCATGAAGGAAGATAAGAACGAAGGCGGTTTGTGGGTGAAATTAGGTTAGAGAATTTTCAGATGAAGAGGAGAGTGAGAAGAAGGGGAACCGTTGTGAGAATATATATGAAATGGATTTGAGACAAAGTTAAAGCAAAAGGATAAACTTTGAAATCCGTATGTCGGTCCCACCTCTGAAAAAGTACCCAAAAAGGTAGTTTTCTTGGAAGTTAAAAATCTTCCGAAGATAATTTTGCTTCGGAAGTTTTGAGAAAAAGGTTCCGAAGCCAATTTGGCTTCGGAAGATATTCTTAAGAATTCTGAAAATTTGGCTTCGGAAGAAAAATTCTTAGAGAGTTTTTCTTCCAACACATATTTGGTTTCGGAAGATATTAAGACTTAGGAACTTTATTCTAAAGAGAATAAATCTTCCAAGACTTAATTGCTTTTGGAAGATATTTGTCCTTCAAATACATGCAAGTACTTAGAAGTATATTTAAGCTTCGGAAGATATTCTCAGAATTTCTTCCGAAGGTAAATTTCTTCCGAAGGTAAATTTCTTATAAGTAGTTATTTGATTTGAAGACATAAATTTCTTCCGAAGGCAACTTGAAATCTTCCGAAGGAAATATGTTTTGAAAAATTTTCAAAAATCTAAGGAATATCATTAAAAATTTTCTTTTGGGCTTATGAAGGTGATAAAATAGACAACTTAGGACACATAGGTTTTAGAAATAAAGTTGATTTAAGTTTTAAGAAAATCTACTCAAAGTTAATCATCCCAATAGCTAATACAAGATATTTGAATCTCTGTTCATCAAAGGGTTTAGTGAACAGATCAGCATATTGTTCATTTGTGTTAATTTTGACTAGTTTGATTAATCCCTTCTCAAAGTTATCTCTAATCAAATAATGCCTAATGTTGATGTGTTTGGTCTTGGAGTGCTGCATAGGATTCTCTGTAATAGAGATAGCACTGTTGTTGTCTATATGGATGGGAGTCTCTTTGAAGTTGAATCCATAGTCTAGCATCTGATTCTGAATCCAAAGCACTTGAGCACAGCAGCTTGCAGCAGCAATGTATTCAGCTTCAGCAGTTGTTGCAGAGACAAAAGATTGTTTCTTGCATTGCCATGAGACAATCCTTCCACCAAGGAATTGACATCCCCTTGATGTAGACTTTGCAGTCATATTACAGCCACCGTAATCACTATCTGTATAAGCATACAGATTGAAGTCAGAATTCTTTGGATACCAAGCTTAGGAGCACCTTTGAGATATCTAAGAATCCTCTTGACAGCAACTAGGTGTGACATCTTGGGGTTTGCTTGATATCTTGCACAGATGCATGTGGCAAACATGATATCAGGCCTGCTAGCTGTGAGGTACAAAAGAGACCCAATCATAGCCCTGTAAAGATGTTCATCCACACACTCCCCCTCAAGATCAGGTCCAAGGGAGTGGTTTCTGGCTATGGGTGTCTTAGCAACCTTACAATCAATCATGTTGAATCTTGTAAGTATTTCTTGTACATACTTTGGCTGACTTATGAAGATGCCATTGTCAACTTGCTTCACCTGAATTCCCAGAAAGAAATTGAGTTCCCCCATGGCACTCATTTCAAATCTATTTTTCATCAGCCTCTCAAAGTCTTTGTAGAGCTTTGGATTAGTTGACCCGAAGATAATGTCATCCACATATACTTAAACCCGCATTAAGTCATTCCCTATTCCTTTGATGAAGAGTGTTCCATCTATAGTACCCCTCTTGTAACCATGTTGACAGAGATATGAGATAGTGTCTCATACCACTTTCTTGGAGCTTGGTGTAGCCTATAAAGAGCTTTATCAAGCATGCAGACATAATTAAGATGATCTAGGTCTGCAAAGCGAGGTGGTTGTTTGACATACACCTCTTCATCAATCACCCCATACAGAAAAGCACACTTGACATCAAGTTGGTAGACCTTGAAATCCTTGGATGCAGTAAAAGCCAGGAATATTCTTACAGCTTCAAGTCTTGCCATAGAAGTAAAAACATCTGTGTAATCAACTCCCTCTTCTTGTGTGTATCCTTGAACAACTAGTCTTGCCTTGTTCTTGATGACAAGTCTTCTATCATCTTTCTTGTTCCTAAAACCCACTTGGTTCCTATGGTAGTCTTCCCATGAGAAAGAGGACATAGGTTCCAAACCTTCTGTCTTTTGAATTGAAGTAGCTCCTCTTGCATTGCTTCAACCCAACTTCCATCCTTCAAAGCCTCATCAACTTTCTTTGGCTCTAATTAGGACAAGAAGCAAGAGTGTAGACAAACATTTTTGTCATGGGTTTTTCCTCTTGTTCTCATCCATGTATCAATATTTCCAATGATGTTTATGGTGGGGTGTGACTTGTGGATCCTTAGCTGAGGGATCACAGCAAGTTGATTGGAGAAATCTAAATTAGAGAAATTTAGATCTGGCAATGGAGTATCACCCAGCACATCAGCATACTTATCAAGTGAGACTTGATCCAATAAGTGTGTGACATCATTTATGTTGTCTTCCATGGAGTGGTTATCAGCATCAAGAAATTCTTGATCACTATCACCACCTCCATTTTCTCCTACATTTGAAGCTCCTTCACCTGAGTTTTGAACCTCTGAGTTGGAATTTGAAGGCATCTCAGATGTATCCGCTGAATTTGTCATGTTTGTGCTATAGGATCTTTATTTGTAGGGTTAGTTACCACTGGAACTGAAGTAGTATTCTTGCTTGGTCTTCTCAGCTCAAATCTTGGGTCACGATCTTCTGTTGATATATCACCTGTAGATCCTGAAACATCCTCACAAGACTTGTTAAAACAGTTGGTAACTAAATCAAGATCAAATAGCCAATCCGGACCAGAACCTTTCACACTGGGAGTGTGCTCATTGAAAGTCACATTGGTTGACTCCTCAACTACTCTAGTTCTAAGATTGTATACTTTATAAGCCTTAGCTTGAGAAGAGTATCCAATAAAATGTCCATCATCTGATTTCTCAGCAAACTTGGCTAGTTGATCTTTGGTATCCAAGATGGTGCATGGACATCCAAATGACCCGAGGAAACCAATGAATGGTCTTCTTTTATGCCACAGCTCATAAAGAGTTTTACCATGAGTCTTAACTACTAAAACTCTGCTATGCGCATAGCAGGTTGTGTTAACAGCCTCTACCCAAAAGGTGATGAGCAGTTTAGAGTCAGACAACATGGTTCTTGCAGCCTCAATAAGTGTCCTGTTTCTCCTCTTAGCAACACCGTTTTGCTGAGGAGTCCTGGGAGCACTATATTGTCTTGTAATACCCTTTTCATCGCAAAATGTATCAAGGATTTAGTTCTTAAATTCTGTTCCTTGATCACATCTTATGGTCTTGACCTTATGATCAGATTGATTCTCAATTTTCAGAATGAAATTCTTCAAGATCTCAGGAGTCTCATCCTTAGTTCTAAGGAAAAAGACCCAAGTGAATCTTGTGAAATCCTTTGTGATCACTAAACAATATGAGGTCCTTCCTAACTCATTACACTGGTGGGTGGGGCCAAAGTTATCCATGTGTAATAAGTGTAGGGGTGTAGTGATAGATCTCCTTTCCTTTGGCTTGTGAGACACTTTGTGTTGCTTCCTTTTCAGGCATGCAACACAATGATCATCACTTGTAAACTCTTTCTTTGACATTCCAGTTACCGAATCATTCTTAATTAATTTATTCATGTTCTTAAAGTTTACATGGCACATTCTTTTATGCCAGAGGAAAGACTCATCACTATTTGCTTTAGATAGAAAGTAAGAAACTTCTCCTAAAGGAGATGTTTCCTGCATCCATCTTGTACTTGTTCCCTTTTCTGGGGGCTCTGAGCAGGATATGCTCTTGAGAAATGATCACCCTGGGCTTGAGAACAATGCACTCATGCTCAGTAAAGAGCATGTTATGTCTCTGATCACAAAATTAGGATACACTCAGTAGATTGTATCCAAGCTCCTTAACAAAATTTACCTTCTCAATAGTGAGCTTACCATTTGTGACCATGCCCCTTCCAGTGATGTAACCACCAGCATCTCCTCCAAAAGCAACTGGTCCTCCATCAATTTTCTCAAAATTATGAAGCAAAGAGCCATTGCCAGTCATGGCCTGGAACAACCACTATCAATGATCCACATATTTCCCTTGGCCTTTAGTTGTTCCTGCAAAAAAAGAAGTGGTTAGTTACACTTGGAAACCCAAGCCTCATTGGTCTTGGGCTTTTCAAAGTGATCTGAAGATAATATAACAGTAACAGATCCTATATTCAAGCTTTGAGGATCATTAGTTGCTGTTGATGAAGAACTTTCAGTCACTGGGCCTTTCTTCATCTTCCACACCATCTTCGGAAGATTGGACTTGACCTTCAACACCTCAGAAGTTTTAACAACTTCTGAAGTTTTGGAGACTGGACCTTCGGAAGATCTTGCTTTCACTGCAGCATGCTTTAGTACTTCAGAAGTATTCCTTTCTTCCGAGACCAAATTTTCTTCCGAAGACAATTTTTCACTTGTCTTCTTCTTCACTTTGAAGCTTTCGAAGGAAACATATTTTCCTTCCGAAGCTTGCTTCTCCTTCTTCTTCTAAGAAGTTTTCTCTTTGATTATATGGATGGTACTTTTAGGATTATAAATGCAATCCTTAGTCAAATGAGAAGTACTACCACACATGATGCAGTCAGTTTTCAAGGATGCTGTATATTACTCTCAAGTTCTATTACAAGTGTTTACAAAGCATGTTCGAATTACAAGGACCTGAGACACTTTATACTACATCCTACAACCGTCAATACTTAGAAAGATAGTTGGAAACACTAATCTAGACAACAAGATCAATGTAGAGTCAAAAGGCAGATTGCCTTTTGACTAGTGACTATGACATGCCATAGCTCATATCCTTTTCTAATATAAAAAGGTTTACAGGTACAAAAGTAGGAAGTTACAGACAAAGACGTTATTCTACTATTTACAAAAGCATGGACTGTTCACCAACTCATACAAGTTGGTGAGTCTTCAAAGTTGTAGCGGAAAGTGTGTCAGCTTTCTGTAAAGTAGATCAGAGAAAACATGTCTTATCTGTCTTCAGAAGAAATCAGTCTTCACAGCAAAATGGCTTCGGAAGACTGTCTTTGAAGCTTCGAAAGACTTCATCTTTGGCTTCGGAAGATTTTACACTTAGAGTATTTTCTGATGTAGAGTGTAAAACTTCCGAAGCACTTCTACCTTGTACGTCCAGTGCATGCATGCAGGAAGACACTTGGTTGTTTTGGCTTCTTTGGTTGCATCAGCCTTATAATCTTCTGATATTATCTTACAATACACGTAACACCTTCAAGTTTAAGCGGTTAAAGTTCATTTTTACCCATTTTAACCCGTTTTAACTCAAATTAACGTGTTTTTAAGTATATCAAGTGTGTTTGTATCATTTTGAACCATTTTAACCAAAATCTATATAATTTAACTTACATTTACCCATTTTGACCTGTTTAAAATAAACCAACATTGATGCACTTAACACCTTCAAGTTTAAGCGGGTAAAGTTCATTTTTGCCTATTTTGACCCGTTTTAACTCAAATTAACGTGGTTTTTAGTATATCAAGTGTGTTTGTATCATTTTGACCCATTTCAACAAAAATCTACATAATTTAAATTAAATTTACCCATTTTGACCCATTTAAGATAAACCAACAATGATGCACTTAACACCTTCAAGTTTAAGCGGGTAAAGTTCATTTTTACCCATTTTGACCCGTTTTAACTCAAATTAACGTGGTTTTAAGTATATCAAGCATATTTGTATCATTTTCACCCATTTCAACCAAAATCTACATAATTTAACTTAAATTTACCCATTTTGACCCGTTTAAGATAAACCAACAATGATGCATTTAATACCTTCAAGAATGAAGTAACAAAACCTAAAAGCTCATAATGCACAACAATAAGGAATTACTATAAAAATCAAATGACATGTGATATTGTTTAAACAAATTAAAACATTATTACAATTGGTTCAAATAATATCACATTTCGTTTGATTTTGTAACTAATTTCTTATTGTTAATCATTATGGCTAAACAATAAAAGAATTTTTAATTTATTATAATTTTATTCTATCAAATATATTATTATATTTTAAATGATTAATATAACAAACACATAATGACACAACTAATTTAAAAGATGCAAACAACTAACCTTAATACTTAATAAAATAGTCACACAATTAGCTAGCATATTACTACACAACCAAACTAACATCCAATAATACAACAAGTTCAAAAAATTCACACAATTAACATGATAATTCATAGAACTAGTTCAAATAATTTACTAGCATAAATTCTAAATAGTCTATCATAATACATAATAAACCTAAAAGAAAAATTAAAAAAAATACCTCAACAGCAGTAGCGACGAGTCTCCAGTGACGGGTCAAGCTAGTGAAACATCATACACATAGATCGGGAAGAATCATCAACAAACCATAAATGATTACAGCTAATAATACATAATGATGGTTATTCGAATCTTACAAGTTAGATATGAAGAAGAAAGTCTTCCAACGGAGGCGAAGTTCCGGCTGTAGGGAGGCTGGTGCGTCGTTGTGGAGGTGGTGCGCCGCTATGGAGGTGGTGTGCTGGTGTGGAGGTGGTGTGCCGATGGGGAGGTACGGTGGCGGTGGGGAGGGTGCGAAAGTAGGGATGGTGCAATGGCGGTGGGGATGGTGCGAAGGTGGGGAGGGTGGCGGTGGGGAGGTGCGGTGGTGGTGGTAGTGGCGGTGGGGAGGCCCGGTCGCGGTCGCGATGGTGTTGCAGAGGTGCGGTCGCGGTGGTGTAGGTGGATTAGGGCGTGAATGTTTGGGGAAGAAGCATGAGGCCCGGGTAAATGTCTTATCCAATAGCGGCGACAAGTCGCCGCTATTGGTGTTTGTACGACCTAACCCCCGCCGTTAGATCAGGAGATTGATCAACGGCCAGAACTAACTCGAAAGGCGTGGAACGGATCACTGATCAATAGCGGTGACAAGTCGCCGCTAAAAGCCTGTGTCGCCGCTAAATGTGTCGCCGCTATTAAGAACAATTCTTGTAGTGTATTTTGCTCAAATTGAATTATTAAACCATCAAATCGAGTTATTATCAGATTTTTTTAATTTAAGAAAGTAATAGAGGAGAAGATGTGAGACTTGAGATTTTTAATATATGTAATTATATTTAAAAAATTAAAAAAACATGTTAATTATACTAAAAAAAAGTTATAAATACCTAAAATCCACATCATGATTCTAAATCAGCATAAAAAAATATGTATTTTCTAGTTAAAACAAAAAGAAAAACATGCTAAAAAAACATGTTAAAACTTATAATTTACATAAATATGAAAGCCGAGTAATTTAATTGAAATATTTTTTAAACTTGAGTGTTTTAATTTAAACAATTTTAAAATTTGATTTTAATTTAATAAACAACGGGAGGACGTGTATGTTTGATTTTTATTTTACAATAAATCAAGAAGTCTTGGGATTAATTTTCTTATATATATATATATAAGGTAACTTAATTAATATTTATTATATTTTCTTATTAGATACAGTGTAATGTTGAAACTTTAGCAAAAAGAATTGATTTATTTTTTCTTTAATTAATTACATTTTTGTATCTTTATAATTTTATATACTTACTTTTTTATGAACGGGACCAAATTTAGGTTAAATATCAAGCTCAGACATTTTACACAAAACTATATGTATGCTTTGGAAATGAATATTATTGACAACAAGGCGTTATATACAAAATTGCCAATAGCAGCACAGGTATAAAGCTTCAATAACTAGTCGCTAGACATATAGTTACAAGATTTAACAAATTTGACCCATTATTATTTGCATTGCTATATATATGTACACCCCCTATATTAATTCCAACACAAGTACAAGTTCCTGCAAAACTGTACCAATTTTGATCAAATCCAAGATTGGATTGGGTAGTTGCATCTGAATGAATTCAAGCCACTTATTTGTGCAAATATATCCATTGAATCCAGCTTCTCTTCTTCTTTCACCATCACCTGCATGCTCATAAACAACATAAGAACTTACACAAGTTTTGATGTTAAACACATGAATATATTATCTTATGTAATTGTTAATAAAGTTGTCTTTGTTGTTCTTACATGCATAGACTTTACATCTTCATCTGTGTCTTCTTCATGGGTGTTGCAGACGTTTCTATTGTGGTCTCCGAATTCATCATTCTTGGCAAACCTTCCTCTTACTCGAGGCCGGCTGTCTGCTAGGGTTTTTCGGCATGCATACTGTAAGAAAACTGTAGTTAGCAAATTAAAAATAAAAAGGTAAATAAAAAGATGATTGTGTACCTTGATCTTCTTGCTAAAGTTCCTCTCATTTCTTTTCTTCATGTATCTATGAATCTTCTCTTTTCGTTCTTCGCTGGTTAGTTTGTTGGCCCCTCTGAGGCTTTCTGATTCTAAACATGGAATTTCAGGATTTGCTAATGGAGGATTATAACGTCCGCATCCATTGTTGATGAGATGCTGGCTTTCGTTACTAAGTGCCTTTAATTCAAAGCAAATCAACAACAAAAGATTTTAAAAACTAACAAACATATCCAGTTAAAAGCTCACAGTATTGGTAGGACCTCTGACGTAATGACAAATTAAATATAATTACCTGAAGTTCATTAGAAGTGTAAGGGTGTGGTAAGGAATCCGAGCCGAAGATGCCTTCATGATCACCATGGAAATCTAGTTCGCGTGCTTGAATCTCATTTTCCAACAACAAATTCCCATTAAATGTTCCACAATTTTCGATTGTTAAGATGGGATTTAAGTTTCTTGATGGGAGGTAGGGATGATCAAGGAAAGGGTTGTTCAAGCGCATGCATTTGGAAGGAGGCATGGATAAACACTCGTTTTCACATCCCATGGGTCCCATCATGGCTGACACCACATCAGTCTGATCATTTCGATGAGGGTATGGCGGAATAGGACCATCGGTGGTGAGTGAAATCTGGTTTTGGAGTAGAGAAAGGTCAAATTGATCTTGATGACTAAAAGAATATTGATGGAGGTTTGTGAAATCTATAGAGGCTGAAATGTCACTTTCTATAAGTTTTTCTTCAAACGTGCCAGTGAAACCATCGTTGCCATTTTCCGTGGTGGTTGCAACGGTTGTGGTGGACATAGGGTACTTGATCATATCAGGAGGAAAAGAGTGACTTTTGGAATAAGATGATTGCTCTTCATAACAACAATTTGATACAGAAGTAACATCTGAGTTTTGTATGGTCTCCTGGAATAACTCTGAATCACAAAACTCCAAGATTTGAGCACTCAGAGGGCTTGATACTTGCTCCTACCAACACAAAACAAAAAGGGTTGTAATAAAAAACATTAACATACAATTATATATAATCAACCAGCTTAAAAAACATAACAATTTTCCAAATTTTGTACCATAACTCTTCATGTTTTAGATCCCTACACATGTTGATTAACCATCATATACATCCCAATTAATACCATAACTCAAACCTAACATCATTGTCAATGATGACACAGATATGAGTACCAAAAGAAGAGATATTTGTGATTACAACATAGAAAACGACATACTTTTAATTTGTTTGGTAAAATGATTGAATTTAGGCATGCGGGTGGAGAAGTTCTTTCGTAGACATTGACATACTGCTAACTAACAAACAATAAAAATCTAAGTCTACTAAACAAATGATTTACCAAAAGAGGCTGATCAGACGGATGTACAACGTCATGCAACATTCTTCCGGCTAGTTTATTGTAATGCTAACAAAAGAGTCGTTGGAGATACGACAGTTCACGATCAAAACCTGTAACTTCTCGAAGTAAACGGCGTCAGAAACCATCTAAAACTCCATGAGAAATGCTTTCAGATTTAAAAGAGAAAAACTAAAATTGAATCAACAGAAAGAATTGTATTTCTAGAGAGAGAAAAATTAAAAGAGAGAAAGAGAGAGAGAGAGAAACGAGTAATTGATATTAAACAAAGGGTATACGTTAGACTGGTGTAGGGAATGAAGGTTGGGTATATATTGTTACATGAATAATGTCCGTACAATGTATTCATTTTCCTATAACTTCTCCTAGCCACACATTGACCGTGTCATGTGTGGTTTTATTGTCTGATGTGGCATCTTCTTGCTCACGTAGCCCTAATCAGTCAACAAACCTCCTAATAATTGAATCTCGTTTGACCCATCGATTTTTTTAGGAACGTGATTGTACATATATATAGACTTGTCAAAGAAACATCTTAGTAGGAATAAATAAAAAATAAAAGATAAAATAATCTTAAATTCTAAAGTAAATCATTGAGTTCTATGGTAATATAAAAAATAAAAATATAGAAGTTATGGTTTTTACGTAAATAAATTAATGTAATATATCAAAATTATAAAAATAAGGAAAACCTTCAACGTTAATATTGTATCACTAAATGGTTGAATTCAGGTTTGCAATTGTGACAAGCATCCTATGGTTGTTCGGCACATCAGCACGTGATCAAGTTTGCCGAAGCGTTTCCCTCCAATACTTATGACCGTAATTCTAGACGTAGCAAGTGATTTATTTTATAAGTTTGCTATATTCTATTTGGCTTGTGTTTATTTAATCATATATGAGTTTGCTAGCTCATGGAGCTCTCTAATATTTATGTATATAAATGTTAAAAATCGATCAATAAAAGTATGAAAAATTGAGCAAGTCATTTCCAAAAATATGTAGTCACTAAAGCTCAGAATTTTATGTCCCAAACCACACCTTATTGGGTGATGATGGGATATGAGAGAATAAAGTATGCAAAAAGAATAACCGGCTAGCATTACACACCAAATCTTTTGATTCCATGTGCATATATATATAGCTACTAGCTAGCTAGGCCTATATTAAACCAATCTTTGTTAAGTTGTAACAAGATAAAACACCATCTATATCCGGTAATTCCTTGAACTCACTTCCAATCACATATGTAGAAACTAGAAAGAATCGGTGGTGCATGAGGCTTTTCATTTGTTGTTTCAAAGATGTTTGTGTCGTCTTGATCAATCATCAACCTTTAGCACATCTTCCATTTATCCCCTTTTGGAAAATGCTTTAGCTTTGGAATCTTGAGTTGTACATTGCAAGATGGAGATTAAATAGCTTTGGTGTTTCATGATAGATAGTTCTGATTTCCAAATTATATTGTAGGTTTAGAGGTGTATGATTTGACAAACGATGTCAAATATCTTTGTTCGATTACTTGACATCACATACAAATGCTCTAAGAAAAAGGGTGTTTAAAATATCAAGCGTCTAACTCATTGTCACCATGTCTACATTCAAATGTCCATCCCATTGAAACCAAGCTTCAATGGCTGGGCTCAGCTTCAATGGTCATCTTTCGGTCCAACTTTCTATTTAAAATATTTACTCACTAGAAACATTTTATTTAATAAAAAGTTTCTAATGAGTAAATAAACTTTCTATTAAATAATTTCAGTCAGAAAAAGCTGCTTAGCTATATATAGTTTTCTTTCATGTTTTTCATTTGTTAAAATAACAATGATATTCAAATCAATTAAAGATCATGCAACATTCATAGGGTGTTTTTTTTCCTCAAAAACGGCACAATTACATTCAAGTGACAGATATAACGATTTAACATGTTGAAGTATGTGCAGTGGGTTAGTATATATTTATACAATAAAATAAAAGAATCTTTGGTATTACCACATGTTATTTTTGTAGACATCCTTACATTATTTTTTCCTTTAAAATGGTATTATAGTTATTTAAACATTCATATTAATTTTTCTCTCTTATTAATTACTACCTCTCTCTCATTTAGATTTTTAAAATCGGAACTTCTTTTTAAACATAGATTTTATTAAGGAAATTAAAAATCAAATCTTTTTATTAAAAATAGAAATAATTAATAAACAATTTTTTTAAAAATATAAAATTTTCTAAAACACTAAACTTTTTTGAAACAAAGTATTTAAAATCATGCTTCTTATAAAAATTATAAAAGGTGAAATTTTCTAAAAACAATCTTATAAAAACAACAAAAATAAATTAAAGCTTAAGAAAAAGATGGTATTGTTTATTTACTTAGTAGCAATTTAAAAGTAATTTCAATCATATTTTATCTTGAATTATGATTTTATAATATAAAATTTTAATAACTAATTATTTAATACTTTATTTATGCAACTCATGTGATACATGAGATATTAACCTAGTATATATATAGAAGGAGGTTCAAAATGCAACACTAAAAAATGGAAAACTATGGAACCAATTCTATACACATATTTTAATTTTAAAAAATTCATCAAAAAGACAAAAAAAAAGGCAAGAAAAAGAAAAAGAAAAAAAAATATTTATTTCATCGCAACTAAGAAAAAGCAAAAAAAAAAATAAGAAAATGGTCAAGTTCATTTCACTTGTAAATTGGACTTTTTTCTGGAATACTTCGATTTCACTTGTGAATGTGATCTTTTTTTTAATTTTTTAATTTTTATTTTTTACTTTTCTTTCCTTTTTTAATAAAAATAAAAAAAACAAAAACACAGTCAAGTTCATTTCACTTGTGAAATACTACAATTTCACTTGTAAAATGTGACTTTTTTATTTTTATTTTTTACTTTTCTTTCATTTTTTACATTGAAATCGTATGCATGTGTTTTTATGTTTTTTTTCCTTTTTTTTAAATTTTTTAATAATTAAAATGTATGACTAGTATTAGTTCCCTACTTCCCTCCAAATGTGGACCATTTATGACCGATTTACTTGAAGTTTTAGAAAGCAACTTCAGGTTTATCAAGAGCCTATTATCCAACCAGTTGTTTATTATTATAATAATTATATAATATGTGTAACAAATTAAATGACGGCAATTTTGAAGGACCCATTTTGAACAAATGATAAACAAAATGAAAAAAAAAATAAAAAATATATTAAAGAAATTACTACTTGCGTTGTCGTACTAAATCCATGTTATGCGTTCCCGGGGTTGAAACTATGCTTGATTGTTTACATAATATGTTTGATCACTATTTACAAAAATACAATTCCACTACAAACATACAAACTGCAACGGGAGCGGGGTTGATTAGTAGTGAGTCAAGCGAAAACCAATTGTAAACCTATATAATAATTTAAGAAATGAAAATATTAACGACAATAAGATAACGCTTCAAGCAGTGAACTCAGAAGGTACAGTAAAATCAATTTCTTAACCACTTTACATCTCAATAAATTTGAAAATTTTGACATTTTTGCTTAGTGGAAAAATGGGAATCCTAGTATCCCATTATAGCACCCAAGAACCAAGATCTACCAATCATTCAAACTTATATGATAACTTCAGAATCTATTTTTTTTAGTTATCAAACTTCTATGATGACTCAGTATCTAGAAGAACAAGGCTCACACCAATGTTGATGGAAGTATATATTTACTTAAAGTAACACTTGGACACACATGAAATGTATACAATACATCTCACGTACCGAAGATAAACTACCTTTCGAAGAAGAAATACATAAGAAGGAAGTTGCAAGAGGAAAGTCCTTTCCACTATCAGATGAAAAGCAAGCACATGGATCGGTGCAATTAGTCCTGAAGCCATCGACGACATGACGAAGACAGACGTTTTTTTATGTTTTTTCCAGGAAATAATGTTTTGTATTGTTAAAACTTTACAAAAGATGAATTTAGTAAGTTTATTATATAGCTTTATTTTTTAATTAATTTATATATATTCATTAATAAAATAAAGTTTATTTAAAAAACATGTATTTTAGATTGGAATTGGTTAACCGATCCAGTTAATAACCTTACCGGCTCCAATAGGTTAGCTGTGGGGTTTAATGTGGAAACTTGATTTTTTGTATTTGCCCCATTCAATTAGTAGGTATTTTGGGTTGGTAGATTAGTTAATTTTAAGAGTAGTGGAGACTTGGCCCACTTTAATTAATTGGAGCTTATTATAGATTAGCTTTAGTTACCCGTGTATTACACGAAAAGAGAGAGTTGATTTTTAAATAGCATAAAAACATAAATAAAACCAAGTGCATTATATATTAAATAAGACATAACAACTTTCGATTATAAGGTCACAAATGAGCAAAAACCTCATTGTAAACTACATTTGCAGTAACGTTAATAAGTTTGCCCTTATTATCTTAAGCTAAGAGTTTCAATCTATTTTTTACTCTTGACTTGTGACAAGACGACATAAAACTTACCATGCGTAAAAACAGACTCTTTTAAATACAAACCGACTTTTGACAAAGATTAATCTTAACTTTTGTTTATTATCATAGCGAAATATACAGCCAAATAAAACTGTATTCTTTTAGACTTAAAGAAATCTTTTGACAGGTCAAATCGCAAGCTAGAATGTTGTTTATTATTTATTTAATACTAACTTTAGTAAACTCGTTTATTATACAGGTTAAAAAATAAAATATTAAATATAACAAATATTTATGAATTTAAAATAATATTTTAAAATAAGATATGACTAAAATTACATATGAGTAATAACAATAAATAATAAAATAATGATATTAATTTTTAAACTGTTTTTTTCAAAAAAAAGTTAAATATTTTTTTTCAAAACAAACCGTAAAAATTTTCATTTTTAAAAAACATTAATTTTAAAATATTTTATATTTTAAAAAAGTTAGATGTTTTAGAAACGATTCTTATTTTATAAAAAATTTATTTTCTAGAAATTACATTAATAAAAAGACATCTTTCTTAATTTATTAAAAAAATTTATTCTAAAAACAAATTAAAATTATTTAATATTTCTTAATTTAGATAATTATTTTAAAGGAGAGTGATGCGGCGAAAACGAACTTAGGGAGCCTAGAAATGTGTCAAGTGTCCCCCTAAGTTACTATTTTAGTATTATATATAGATTTAAAGCTAACGTTAGTAAACCCGTGTATTATACGGTTTGAAAAAATAAAATATTAAATATAATAAAAATTTATAAAGTATAAAATGATATTCTAAACTAAGAATGATTAAAATTATGCATAAGTAATAAAATAATGATATCAATTTTTAACCTACTGTTTTTAAACTTTTTTTAAATAAAAAAGTTAAACATTTTTCAAAACAAACTGTATTAAAAGAATGTCACTTTTTAAAATTTCTTATTATATCTCCTAATTTTAATTATTTTTAGTTTATAAAAAGTTTACTTTTTAAAAAAAACCAATATTAAAATATTTTATATTTAAAAAAAGTTAGATGTCTTAAAAAAAATTTAGTTTATAAAAAATTATTTTCTAGAAATAATATTAATAAAAAGACATCGTTAATTTATTAAAAAAATTAATCTAAAAAAATCAAAATTGTTTAATATTTCTTAATTTAGGTAATTATTTAAAAGAAGAGAGAGGCGGGAAAAATAAAGTTAGGGGGCCTAAGAATATGCTAAGTGTCCCCCTAAGTTATTCTTTTAGTATTATATATAGATGATTTGGGGATTAAGTTGTAACCCTAATATTTGCATATTTATATTGTCTTTTGTACTTATAATTCCTTTTAAGTGAGACAAAAAACAATAACAGAGTTACCCTAGTTGCAGCTCGTAGACGTAGGTCTTATCAACCGAACAACATAAATCTCATGTGTTTATTTTTGTTTATATTGCTCTCTTGTAGTTACAATTGTGTTTGTGAGTTGATTAATACCCAAATCCCTAACAAGTCATATCACCCTCCATATTTTTGTTTATATTGCTCTCTTGTAGTCACCCACAGTCCTGACGCTATCCCTTGCCGATGGCTGATTTCATATTTACCACCCTCCATAGCGGAAGCACGAGAAGACTTTTGTTGTGTGTGTATGCTTGGTTTCTTCGGGGCCATTGAACAAACAAGAAACAAAAAAAAAAAAAATGGAAAAACTTTTCGTGTCTTTTGTCTACAAGGAGAAGAAGAAAAAAGGAGGCTACAACGCTGCTTTATCTAAAAATAAAAAATAAAAATAAAATAAAAAAAAAGCACTAGCATCATTTTTTTCTTGTTCCCACCTATCAAATAAAAAGGAAAAGAAGCCTTTTTCCATTGGTTGTGGTCGTTGAATTCAAGAAGAAAAGAAGCAACAATCTTTTTGTAGTTGCCCATCGCACCACCAAAAAAAGCTGTGTCCCGTTCTTTCCGTTCCAACCATTAGCCATTTCATTCTATCAGAAAGAAATCGGATGAACAGGTTTGCGGTTTTAGGTCTGTCAACTTTCTGATTACAAATTAAGGTTCGGTTGAGCATCAAGTTGTTAGGTTTTGGTTTCAAGCTTGATCATCGGGTTTTGTTATTAGTCATTGGTTTATTTTGGTGTAGTTTAGCCGTGTAGTTTTTTTTGGGTGATTATAGAGGGTTATTTTGATTAGTATTTTTGATACAATTATTGAGATTCAAAGTGAGGGAAAAGGGTAATGTTTAATAGAACAACACTCAAATTCAAACAGTCAGCCACAGTTATGTTTGCACTACTTTCATTTTTGACTCGGTTAGTAAACAAATTATAGTTTGAGATAATGGTTGAGAGCGGGAAACTTCATATCGAGAAATTTGATGGTAAAGATTTTGGTTGATGAAAAACGCAAATGTAGGATTTGCTTGTTGAAGAGGACCTTAATGTTGTTTTGGGTGATAAACCAGAGAAGATAGAACGATTGCATGGAAAATTTTGGATAAAAGGCTAAGGCAATTATTAAATGATCGTTGACAAAAGATGTTGCATTAAACATTGTAAAGAAAACTACAACGAAGGGTGTTGTGAACGTGTTGTCTAATATGTATAAGAAGTCTTCGGCAGCAAATAAAGTCTTCTTATTCTAAGAGTTAGTACTAAGATGATAGAGGAAAGTTCTGTTACAATACACATCAACAATTTGAACTTGATTTTGTCAAAACTCGGATTAGTTCGTATCAAATTCAAGGATAAAGTTTAAGATTTACTACAACTATCTTTATTGCCTAATAGCTAGTTTGTTACAAAGATTACTAGTTCCACCAGCGTGTTCCCTTTTGATATGATTCAGGATCTTATTCTATACAAAGACGTCAAATAATCTTTAAGCAAATAATTGTTAAATATAATTTAGATATTTTGGATTATGTTCCTAGCAACCCTTTTTATATGGTTTTCTTATAGTATTCCTTTTGTTTATTAAAAAATATTCAACAATTTAAAAAATAATTAAACTACAAAATTCCAGATTTTAAAAAATGGATATAATATTTGTATATGCTAAATTAAATTGTTCTATTAGAGTGTTAAGATCCTCTATGTGACCAAGATATAAAGTCCATGTGCATTCACAAGCCCTGCTATCAAAGATTCAGTCCATTTATGCCTAATGGTTGGAACGATATCCATCTCAAATGATGAGAGTTCAAATTCCATTTTAAGCAAATGATACAGATTTAATAGTTTATATATGAAATTCTCGGTTTTACAAAATTCTTGAATGTACCTCACCCTACTTCACATAATCTATAATTGCACCTGCTGTATTTTTCATCTTTCTTCTTACATATCCTTACACGCCTACATTTCTGTCTTAATTCTCTGAAATGCACCCTTAATTTTCTCTACAAAACATAGATATCTAAATATGCAAAAAGAATCCATTTCAAGAACACAAAAGTTAATCAACAAATATTAAGCCCCTCTTTATATATTGCAAACAAGAGAATGGCAAACTGAGTGTGTTCTCAACTTCCAGTGATTTTGATATAAAAGTATTTAGAACCGTATCGCGTGTACTGTTCCTAAACCCCCTGGACACCACCAGAGACGTGTTACAAACCCAAGGAGCATGAACCGTAAATGCTAAACCAGAAATATTTTCAAAATCATCTAATAATACCTTCTTGTATGCCTTGCATACTTGAGACACATACTTACCCATCGGAAGCATAGATTCACCTACAATATCAGTATCGGAATGAAGATTCACCACTACTGTTCCGTGTTCAGGATGAATCCGTTCCCCCAAGGCTTTGAGGAAGACGGAATCTGGGTCCCACAACTTGCGTGGAAAAACATCGTCACCATCATAAGCATCTACAAAAACCATGTCATAAATGTCGGTGCTTTCTGTGATGAACTGCTGGGCATCTGATTCATACAGGAATAACCTCTCGTGAATGCCATTCCATAATACTTTATCTATAAGACTTGGTTTCGACTGTGAACGCTCCCCGCATTTTTTCATAATAGAGTAAGGTGGAAAACCCATTGCTTGGGTTGAAGCATATATAACTACTGGATCAATTTCTACTATGTCGATTATGGCACCTGAGAAAATTCATATCAGATTGGCTGAACCTACCAGTTAGATTTAACTAAGCAAACAGATGAAAATTGGGTGCATCAATTCTACTAGCATCGTAACAATAGGAAGTGGCAAGTTGGATAATGGGTCAATCAGGTTATTGGTATGCATCAAAATGGGTTGCTTTAGATCAGCACTATTAGTCCAAATTTTTGAACTTTATTATAAACTATTAGTGACTCATATGTGATTAATTAAACTATATATTTCAAGAATAATCTAATTCCCGATTTTCAAACCATTTGAAATGTTTTCTTTTTAGTTGTTCTTTTACCCGTGTGACCTGATAGATGAGATTTAATATAACCTTAATAGACCCATTCATAAGTAAAATATGTAGAAACTGCCACATGTAATAAAACATAATGGTATCATACTCACAGAAGAGACTGCTATCTCCAAAGATTAAGTATTAATTCACAGCAAATTTGTAAATTGTCAAAGTAAATCTGACAGCAAGATATATATAATACTACATATCCCAGAAATTTATATTGTATTTAAATAACTAACCAGGAATTTTATAAGCCAAAAATAACGGCAAGCTTCCACCACCATGGCCAATGCATAAAACCTTCATACTAGTCTTCCCATAATTACATGAGAGGGAAGTCAGTCCAGCAGATACCATACTTTTAAGATCTGCAACAGATGCATAAGATTGAAGGCAAACCTAACAAAATGATGATAAAACTAACCATGTTGTATCAAAATATTAAGGTAGATAATATGGAAATTACATGGAACAGCCAAACAATGCGCCTGCTGCCTTAAGAATATAGATCCAGGGTCTGATTCATTATAAGCGGCCATGACTTTAGCTGTGCTTTGACGGGATTCGTCATTAAATCGAAGTGTACGCCACTGATACCCAAGAATTCTGAAAGACCCGTTATGTCCACCCCTTGGATTTAGCTCTGCATACTGTTGCCAAAGCCAATTTTCAGTTTTGTACCACTGACTTTCTTTCTGTATCAATTAGAAAACAGAATAATACTTCAGAAAATGAATTAGACATTATTATAACTCTATAATTCTTTCTGGGAGCAACCCCTTTATCCTATATCTGCCCTCGTCTCACCCTCTCCGGACCCTACTATTAAATGGGATTTCGCTAGGTATCTTTGTTTGTTTGTTATAATTCTATATATTACGAGTTGGTTTAAATTTCATTACTTGAAAGTCTCACACCGCCTCAAATTCACCTATAGTGAAACTGCAAGGGTATGGGTGTCGATGTCTAAATACATCTCTTTGAGTGGATATAAAGGATTCACAATTATATGGGCATCAAACACATACACACAAACCAAACACCCCTAAATAAGATGTGCAAATCCTTCCATTTGAAACCCTAATGCAAATTATATCTCCTTTTTGCGAAACAAGTGTGATTTAATCAGAGGCAATATACATTCAATGATTCAATTCATAACTTTATAAACCACATGGCATATATAACATGAGATAGGGAGTGAGAGTATACCGGTCTGGAAGAATGAGAAGCTACGACGGAAACGACGCCGTTTCCCTTGTCGGAAACCGAACTGAAAACAATATTATCGCCGGAATCGCCGTTGTCCCACCATTCCGATGAATAAAACCAATCACCTTCATCTTCAATGCGACGCGGATTCGAGGTGGTGAATCTACGATGGTTTATGGTTGATGAGAGTTTCAATCTACTTCTCTTCAGAATCATCATCATGCAATCGATCGATGGTTTAGTAATTTGGTGGAGATGTTAAACCCTAAACCCCCATAAAGAGAACTGGCATGTTTTCATTCATCGCAACCAAGTTTAAATAATTGCTCCAAGCACCACCTCATTTGTGCTTCCGTAGTTTAGGCATTCATTCATGTTTAACCAACTTCGGTTACACCTATTCTTGTAACATTAGAAATGGTGTTTATAGAATTGAATTTAAACATATTCTAGTTAATCTAACCGAATAAGTTGAATTTTCAATTTTTAAACAGGATTTTAATTCGATTCTAATTCAAAAAGATAATTTGAATTCAAATAGAGTTAAATGCTTTTTTGGTCCCTGGTTTTATAACGTTTTTGTGGTTTCAGTACTTGTGTTTTACGTTTTGCTATCTCAATACCCGTCTTTTCAAAAAATTGATGAAACAGCCATTCCGTCTTAATTCAAAATTAAAGGTAGTTAACACCAAGGGTATATCTGTCATTTCATTTAAAACCTTTAAAACCCTATTTAAATAAAAAGGAGAATCGCACAATAATGTCGATATAAAAAGGGTATATCGAATTCATCACCTCGTAGTTGAAAACACATGAACACATCATTTTCATCCTCACCGTCGCACAATAATTTCGAATTCGTCACAAAGTTCTAGCATCCACCATAGAAACTATCACACAAACACCACAACCACTCCAATTTCTCTGGTGATGTGTTCATGTGGGTCAAGAACCGAGGTTCGAACCTCTTGGACTAATACAAACCCAGGTCAAAGTTTTCATTGTTGCGTTGCAGGATGTGGTTTCGTTACCAGGGTTGATCCTGCCATGTGTCGAAGAGCAACCCGTATCATTCCTGGATTGTTACAGTCAGTGAATAGGCATGAAGCAGAGGCTAGAAGATTAAGGAATGAAAACAAATGCGTTAAGTGTGCTTTGGTTTTAAGTTGGGTGTTCTTTGTATTGTACTAAACGATGTAGTCTTATGTAACCAGTGAACAAGTTATTGGTTTAGGTGCTTCTGATTTGTTGTAGATTTATGTAAGTGGTTTGATGTACTTTTGGTCAATGAAAACAAATGTTGCAGATGTATGGTTTCTAATTTTGACTTTCAATTGTCAAAGTGAATTGTTTTAATGTTGTTGTCAAAGTGTACAAGTAATGACCTATTTGATGTTAAAGTGAACAAGTAATGAACCATTTGATCCATTTGATGTCAAAGTGAACAAGTAATAAGTAAAGTGAATATGTAATGACCCATTTGATGTCAAATTGAATATATAATGACCCATTTGATGTCAAAGTGAACAAGTAATAAGCAAAGTGAACAAATATGACTCATTTGACCCATTTGATGTCAAAGTGAACAAGTAATAAGCAAAGTGAATATGTAATGACCCTTTCAACCCAAATGACCATCAGTGCAAGTATCCAAATGACCATAGTGACCTATTTGACCAACCAATTAAAGTCCAATTAATCAAATGACCATAAGTGTAAATGACCAAATGACCATCGTGACCCATTTGACTTTAGAAAGTCAAAAAATAACCCAAATCACCAAATTTGAGTGCATCAGATAACATATAATAATAGTTAACTGCATAATGACCCATTTGACCAAAATACATAGTCACCATTAAAGTCAGTCAAAATACATAGTGACCATTAAAGTCAACCAACAGTCACCAAATTAAAGTCAACCAACATACAAAGACTATGTTGTTTAAAAGACATTAACAACCACCCACTTTCCTAAGCATTTGGCGAAGCTTGCGTAGCACCTTGTGAAGCATTATGTGAATCATGTGCACCATTGTTTGAACAACTCCGAGAGTTATGTCCACTTTGATTGCATTTTTTATAGGTTTTAAGATGACCTTTATGAGTAAATTTCCCACCCTTTTCTATGTTGTGTAATAGCTCCTCTTTTGATTTATTTCTTTTCTTTTGAGGTCTACCAGGTTGTGTATGAAGTTGTGGATATGTGAGTTTAAAAGGACATGTAGATGGTGTCCAAAGATGCATACCAACAACTGGCTCAATTGTATGCTGATAAGTATTCCTCCACGTATCCAACCAGTAAACTTCATCAACCCATGATTCTGGTTCCCCAACTCCTATGTCATTAACTTCCATGTTTCAAATTACAGCTACTGTATGCTTATAGAGAATCCTAGTCAATACCCACTTCCTGCATTTACATGTTTTGTTTGACACATCCACTATGTTGCCAGTCAGTGCCATGTGCCCATTAACCTGGTTGGAAAATGACCAATCTTAGTATTTAATTTAGTATATGAGAAAAAAAAACATTAATAATAAGTTTTATTTTACCTGGTACTTACCATTAACCTGGTTGGAAAATGACCAATCTTAGTATTTAATTTAGTATATGAGGAAAAAAACACTAATAATAAGTTTTATTTTACCTGGTACTTACTCTCCCCTGCCATGATAAGTGTGTACTCTGTGGCTTCACCTTTTATTGTATCAAATTGCTTCGAATTTTATTAAAAAGAAGAGAAAAAGAAAAGTATCTAGAAAGAAAAGATAATGAACACAAGTGGAGGGGCTAAAGTGGTAAAAGGACAAAAGTCCATTATTTTAATGATAAAAGAGGTATGGCCACCTTTTTAAAAGCAAATATGCTTTTGGCTTTCGGCCAAAGCAGAAAGAAGAGGAAGCTTTCGAGTTTTTGAGAAGAATAAGGAAGAAGAAGCTACAAAAAGGTTAGTTCTTGAGTTATGTTCGGTTTTAACTTAGTTTGCAGCTTGTAACCGAAGTTCTCGGTGTTTAGAGGTTGTGTTCGGGATTTTTGAAGCTGCTGTTGTAAGTGGGTTTCGGGTTGGAGGTGTTTTGTTCGAAGATCTGCTTCAAGGTGAGTTTCTAGACCCCTCTTTTTCTGGTTTTTGAAGTTTTGGGGCTGTTATGCATACTAAGCAAACATTTTAAAAGGGACCGTATGTGTATGCTTGTTGTTGTTCGAATGATGTTATGTGGTTTTAGTTTTGATGACGTTTTAGAGGTTGTTTGGGGGTTAGAATTATGGTTAGCATGTTTTAAGGGCCTTAGAATGTTAGATCTGTGTTTGGGTAGTGTTAGAATGATTATCGGGTGTTTTGGGTAGTTAGAATATTTTCAGAATGTTCCCATGCGCCTAACTGAATTATGGTTTAAGTGTTGATGCGCCTAAGTTCATGCGCCCAAACAGGGGACATGCGCCTGAACAGTGGTTCATGCGCCCAGAATATTGGTCATGAGCCTGTGTTGCTCATGCGCCCAAGTGACCTCATGCGCCCAAGGTGGTGCGCCCAAATAGTAGCCATGCGCCCAGAAAACTGTCCCAGTGACTAAGTGTTGGCCATGCGCCTACATAGTGCCCATGCGTCCAGAGTTGCCCATGCGCCTAAGTGTTGGAGCGCCTGCATAGTTGAAAAGCGCCTGAACAGGGCTCGTGCGCCCAAATAGTGCTAATGCACCCAGGCCGTTTTATACTTAGAATTTTATGTTGATGGGCCTAGAATGATTTAATGTGCCTCATCTTGGACTTAAGGTTTTCTAGGGGCTTTAAGAGGTGGATGTTTGAGATAGGTTCCTTGGTGGTGTGTTGGCTTATGCTTGATGTATGTATGATGTTGTGATGTGGTTTATGTTGTGTGTGTGGTGTGTTATCTTTCTTCGTTAAACCGTTTTCAAAACGTATGTATTATGTTATAATACGTTGTGTATTATGCTGACTTCACGTGGTGTGATGTATGATGCGAATGAACGTAAAGTATTATGTAACGAAGTGAAAGATAACGATAATGAAAAGTGGAATGTAACGAATGAATGAAAGACTTGCAAGCAATGAGGTGAGCTACCATGTTGTCGGCAAAAGACTCGGATAGGATGCAATCAGTGAGATTGCCTCGAAGGGAGCTCAATCCGCGGGGTTGGCTTGAAGGGAGTACAATCATTTAGATTGGGTCGAAGGGTGTCTATTATTGACTCAAAGGGAGATCGATCCTTGGGATCGACTCGAAGGGGATCCTTGTCGCGTACCCCGGTACTGTCGGTCTTCGGACATGAGTCGGGTATTGCATGAGACAGGATCCAGATTAAAGTGAAAGATAATGATGAAAGTATGAAACGTACGAAATGAAAGATGATGAAGATAATAAATATTATCAATGTGTACGTATGATGTTTGATCGCGTACGATTATGAAGGTTATGTTTTTAAAGGAAGAAAAGTATTTTATTTATAAAACTAAAACTCACTTAGCGTCGCTAACCTTTTTGTATGCATGATAGTTGGCAGGTATTTTGTTGATGCTGAGGAGTTACAGGCATGGATGCATATGCTACTGGCGATGTTTTGAGGCTGCCATCCACATTTTGATATGATGTTGTATTTTGAAATGTAAACGATTTATGTAATGAGATAACATGTTTTAATTATAAATAAAAGTTTTTAAATTCCGCTACAAAAGTGATGTTTGCTTTAAATATTTATGCGATGACGGTCCAGCTGTAAGCGTCCCGGGAACGGGGCCTTACAAGTTGGAATCAGAGCTAAAGTTTAAGAAAATTGGGTAAGTATTTTCAAAAACCTAATCTTAAACTGAGAATGGGACAGAAGGAAAGGGATTCCAGTCCTAGTAGCTATGTGCCTGCAGGTAAAAGTTTTATGTAAAAGTTTTAAGTAAAGGTTTTATGTAAGTTAATGTTAACCGGTATTATGTGCGCTTGTTATGTGGCTTGTGTGCTTTTGTGTAGATTTAGATACTGATGTAGTCAGGATAGGAAATGCTTGGGGAATGAAGAGTAAAGTAAGTGGCTAAACACAACTGGCCACTGTGATTAGGGGCTTACTATACTTGACATAACTTGAGTTATTACCTTGATTGACCGTGTTGGTGTTTGAATCTTGTAGTGTTTAGATGGCTGGCGGTAGGTCTTCTGAGGCTTCGCGTCATGGAGGTCGTGGTGTTAGGCTGCGTGTCATGAGGAGTAGAGCTAAGACTGCTGAGACGGATCCTGAAGAGCCAGAGTTTTGTCACCAAGACGGTGAGGACGAAAGTGCTAATCTGAGAGCCTCAGTGAAGGAGGCGGTGGTTGAGGAGGATCATCAGGTCATGCAGACGATTCTGCCTACTGTAGTGACCGAGGTCATTAAAGCTATGAAGGAGGATAAGAAGAAGGAGAGTGAGAAGAGGAGAACCACACGACAAGAAGGTGAAGTCGGAGGTTCTAGAGATATGGAGCAACCTGATGCTGACATGGTTGTCTCCAGTGGCGATGAGGAGGAGGAGGAAGCTGTGGAGGAGGCTGCGAAAGGATGCAGCTATGGAGCATTCCAAAGGTGTAGGCCTCCTGTGTTTGATGGAAATGGGAGTGCTGCTGCTGCACAACGTTGGGTGAGAGAGATAGAGGCGGTACTTGAAATTAGCGAGTGCCGCAAGGATTAGAAGGTGAAGTTTGCTACCCACTCATTTGTGAATTCAGCCTTGTGCTGGTGGGACAACATTGTCCAGGCTGAGGGCACCAGGGCAATCGGGAGGATGAGGTGGAAGGAGCTGAAGAGGTTGGTAATCGAGGAGTTTTGCCCTCATAGAGAGCTTGACAAAGTTGAGAGGGAGTTCCTGCAGCTGGAGGCAGGAACGATGACTCACCAACAGTACACCACGAAGTTCAAGGAGATGGCAAGGCTGGTGCCAGATCAGGTGACGCCTGTGTCACGAAAGATTAAAAGGTAAATTCAAGGTCTGCCAACAGATATCCGCAGACATCTAATCACTGCCCGACCAGGCACGTTTAGGTCGGTGGTCGATCTGGCGGGGAGGTTGTACGATGAGCGAGAGGCGATGGCAATAATGGAAGAAGAAGAGCGGGGTTATGTTAGGAGTGGGAACGAAAGGCGGGATAATGACGATGGTGGATTTGAGGCTAGTGGTAAGAATGTGAGGATGGATGATCCAAGGATGTTAACAAGGGAAGCGAGGGCATGCAAGAAATATGGGTAGGAGCATGCAGGAGAATGCAAGCAGGGATCGAATCTCTGTTTTCAATGCGGGAAGGAGGGTCACCTAGCGAGGGATTGTCGCGCGATGAGATGTTACAGGTGTGGTGAGAGTGGGCACAGGAGCAGAGACTGCACGAAGTCAAGGGCTGAGAGCTCCGGGACAAGACAAGGAGTTCAGAATGAGGAGAACAGAGGACGAGGGTTAGAGCATTTGCCCTTACTGGGAGGAGGCTAGAGCAGACTTCGACGCGACGTCAGGTACGTTTCTGGTAATTTAAAGTTATGCATCTATGTTTTAATTGTGGTACTAGTAGTAGTTTCGTTCCTGCTGCCTTTGTGTTAAGTTACACGTTAGGAGTAGGAAGATCTATGAGCCTTCGATGTAGAAATTGCTATTGGTAAGTCCACTAGGTTACCTGATGCCCTAGAAGATTGCACGATAGAATTAAGAGAGCGCGTGTTTCTTGCTAAGCCGTTCAGGATAGACGTAGGTGGGTAGACGTACACCTTCGGGTGAATTGGCTAGCAGCCTATGAGGCAAACACCGAGTGTTGCAAGAAGGTGGTTTGATCAACCGCGCCCGACAAGAGTTCGGTGCTGACCTACGGCGGTGGAGTAATGATGAAGGCCTGTTTTGGGAAAAGAGATTACCTGAATTAGAAAGTGAGTAAAGTTAATACTGAGTTATAAAGGACCAATCTGAATTGTTGCTCAGGTAAGAGAAGTGGCATGTTAACTGGAGCTACCCGACGTGTTAAGTGGAGTTATCTGACATTCCATGTATCTCGTCTAAGAAACTGCTCAACTGATGGGGATGGGATCGTGCCATTAGAGAATACTGGGATTGATGAACGATTCAACTACGTGAAGCAACTGATGGTCGTCTCTGATAGAAGGAGAGGAGAGCTAAGAGGAGAATGGTTTCACTTGTGCGAGTACAGTGGAGCCCACAAAGGGACTAAGCCTACGTCTAAGATCAAGGAAGAGGTGAGATAGCGTTACCCGTGACTGTTCGAGAAGCGACAGGTTTCGGGGACGAAACCTATATAAGGGGGGTGGACTTGTAACACCCTGAATTTTATTAAAAAGAAGAAAAAAAGAAAAGTATCTAGAAAGAAAAGATAATGAACACAAGTGGAGGGGCTAAAGTGGTAAAAGAACAAAAGTCCATTATTTTAATAATAAAAGAGGTATGGCCACCTCTTTAAAAGCAAATCTGCTTTTGGCTCTCAGCCAAAGCAGAAAGAAGAGGAAGCTTTCGAGTTTTTGAGAAGAAGAAGGAAGAAGAAGCTGCAAAAAGGTTAGTTCTTGAGTTATGTTCGGTTTTAACTTAGTTTGCAGCTTGTAACCGAAGTTCTCGGTGTTTAGAGGTTGTGTTCGGGATTTTTGAAGCTGCTGTTGCAAGTGGGTTTCGGGTTGGAGGTGTTTTGTTTGAAGATCTGCTTCAAGGTGAGTTTCTAGACCCCTCTTTTTCTGGTTTTCGAAGTTTTGGGGCTGTTATGCATACTAAGCAAACTTTTTAAAAGGGACCGTATGTGTATGCTTGTTGTTGTTCAAATGATGTTCTGTGGTTTTAGTTTTGATGACGTTTTAGAGGTTGTTTGGGGGTTAGAATTGTGGTTAGCATGTTTTAAGGGCCTTAGAAAATTAGATCTGTGTTTGGGTAGTGTTAGAATGATTATCGGGTGTTTTGGGTAGTTAGAAATATTTTCAGAATGTTCCCATGCGCCTAACTGAATTGTGGTTTAAGTGTTGATGCGCCTAAGTTCATGCGCCCAAACAAGGGACATGCTCCTGAACAGTGGTTCATGCACCCAGAATATTGGTCATGAGCCTGTGTTGCTCATGCGCCCAAGTGACCTCATGCGCCCAAGGTGGTGCGCCCAGAAAACTGTCCCGGTGACTAAGTGTTGGCCATGCGCCTACATAGTGCCCATGCGCCTAGAGTTGCCCATGCGCCTAAGTGTTGGAGCGCCTGCATAGTTGAAAAGCGCCTGAACAGGGCTCGTGCGCCCAAATAGTGCTAATGTGCCCAGGCCGTTTTATACTTAGAATTTTATGCTGATGCGCCTAGAATGATTTAATGTGCCTCATCTTGGACTTAAGGTTTTCTAGGGGCTTTAATAGGTGGATGTTTGAGATAGGTTCCTTGGTGGTGTGTTGGCTTATGCTTGATGTATGTATGATGTTGTGATGTGGTTTATGTTGTGCGTGTGGTGTGTTATCTTTCTTCGTTAAACCGTTTTCAAAACGTATGTATTATGTTATAATACGTTGTGTATTATGCTGACTTTACGTGGTGTGATGTATGATGCGAATGAATGTAAAGTATTATGTAACGAAGTGAAAGATAACGATAATGAAAAGTGAAACGTAACGAATGAATGAAAGACTTGCAAGCAATGAGGTGAGCGACCATGTTGTCGCAAAAGACTCGGATAGGATGCAATCAGTGAGATTGCCTCGAAGGGAGCTCAATCCGCGGGGTTGGCTCGAAGGGAGTACAATCATTTAGATTGGATCGAAGGGTTTCTATTATTGACTCGAAGGGAGATCGATCCTTGGGATCGACTCGAAGGGGATCCTTGTCGCGTACCCCGGTACTGTCGGTCTTCGGACATGAGTCGGGTATTGCATGAGACAGGATCCAGATTAAAGTGAAAGATAATGATGAAAGTATGAAACGTACGAAATGAACGATGATGAAGATAATAAATATTATCAATGTGTACGTATGATGTTTGATCGCGTACGATTATGAAGGTTATGTTTTTAAAGGAAGAAAAGTATTTTATTTATAAAACTAGAACTCACTCAGCGTCGCTAACCTTTTTGTATGCATGATAGTTGGCAGGTATTTTGTTGATGCTGAGGAGTTGCAGGCATGGATGCATACGCTACTGGGGACGTTTTGAGGCTGGCATCCACATTTTGATATGATGTTGTATTTTGAAATGTAAACGATTTATGTAATGAGATAACATGTTTTAATTATAAATGAAAGTTTTTAAATTCCGCTGCAAAAGTGATGTTTGCTTTAAATATTTTATGCGATGACGGTCCAGCTGTAAGCGTCCCGGGAACGGGGCCTTATAGCTGGTGTTAGTGGTCCAGGAGATTTTGCTATCAATTTTTGCACCATAGTTATTCTTTTCATTGAATATTCTTTAATGTATTCTAAACAAGTGATTATTGGCTTATCTCGGGCTCTACATATTTGTTTGTTAAACACTTCACACCACTTGTTTAAAAGCATGGCCCTACCTATTTATTAAAGATTACCATATAACATTACTTAAAAACATAAGTGAATACATGAATAACATAATACAAGTAAATGAAAATTACCACTAAAATGAGATCTTGCCCAGGAGTTTGCAGGAATCTTAATCAACCAGTCATATAGAGATGAATCTTGCTTTTTAATTAGTTTCAGATGCTTGTTAAACTCGGGTACTATTGTAGCACTTGCATACTTCTAGAACATGTCCTTATACTGTTTCCCTTTCCACTTAATTCTCATGTTTTCATGAATGTGTCTCGTATAAATTCTATGCTCAGCACTTGGAAATACATCTTGTATTGCAGGTATTAGGCCCTAATTGTTTACAAGCAAATTGTGAAATCAAACTTAAAGCATTTAACTAAACATATAAATCAACTTAGAAACTGTTTTACCTTTTTCCTCTCTGATATGAATGTGAAATTGGAGTTACGTTGTAGATCAAGATCATCACGTAGTAACTCTAAGAACCATGTCCAACAATCTAGTGTCTCAGCCTCCACAAGTGAGTAAGCTATTGGATATATGTTGTTATTTGCATCAACTCCAAAAACAGTCAACATCTATCTAGGAAATGAACCTTTGATGAAACAACCATCCAACCCTAAGATATCTCTCCTAATAAATTTAAATCTTGCCTTCAAAGCTCCCCAACATATATAAATCCTTTTAAACTTCCTACTTGGTGAAGTTGGATTACATTCGTTCTTAACATCAATCTTAATAGTACTACTAGGGTTAGATCTCAATAACTGTTCATTGTATTCCCTAAGAAGCTCATACTGTTTTATGTAATCACCTTCCATCTTCTTAGTGACCTTCATCTTATCCTTGAAGGTTTTATGAATCGATATTTCAACTTGATGATTCCTTTTAAGAAGATCTTAAAGAGCACTCAAAGGTATTCTAGGGTTGGACTGTATGATGGGCTCAATTTCTTTGGCAATGATACTGACTGTGTATAGCTTCACATCTGTTGTCTGGAGACATAGATGCTTATCAATCAATGTTTTAACAACAAATGGTTCACCCTCACTTTTTCGAGAACAGTGCAATACCCATGTGCAAGTGGGTTGTGGCTGTTTTTTCTTTGTTTCTTCACATTAAATGAGGACTCAACAAATTCATTGGATTCTTCCTTGTGGACTTCACCAACTTTACTAGATTCTCCCTTGTGGAACTCACCAACTTTACTAACAAATTCAGGCTTTGTACCTTGGAACACAACTCTAAGCCTAAGTTTTTCATTTTTTACAAGTTTGAGTTGTCTTCTTGTATTTAATGCATAAGACTTCACCAAAGATTTGATCTTCTCTTTCTGTGTTATGATTGACCAACATAAAAAGGACATGGAATGCCATCATGTGCTTAATTCTTCTTTTTTAACCTTTTCTAAAACTGACTTTATAGGGGGGTCATTATCTTCATCACTTACACTTTCAAACCCCTCTGAATAACATTTCATACCCTCATCATCTTCACTTTCTTTGTCATCTGATTCATCATCTACAATAGATCTATATCCAGCCATGTCAACTTCCACACTTTCAACAATGTTATCTTCATCTTCATTTATTCGGAAATTAGAGTCATTAGAAGCTGATCCATGACCCTCACCTGTTTTATCACCTGTTTCACCACCTATTTGCCCATCTATTTCATCACCTGTTTCATCACATAATACTTGTTGTTGAGGCCCTCCTTGATCATCAACTACTTCTTGTTCAATATCAACATATACCTCTATTACTTTATAATTCTCCATAAATCGACACAATTCATAAACATCTTTATCACCCAACAAAGGTCGAAGACTAAATTCCAAGTCCAATCCGGGAATCTTATAATGATAGTAAAATACTTGATCATCCGGATAACCTAAAGTCCTATACATTTGACCTAATGCAAAAATAGAGAACTCATGTACATCTACCCCATCAATATAGTTGATTTTACCATTTACGTAGCTCTTTTTAGGCAAATCAATAAAATGACCTTCATGGTACATTTTTATAGTAAACCATGTGGGGTCTTATGCTGTGATGGAAAAAAAACATATACCATCTCAAAAACCAATTCGATTTCTACATACAGGATGGGAGAAAAAAATGGAAACAAGAAAACTTACAGAACATTTGAAAAGGATCAAAATCATCATGTGGATGTGAACCACAAAGCTCCCATTGAAGCTCCATACATCTAGCGATGTGAAGATGAAGATGAACAATTTCGATGAACAAAGGATGAACAATTTTGATGTTGAGATGAAGATCAATGATGACGAAGGATGAACATTGGTTTGGGCATGTCGTTTCCTTTCCATTTCTTAAACCAGGGTTTTAAATGAAATGACAGATATACCCTTGGTGTTAACCGCCGTTAATTTGGAATTTAGACGTAATGGTTGTTTGATCAAGAGTCAATAATTCAGTGTTTAATTGATCTAAATTCATGATTTTACATCATGATTATGGTGAAATAGTTTCAAGTTGTTTGTGTTTTGATTTATAGGTGTTTGGAGCTAAAGGAGGTTTATTTTGGAGAATAAGGAGCCAAACACGAAACTACAAGGACCGAAGATGTAAACATCAAAAGTTACAAAAAGGCACAAATTTAGGTGTACCGGCGTATGATACGCCGGTATGGGCGGCGTATCAGTGGTCATATTTGGAAAAAATTATAGACAGTTGGGCATATGGAAGCTGAGGGGGGCGTATGATACGCCGACCTTGTCGGCGTATCATACGCCGGTTGCGGAACAACTTGCCGGATTTTGTGGAATTTCAAGTTATTTAAGCACAATCCAACCCTAATTCGTGTGAGAACTTTTCAAGCTCAATTCTTGAAGATTCTAAGCTGATTTGTGATGATTTCAAGCCTTCCCATTCATCCCAAATCATCTACAAACATCATCAAATAAAGATTGAAGATCCGATGAAGACCATGAGTGGCTAATTCGTTCTTGATTGCTTTCGGGTGGATAGTTTTTGCAAGTGAGATGGTTAGTCATGTTTAGTTTTTTTTATATTGAACATTTTGTGATTAAATGTAATAGAAGGTTTTGATTGAGTTAAACAATTTGTTTATAAAGAAAGTTATTTGCTTTATCATTAGTTTTCGATTTCCTTGCATCGTTAGCTCATTGAGACAAGTAGATAACTTGATGTAGATGAATTGGTAACTTTATGAATGAACGAGTCTTAAAAGATTGTTCCTTGGTTATCATTTGAATCAAAAGCTAAGATCTTGAGTTGTGTTATGCAACCCTAAAGTATAATTGATAACCCATTGATCTTGTAGAACTTGAAACCCGGAAGTGATTATTTCTTACTATTTAATCAAATTCGTTTTATAGTTTGTTGCTTTTTGCAAAAGTGTTCTTAATTTTATCCAAAGTTTTAATCTTTAATTATATAGTTCGTGTCTTTAAAGTAATTGAGTGGTATTTGTTAAACATTTTCCACATATTCCATGTGGAGACGACCTTACTTATCATTACACAATAGAGGTAACTAAGACCGATATAATAACTTGTTTTTGATCGATTCTCGACAACCAGATCATTGTTTCATCAATTTTTTGGAAGGACGGGTACTGAGATCTCAAAAAGCAAAGCACAAGTACCGAAACCACAAAAAATGTTATAAAACAAGGGACAAAAAAGCATTTAATTCATTCAAATACAAATCAAATATTATTCATATTTAATATAAGATGTTTAATCTAATAATTTAGTTTTAAAATTCATTCAAAAGAACCGATTTAAAATATTCAAAATAAAAAAAACAAGTATAACATACATAATATTTAATAAGTTAAAAGGTACCAATTAGGATTTAAGATTTTAGATTTTTTCTAACTTTTAATTCTTAAGTGTGTATATTACTGATTTGAATCGGAAATCACAAATTCACAATTCAATTCAAGTTCAATAATTAGACTTTGAATTAAATCAAATTCAAATATAACAAATTTAAATCGAGTTTCAAATCATTGATTTCTGACTTTTAAGTTTTTTGAATCCGATTCGAATAATTAACTTTAGTAACATCTCATTTAACCTATCGTATTAGAATCATAAGTTTTAGTTTCTGCAAAACCATAGTTTTGAGAAACTAGTTTCTTCGGTTTGCAAGTTCAGAGTTTAAGAATATAAATTTCCCAAGAACATTACTACCACTGTTGTCGATTTTGCAAACCGATTTTCATCACTGAATTAATATAATCAACATAGGTTTATTACCCCATTGATTACATCCTTTAAACATGGGTTAAAATCATGAACACTAGTTATGTTTCTAAAATCATTCAGCATAATTAACATTAAAATAATAAACTTACGTGTAAGAGTGGTGATTTTTAAAAATAAGAATGAATACATTTCCTGATATGATGTCTTTGAGTGATAGAGCTTAAGAGCGAATATCATCTAATTGGCGTTCATGAGAGTTTTAGTCTAATGATCCATGATTATAATTAATGATCCATAGTTTATATCCAATAATGATGATCAGTTACAAAACTTATTGTATTCTCTCCATCAAATATATCTAAGGGTAATCATATTCGCCTCTTAAACTCATCAGCATTTACAATTACTTCATCAAATAGTTGTCGTTGACTAACTATGCCATACTGGTATGTTTAGTCAAATGATCCGTAAGACCATATTACACTTATTTCTACATCACGAGGTTCACATTTTCATTATGGGTGTGCATGATCTCCTAAACTTGGGGCAAAGTCGTTATTGAGTATTTAATTTCTTTTAATAATTTAAGACGTTGCAAAGCATAAAAAAATGGTTCCAAAACACCTTCCCTATTTTCCTATGAATTCTTGAAGAATAGCCATTTCCCTTCTTTCCTTTAAATTCTTGAAGAATAGTCATCTTTAACTAACTTCACAACATAGAATCATCAAATCGTGTTTCTCATGTTTTGGTTTTGTTATCATATTTACATGTTATCTTATAACCTTGAGAATTCAAGTGTGATAGATTATGGGTTTCTAACAGCACTAACTTACATGTGTTAAGTTTTTAATTCTTTTAAAGAAAATATAAAGTAATTTTGGAATTTTTGTAATATTAGCTTATATATAAATATACATATTCATGTTATACTATTTGACAAATAAAACTTATTAGTTAAGCTTTAAGCCAATTATGAAACATAGAATAAATTCAAGGGATATAAAGTGAATATGTATATTTAATTTTAGAGCTAATTACACGATTGATTCTATTCATATTGCAATATTAATCCAACTTTTAAGAAATTACAGGTTTGATCCAAATTGTTTCACAAATCATAACATCATTGGTCCTCGGAGTGGACGGTCGTTAGTTTTTCCAGTTAAGTCGGAGTGAAATGACCAAAATACCATTATATTTAAAAAATAATCACCTTTACACTAATATATATGTAATTAGTAGGTCCCACTCTACCCCACCCCCCCCATCCCCCTCCCTCTTCGTATCACAGTTACAATCCTAAACCACCGGACAACCGCCAGAACAACTGCCGGACCACCATCAACGTAGCCATCTTCCAACCCACCATGCCCCAGCCTATCATCATCGTTGACCTAGCCACCATGCCCCCACCACACCATCCAGCCACCAACATATCAGTGACTTAAAACCACCGCCGCCACCATCAGCCGACCACCATCGCCTTACCATTCGACCACCATCACCAGAACCATCCTCAGGCCTCGACCACCATCATCGCACCACCAACGACAAAGGACCTTGCCCCACCTGATCATCCCCGCTGACCACTACCATCCATCACCATAAAGTCGACCACCACCGTTAGTTACCGTAAAGTCGCGCACACCATGGACCACAATATCCGGTGACCATAACCACGTCTAGATCTGACCATAACCACCATCGCACTTAAATCTAACCCGCACCATAAGCGCGCTTAGATCTCACCCTCTAACCCCACAATCGAGCCTAGATCCGCTCAAACGCGACCGTGGTTCGGTGATTGGTGGTGGTGGTCGGATCTGGGGGAGAGAGAGAGAGAGAGAGGGAGATGAAGGGGAAGAGAAGGGTGGTGGGAATGGTGCGATGATGATGGTTGAGACGATCGTGGTGGCGGCGGAGAATTGAGGTGGCGGTGGTGGCGGTAGAGAATTGCGGTGGATGTGCGGCGGAGATGGATAACTTATGTCTGTGTATATATATGTGTGAATATTACGGCGGGAGAACACTGTGTATATATGTGTATATATACGGGCATATAATATATATATATATATATATATATATATATATATATATATATATATTATATATATATATATATTAAATTAGTAATTTTTAAAAATATATATATAGTTATTTAACTAAAGAAAGTGGGTCCCATATAAATTAATATATATTTTATACTAGTAACGTGCCCGCGCGATGCGACGCGTGTGATACTTTTCATTATGGTATTCGTCTCTGGTTGTTTTATATTTAAAAAATTGAATTATTTCTTTTAAACATATTGTAACAAACATAAAAATAATTGTATATAATTAAAGATACAAGGGTCTAAGTGTAAATAAGTTTAAAGTTTCACTTTTTTAGTAACGTTAGAAAGACATAATTACCCTTGTTAAATTGATTTTTTGGGTTGTACCTTGTGCTTAAAATTTACAAATCTCTTAACTTTGGCCGGAATCCTTCATTCGTGCATTATAATATAGTATAGATATTTTGTCTTGTAGTTAGGGGTAAATGAGTTTTTTCACAACCACTTAACTACTAAAAAACTTAACAGAAATTAGTGTTAAGGACCAATCGTGTTACGGTTTGTGAAACAGTTGGGACCAAACCTGTAATTTCTCAAAAGTTGGGACCAATATTACAATATGGGAAAACCACATGGACCAATCGTGTAATTAACTCTTTAATTTTAGGATCTGATCGACGCTTTGTGGGGTTATGTAAATTCATTTTTCACATACAATTAACACAAACTAATAGAGAGCGTTAGCAACGCGTAAGGACTTCATCAATTTAATTCATGTTCTTGTGTTCAAATTCTTGATTTTATCCGATTAAATCGATTGTAAGTGCGCAATTAGTTAATTCTTAAAGAGTAATTGATTTCAAGAATATCCCAGTGAATTAATTTTAGTTTCAAGTGCTTTAACAAATTAGAGTTTGATGAATTTAATGTAACTTTCCCTTCATATATTTCAACAAAGATTAAACCCTTTGTTTTGGGTAATAGTTATTAGGAATATTTGTTATTGATTTCAATTTTGTGGATAATCAAAATTGATTTCAAATGGATTGATAATCAAATAGTTAATTACTTCCAATTATTCATTAGTTGAACTTTGTGGAAAAACAAATCAATTCTTGTATAGGGTAGGATTATAGTAAAAAGGATATTTAATCTAAAATGTATAAGAAGAATTATGGGCTTGACACATATGCTTCTATTCTTTTAAAGAGAATGATATTTTGGTCATTGTATCAAATAGTCAGCTCATTGTGTCTTATACGTTCATTGTATCAAATATCAGTTTATTGTGTGTCATATATTTGACATCATTTGTTATGTGTGTTAATCATTGTATTTTACGTTTTAGATTATTTTATGTTATTTTTGTCATTGTTTTGATAGATTATAAACTTGTTATCTATCATTGTTTTACAACTAGAAGACACAATGATATACTTTCACTAATTTATTTTTCAAAACTCATAGTGCTGAAGATAATACAATATGTTATTTTTGTCATTATTTTTTAATAGAGTATATAAACTTGTTGTTATTAATCATTGTATTTTACCATTAGAAGTACACAATAATGCTATTTCACCAATGGTATTTTTCAAAACTTATAGCATTCAAGATAACATAATGACGATCAAAGACACAATGAGACATTGTGTTATTTTGCCATTGTTTTAATGTATTAGATTAATTAGTTATTAATTTATTATTGTAATTTACATATTAGAGATATACAATAATGTTATTCCATCATTATATTTTTTAAAATTCATCATTTTATAAAAACACAATAGTATTCAAATTAACACAATAACTAACAAAAAAAACATAATGAAGTGCACTAAAGACACAATGACAAGATCATGCTTAAAAAAGTTAAAATTTTTTCATCATTTTTATAACAATATTGCACTTGTTTTTATGGTGTACTTTTTATAAAAAATAACACTGTATACAAAAGTTATGGACGTTTAAAAAAATTGACAAACTTATAAAATATCAACAAAAGTGATTATTCCTAAAATACCACTCTAACAAACTTTTCTCTACAATTTGATCTCCACCATTTATTAAGGAGATGGATGGTTGAGATTACTTCTCACACTTTTTTTATTAAAAGTCTTTCTATTTGAACCTTTATCTTCTTGTGTAATGGATCGGAAATTAATGGGCGTTTAATTGATCCAAAGTTTGATTTATATTATTTGACAATCAAGGTTTGAACCAAAGAATTACAATATTTAATGATTTCAACAGTGAGGCCATACTTGATCCAAAGATCACATTTCGATTGTTTTGATAATCACCATTTGAAATAAATATTCGCAAATTGAATTAATTCGATTCAGTGGGGTTGAAATTAGTTTAAAAATTAATTTTGATTTTATCTTAATCAATTTAATCTAGAGATAATAAAGATGGTTACCGGAGAATTAGTTAAGGATATGTCTAGTAAGTTTCTAGAAGTTGAAAATTTTGAGAGGTGGGACTTTAGAAGATGGAAGAAAGTAATGTATTTTCTTTTAACAACTCTGAAAGTTATGTATGTCCTAACTACTTTAACGCTTGAGGTAACTGAAAAGGAAACTCTAAATCAACAAAAAGGCGATTGAAGTGACTACATATGTCGGGGACATATATTAAATGGGATGTATGATGCACTCATTGATGTGTATCAAAATGTCGAGTCTATCAACGATTTTTGGGATTCTTTGAAAACCAAATATATGGTAGAAGATGCATCTAGTAAAAGTTTCTTGTAAGTAATTTTAATTCTTACAAGATGTCAAATAGTAGGCTAATTATGGATCTTTTTTAATGAGATGCAACATATTTTTGGCCAATTTTAACAACATAAGATCACATGGATGAGACAATTGTAGAGACTAGCATCATAGACAAATTGCCTTCATTATGGAAGGATTTTAAGCATACCTTGAAACATCAAAAGAGGGATTAAGTTTTGTTCAATTAGGTCGCCACATTAGAATTGAATAATCTCTTAGGATTCAAGAATCAAGGAAATTGAAAAGGAAAATGGAATCAGGTCAAAACTTGGTTATCTTGGTTGACAAGGAGCGCAAGTTCTAGACAAAAAATCAATTCAATGAAAAGAAAAGGAAGACAAAAGGTGGATATCAAAAACCAAATAAGAAGCTTAACGAAGGATGTTGGAGGTGTGGTAAAATAGGTCACAAATCACGAGAAGAAGGATCGTCGTGTAAAGCTACCGGGTGGAAAGAAGGGCTCGGGTGGAGCCGACCTAAGAGGGTCAAAGGACCCACCACCTCAACAAGGTAAGTTATCTAATTCATATTTAGATTAATGAATTTGATTGAATGTGAATTTGATATCCAACTCAAACGCACCAAAATGGTGAATTTGTTACGGACCAAATTCTTTTTAGAAAATGGGTTAGAAAATAATGAAGGTGAAGTAATGTTTGTAGCCCAAGTAACTTCCGCCTGAATGCCTTTAGTTCTAATTGAGTCAAAGGTTTTTGGGCTTAAGCCCAATGTTGATAGCACTAAGGCCATTGTTGAATCATTGAAGGTTGTTGATCTATGAAAAGGATGTAGCTACCAAAAACTCAAGAAATTAGCACTGGATACTAACTACCGAATTCTGCCAGGTGCTGAATTAACTGCCGAATCACATATGCTGAATAATTACCGATCAGCATATGCTGAACAACTATCGATCAGCATTTAATAGATGAGCTGATCGACTGCTGTTGATTAGAATAGAACTCCATGAGCTGCTGATCTACTGTTACACAAGACAAGGTTGTCTGTACCGATGGCTGTTGTGCTTTGGCTTTTGGAGACAACATAGTATTGAAGCTGCACAACTCTAATGTGCCAATGTCCGTCTTGCTATACATTTTGAACATAGAATAGTTTATTCTTACTGTTTAGATTTCATAGTATAAAGTACTCACACTTGTATAATAGAGGCAAGCTTTGTTAAGCCACTTGGTTCATCTGCCGATCATATTATTTGTACTCAAAAGATTAATAAAATGAATACTTTGAAAGAACAACTTGTGTATTTTATCCTTACTCAAAGTATTTATGTTTATTAGTAAGTTATTAGTTTAGATTTCACATTTGTTAACTTCTGATCAAAAGAGAAGTCTTGTTAATCCATAACCCCGATCCAACAATAGTGACCTTTAATAATTCGAAAAAATGTTCGAATTTAAAATTGAATAAAGTTGAACACATGTCACTAATTACCGAATCATTCTACGTGATTTAATAGCTTGGTGGGTAGACTTAGGTGCTACTAGCCATGTTTGAAAGGATTCAAGGTGGTTCATAGAACTCCAATTAATTGAAGATGGATCCGTGCTAAGGATGGGAAATGTATCAACCGAGTCTATCAAAGGGCTTGGAAAAGTTAACCTTTTATTTACTTCTAGAAAAAAAATTAATGTTAGACAATATGTTATATGTACCGGGGATTCGAAAGAATCTTATACCCGGAATTATGTTAAATAGTCATGGTTTTAGACAAGTAATAGAGTCAGACAAGTTTGTGTTATCAAAACATTGTGTGTTTGTTAGATTTGACTATCTATCATGTTTAAACTTAATTCATTTACCATTTGATAGTGAATCTATTTGCATAACATCTTCATCTAATAATAAAATAGATATTATATCTAACTTGTGGCATGCTAGATTAGGATATGTTAATTATTCTATAATGCAAGACAAGGCAAAAATGAGTCTAATACCCTGTTTTGATGTGACTAATAATAAATGTCACACTTGTCACTTAATAAAAATAACTAGAAAACCTTTTAAGATGTAAAAAAGACTCTCGGGGTATTAGATATTATTCATTCTGATTTATGTGATTTCCATAGCAAACCGTTGATCGGGTCATAAATATCATGATTTTTGATTGATTAATAGTCATAATATGATCTATAATATCATGAAAACTTGTACTTTGATTAAGTTATGTTATTGTAGGTTGAAACTAAGAAAAGTAAAGCAAAAGTACAACTTCAACAACTTGAAGCGTTGATCAACTCCATCTAATGTTGGTCAACTCCATCGACAGTTGGTCAATGCTACTTTTAAAGCCAAAAGAAAAATTTTAGCAAGTTGGAGTGTTGGTCAACTCTACCCAGCGTTGGTCGTCGCGGGGTTCGACATTTTGACAGTTTTCACCCCTTTCAAGCAGTTTTTGGGTTTCATTTCAAGGGGGGAACGTTTGGAGACTCTTTGAGGGCGATTTTAGGACGAAGAAACCTTGAAGAATCATTGAAGATTTGATTATAATCACTTGATAATCAATTTTGGATGGATTCTACACATCAATTGTTTGTTCTTATCACTCCAAACATGTATGGCAAAACATTTCGTAATCACATCTGGATTAGAGGTTTGTTCTCACCACTTGAATGCTTTACTTTGTTAGTTTGCTTGAACCTAAGACAATTGTTTTCGTGTACGCGTAATGTTTTTAATTGTGCTTTAGTTGTTACTTCAATGCTAATATGAAGAAAATTTTATTTTGATTCACCAAGATGGTTATTCTTCTATAGAAAAACTCTATAGAATTGTATTATGTCCTTATGTGATTGAGTTAATTTGATTTGTTATGGTTCATTGCTTAGTTACCAAGATGTCATTCAATGAAGAGACTCCATTATGTTGTTCCATGAACTTTGTGATTTATTAACGTGAAACTATTTGATTAGTGTAAAAGTTGCACAAGTTATGTCTATGTGATTCGTCAAACATGCTAATAAACTTTCTAAACAAGTGAATGATTGAACCCGGAAGCCAGAAGTGATTACATCTTCTTGTATTTCATGTTAACTCTTTATTTAACTAAGTGTATTTCAGATTTTAATTAATCATCAACAACTTAACAAATGATTTTTACATTTCAACATCAAAACGAATTAGTTGTCAACTAATTGCTCCTTGTGGATTCGATACTCTTACTTGTCCTAGCTAGCTTAAGGTAACTAAGAATAAGTACTCTTTATTTTTGACCGGGCCTTCGACGTTGGTCAAATTTTAGCATTTGCTGGGGAGCAATTGTGCTTGTTTAACTAGTTAGTAGTGATTTTTGTTAGTTTACTTGTTGTTTATAAGTTAAAAAAGAAACAGCCAAAAATATCATATGCTCTTGTTACTTTATGTTCATTATTACACGTGGTGTGTTAATTTGTGCAGCTAATAGGATGTTTGCATGCGCACTCGTTATTCAGGAAGATCATCATGACTTGCATATGACCCGAAGATAGAAAAGTCAGCAAGAAGCAACCGAGTACTTCACACAGGGTGGTTAACATCAAATTCAACTTCATATTCATTAGAAGATACTAATTCAGAAGAAGCAGATTTAGATTCACAGCATACTAACTCATTTGAAATGAAAGGTCCTAAGTAATAGAATAATAACAACAATGGTGGAGGTAATGGAGGTGAGAATAACAATAATAATAATGATGGGAAAATGATAACCAAATAAGAGGTGTAGATAGTCATTATCATCCAACCATATTCAGAAATCCATTTCCATTGTTCCACTAGATTGGCATGGCCATCAACTTGAAATCCATCCTCAATACTTGACTGTCGTTCCTACTTTTCGAGGGTTTGCATCTACCGAGCCATATACACATCTACAAGATTTTGCAGCAATACGCCGTACTATCAATGTTCAAGGATTCAGCCCTAATGAAGTTAAGCTTAATCTATTTAGTTATCATTAAAGGACAAAGCAAAACAATGGTTTGTTTCACTTCCTTCTAGTAGTATTCAAACATGGGATGAGATGCAACAACTCTTCCTTGATGAATATTACCCAATGAGCAAAACAAGTTATGCAAGGATGCCCATCAAATCCTTTAGTCAACAACTAGGAGAGGCACTACATTAAGCATTCATACATTTAAAGGAGATGTTGAGACTCTGTCCTCATCATGATATTACAATATGGGAACTTATGAAGATTTTCTATGAGGGATTATGTCCCGATGATGCTAAATTTGTGTTTTCTAATAGTGGGGGTACATTTTTTGACTCATCATGAGGATTATGAGCGGTAGTTCTTGGAGACATTGAGTAAAGGATCCAAGACACAAGCATCGGCGAGTAGAAAAGCTAGGCATGTTAATGTCAAAACAGTGAATGATCACATGAATAATGATCGATTCGAATAATTGGAGCGTAAGTTAGATTTGCTTTGTTGAAATGTGGTAAAGAGTACAGCTAATGTTTCTTAAGTTTATGAAGTGTGTGAAACTTGTGGTGATTTAGGACATTCATCTTTTGATTGTCCTATGAACTTGGAAAAATGTGAAGAGGCAAACCAAGTCTATGGTGATAAGAAGCATTCGACATGAATTCAAATACATACCATTTGGGTTTAAGAAATCACCAAATTTCAAGTATGGTAATGCAACAAATCAAATGAATCCTAACTTTAAAGGAACAAATCAACAGGCAGGATATTAACATCAATATCAAAATCATCAATAGAATTACCAAGGAAATTATCCTCAAGGTGTATACAATCAAGGTTATGATCGGCAATCTAGTTCATCTCAAGGGGTACAACCACAATCAAGGATCATAATCTAGTCAAGGGCAAGAGAATTTGACAACTCAAGTACAGAATTTGACTACTCAAATGGAGGATATGATGGAGTTGTAGAAAAAGAAGAATCAAAGGGAAGCGATTCAAAACAAGACAATTGCATCAATGGGGAAACAACTTGGGCAATTAGTGGACCAATTGTCTACAAGGCCACTAAGTACGTTGCCAAGTAACACCCGGGTAAACCCCCAACATCAAGGTCCAAATAATCAGAAGTCACATGATGCACACATCAATGAGGTACGTATTCTTCTTAATGGAAAATCTTGTGATTCCACATCCAATCCTTCACCAACCCTAGTTGAAGGTGTGGTAGAGGATTGTGATTCTGATGATGAGCATGAACCGCAAATCATTTTCAATAAAAGCTCTAAATTTGATACAAATGAAAGTTAACAATTTTAAAATCATTAAGAAAGCATCACATTAAAGTTGAAGATAAGAGTACGGAGAATAATACCATCCCTTATCCATTCGCTTTAATGAAACCTAAAAATAAACGTTATGGTTAAAATGGCCCATAAGCCGAAGACATGCGAAGACTTTCAACCAAGTAAAAACTAATATCCCATTAATTGATGCCATAAAACAATTACCAGTTTATGCAAGTTACCTCAAGGATTTATATACACAGGAAAGGAATCATAAAATGCGAAAAAGCTTAATTTGACATCAAATGTGAATTTGGTGTTGTCTTGTTCCCTTCCACCAAAACAAAGAGATCCTGGAGCACCTTTAGTTTCAATTCAAATTGGTGATTTTAAAATTAGTAGGGTACTCCTTGATCTTAGGGTTAGTGTTAACATTCTCCTGGGAAATTCATATGATCAACATGATTTCGGTCCCTTACAAAAGACCAACACCACCGTGGTGTTGGTAGATTTATCTTTGAAAATGCCTAGGGGAGTGTTAACTGATGTCATTGTTAAGGTTAAGGAATTCTATTATCTTATTGATTTCTTAGTGTTGGATTTGGTTGTTGTTAACAAAGAAAAACAACCAAGTGCTACAATTAATGCTCGAATTGGATGTCATGATGGGTCGTTAGAGATAACATTTAGTAATAGAAATGTAAGGTTGAATATATTTCAAAATGTAGTGAATCCTTTGATTGATAATGATTGTTTCATGGTGGACGTTGTTGACGGGTATGTCAAAAATTACACTTCTAGTGTAGTTATGGACGATACCCTAGAGCATTTTTTGGTGAATGACAGGTGTAACACATGGGAGACAGTGGATGCAAATGATTGGAAAGACATCTTTGCAGTTACAACGGAAGGAGGAAGATGACCATGGACTCACAAGATAGAAAGTTTACCCGATACAATTAATGCAAAGCTCAAACCTTCATTAGAGAACCACCAATGTTAGAATTGAAGACACTTCCAAATCACCTCAAATATGCATTTTTAGGTGAAGGTGAAACTTTACCAGTGATCATTACATTTAATCTTGTAAAGGAGCATGAAGAAGCTTTGTTAAAAGTCTTTTCCAAATACAAAGCAGCCCTGAGATGGATAATTGCAGATTTAAAAGGAATAAGCCCATCTCTTTGTATGCATAGGATCATCACTGAGCTAACATCAAAACCATGCACAAAGAAGGTTGAACCCAAATATGAGAGAAGTGGTAAAAAAGGATGTGTTGAAATAATTAGATACGGGAATCATTTATCAATTTCAAACAGTGAATGGGTAAGTCCAACTCAAACTATGCCAAAGAAATCAGAAACCCAGAGGATCAGCATATGACTACATTTACATACCCTTAGGGCATATTTACCATTATACGAATGCCATTTGGTGTGTAATGCCCCAGCTATTTGTCAGAGATGTATGACGAGTATATTCTCTGATTTGGTAGGAAAGTCTCTTGAAATCTTCATGGATGATTTTTCCATATATGGTGCTACATTTAAGTTGTGTTTAAACCAACTTGAGTGTGTTCTTAAACGTTGTACCAAACGAATTTGGTATTAAGTTGGGAAAAAAGTCATTATGGTAAAGGAGGGAGTTGTCCTTGGACATGTTTTTTTCGAAAGAGGGATTGAAGTTGATCCTACTAAAATTAAAACTAATCTCCACCTTACCTCCACCAACTAATGTCAAAGGCGTTCGCTCATTCTTAGTACATGCGGGCTTTTATAGGCGGTTCATTAAAGATTTTAGTGCAATTCCAAAACCATTATGCAATTTACTTTTAAAAGATGCATACTTTATCTTTCATGATACTTGTTTAGAAGCCTTCAATGCATTGAAACAACAAGTTATATCATCCCCCATATTACAGTCACTGGATTGGTCCTTATCATTCGAAATTATGTGTGATGTAAGTGACTATGCGGTGGGGGCCGTGTTGGGGTAACGGGTGAATAAAAAGCCGGTTGCAATTTACTACAATTGTAAAACTCTTTCAAATGCTCAATTGAATTACTCAACAATAGATAAAGAGTTACTAGAAGCTTTTATGCATTGGACAAGTTTTGGTCTTACATATGAGGGGCCAAAGTGATAATCTATTCAGATCATAGCACGGTTAGATATTTAATGGACAAGAAAGATGCTAAACCATGTTTAATTCATTGGATTCTATTGCTACAAGAATTTGATTTCAAAAAGTGAGAGATAAAAAAGAATCTGAGAATGTAGTTGCAGATCACTTGTCATATATCTCCTCTATTGGTGATGAATGTTTGGAAGAAACTTCGGATACTTTTTTGAATGAGCACTTGTTTGTTGTATCTAAGTTACAATGATTCGCTCATATTGTAAATTTCTTGTTACAGGTCAAGTACCATCTCATTGAACACGTCAACAAAGAAAGCGTCTTCTCTTTCAAGTCAAGCAATATATATTGATGAACCAGATTTATTCAAGATCAGACCTAATCAAGTAATAAGGAGATGCATTCCAGAAAATAAGATCCAAGAAACATTGACACATGCACATACTTATGCTTGTGGGGGTCATTTTAGCGGGAAGAAAACCGGTCATCGTATATTGTCATGTGGTTTATTCTGGCTAACTTCGTTTCGTAATGCATTCTTGTTTACTAAACAATGTACTAGGTGCCAACAAATTAGGGGGATTTCTAAAAAAAGATGAAATGCCTATGAACCTGATCCTTGTTATTGAAATCTTTGATATATGGGGAATTGACTTTATGGGCCCATTCCCCACATCATATGGCAATCTTTATATTTTCGTGGCTGTTGATTATGTATCAAAATAGATCGAAGCGGAAGCCACCAAAACTAATGACCATAGTGTTGTATGTAAATTCGTTAAGAACTATATTTTGTCAAGACATGGTTTTCCGCATGCCATCATTAGTGATGGTAGGTTACACTTCAAACATTTTAGGCTTGGAAAACTTTTACAACACTATGGTATTTATCACCGAGTTGCTACACCTTACCATCCACAAACTAGCGGTCAGGTTGAGGTTTCAAATCGGCAAATAAAAGAAATTGTACAAAAGATAGTGAGACCAGATAGAAAGGATTGGTCGTTGTGCCTTGATGATGCCTTATGGGTTTATGTGACAGCATATAAGACACTGATTGGATGACTCCTTACCGTTTAGTGTATGGAAAGAAATGCCATTTACCAATAAAGCTTGCACATCATGCATATTGGGCAGTTTAAACTGTTAACTGTGATTATGATGAGGCTGGTTTGGAAAGAAACTTTTAACACGATGATCTTGAGGAAATTAAAGATGAAGCGTATGGTTGTGCCTGAAGATATAAAGCTAAGATGAAGGCCATTCACAATGCCAAGCTTCACGTGAAGAACTTTGAGGTAGGTCAAAAGGTTTGGCTTTATAACTCAAATTTAAAATTCTTTACAGGTAAGTTAAAGAGCAAATATGGTTACATATGTTGGGAATTTAGGAGTAGCAGAGATTGAAGATCTCAAGGATGGTCACAAGCAATTGGTAAATGGACATATGTTGAAACCTTACACCACTTCAATTAACCAAGATGGAGCTAGCTTTGATGTTGTGATTTTCATGATGGATTCACCGACATATCACCACATCTAAACGTTTGAGGTAATGTCAGGCTGCAGAAAATAAATGTAGCGCTGCACGGGAGGCAACCCATCTTCATGGTTTTTTTTTGTTTTGTTTCATTTTATTTATTTTATTTTATTTTTTTCAAGCAAAAACAAAAAAAAGAATAAAAAACAAAAACAAAACAAAAAAGTGATAAGGAGGTGGTTGTTGGACACGAGATTTTGGAAAAACAAAATCATTTTCAGTTTACAAACATATTTTCAATTTTAGCATTGCGGACAATACATTGCTCAAAGTTGGGGAGGGTGTCATTTTATATAAAAATGATTTTGTTATATCTTTCACCTCTAAGTTGGTTCGGGTAAATATTAAAAAAATACAAAAATGGAATATAAACTTAACGTGAGATTGGGATTTTGAAATTAATTCATAGGGCTTACACACAAATCGAGGATGTGTTAATTCTTGTGATTTTCACCCACTTCGCAAGTTGAATTATAGAAACTCTTGTTGACCACCTTTTGAACGCATGCCATCATTCCCTAATGCTTCAACTTCTTGTTTTCTTTTTAAAAAAACATATATATACACATTGCTGGCCACCGCTTCTAAACACAAGGATCAAGATCCTTGTTTTCTTTTAAAAAAAAAAATACATTTCTTCTATTTCTCATGAATTACTCAAAGAGTTTTAGCCACTCTTTCATATTCTTTGTTTTTTTCTCTCAAGAACCCTAAACCCTAGTTTTGAGTTCTTCAAGATCTCAACCAAAATCAGATTTTTTGTGTGCAACACGAGTGGATTTTCGCACATATTCGCGTGGTGTGTTTATTTTCTTTGATTGCTCGAGATTCAAGGACTTTTGTTTAGTTTTTAATTCAAAAAAGTTAACATAAAGTGGGGTTTTTGCTAGTTTTTTGTTTTCCACACACATTCAGACTTCAAGGTATGTTCTTTTGTCATTTTTACATGTTTTCATGTAACTTTTGCAAACTGTTTCTCTAGTTTCATATTCATTATGGTTGACACATGATGAAGTTCATGTTGTTGGACATGTGCTAAAACTGTTTATCATATGAGAAACAATACACATTGCTTAAAGTTATATAAAATTATAAAAGTAATGAAGTTTGAAAAGTTCAAAATGAGTTGATGTGTAGTATATAAAAATTCACAGATTGTTAAAAACAAATTTGTCATTGGATTCTATGAATTTGTATTTATTGAGTAAAAGAAAATGGTTACATGTCAAGGTTGGCAAAGATTAAAGTTTAGGTTTTTGAATACTAGTGGAACATGTGAATGGGCTTAATTTTATAGGGCATGAAGGGGTGAATCAATGTTTATTTGTTGGCTAACATGTGATAATTTTGCCTTGTAGTACATGGCTTCTTCATCATCATCTCGTAAACATAAAAGAAAGGCTCAAGGTCCACTCAAGTGGGAAAAAAACATTCTATTATCTAATTTCCCCCGGTTAACAAAGGCAAATTAATCAGTGTAACATTTATAGGAGGGAGTTGTATCATTAACGGTTTAATGAGTATTCTAAGAGCTTGCATCATGATATGAATCTTCAGCGAAATCAAGGATATCACCTAATTACGAAACCATTTGACTACACCATGTTATCGTAAAGATGGGATTAATCTACCACTTACCCTCCACCTCTACATTGGCCACAAGGCTTAGGGATACCTAGAAATGCTGAAGTACAAAATCTGTTTGATGATTCTGACATGACATGACAGATTTGGCATTCTGTTTTCTCCCTACCACAAGGATGATGAGCAAATATGATCTATAATATCATGAAAACTTATACTTTTATTGCATTATGTTATTGTAGGTTGAAACGAAGAAAAGTAAAGCAAAAGTACAACTTCAGCAACTTGAAGTGTTGGTCAACTCCATCCAGTGTTAGTCAATGCTGCTTTTGAAGCCAAAAGAAGAATTTCAGCAACTTGAGGCATTGGTCGAAACCAGGTTCGATGTTTTGACGATCTTTACCCTTTTAAAAAGTTTTAGGGTTTCATTTCAAGGGGAAATGTTTAGAGAATCTTTGAGGTGATTTTAGGACGAAGAAACCTTGAAGAATCATTGAAGATTTGATTATTATCAACCCTTTTAAGAAGTTTTTGGGTTTCATTTCAAGGGGAAACGTTTGGAGACTCTTTGAGGACAATTTTAGGACAAAGAAACCTTGAAGAATCATTAAAGATTTGATTATTATCACTATATAATCAATTTCAGATGAATAGTACACATCAATTGTTGGTTCTTATCACTATAAACATGTGTGGCTAAACATTTTGTAATCACATCTTGATTAGAGGTTTGTTCTCATCACTTGAATGCTTTACTTTGTTAGTTTTCTTGAACCTAAGAAAATTATTTTCATGTATGTGTAATGTTTTCAATTGTGCTTTTGTTGCTACTTCAATGCTAATATGAAGAACACTTCATTTTGATTAACCAAGATGATCATTCTTTTATAGAGAAACTCTATATAATTGTATTATGTCCCTATGTGATTGAGTTAATTTGATTTGGTATGGTTCATTGCTTAATCACCGAGATGTCATTCCATGATGGAGAGACTCCATAATGTTGTACCATGACCTATGTGATTGATTAATGTGAAACTATTCGATTAGTGTAAAAGTAGAACGAGTTATGTCTATGTGATTCATCAAGCATGCTTATAAACTTTCTAAACAAGTGAATGATTGAACCCCGAAGCGAGAAGTGATTATATCTTCTCTTCTTTCATGTTTGCTCTTTATTTAACTAAGTGTATTTTAGATTTTAATTAATCATCAACAACTCAAAAAATGATTTTTACATTTCAACATCAAAACAAAATAGTTGTCAACCAATAGCTCCTTGTGGCTTCTACTCACTTACTTATCCTAGCTAGCCTAAGGTAATTAAGAATAAATACTCTTTATTATTGTTCGGGCCTTCGACATCGGTCAATCGTCACTAGGGAATAATAAATATGTACTTACATTTATCGATGATGCGACTAGATATTGCTATGTTACTTGTTACATGCAAAAGATACGGCTCTTAATAAATTTAAAATTTATAAACAAGAGGTTTAATTGTTTCATGGTGATCTGATTAAAACCCTCAGAATAAATCGCAAAGGGGAGTATGGTGATCCAGTATATTTTTAGTCCACTGATATCATACATCAGACCATAGCACCATATACACCTCAACAAAATAGTATGGTAGAAAGAAAGAATAGTTACATAAAAGAAATTGTAAATTCCTTGTTATCTTAGTATGGTTTGAGTGACAGGTTCCAGGGAGATGCTATGCTGACTGCATGTTACTTATTAAATAGAATTTCTAATAAGAAAAGCCAAATAACTCCATATGTTATATGGAAGAAAAGATCTCCAAAAGCTGAATTATCCTAGAGTTTAGAGATGTAAGGCAATTGTACGCCTTATTGATCCTAAAGGAAATTATCTAGGTTAGAAAGGTATTAATTACGTCTTTATTAGATATGCTAAAAACTCAAAGGCATATGTTCTATGTAATAGAACCAAATGATTCAGTGTTAATTAATACTGTTATTAAATCTAGAGATGCTATCTTTGATGAGGAGAGATTTACCTCAATACCTCAGCCTTCTAATGTGGGTCGACACTCATAGAGTAGGATCAATGATTTTGCTGATAATATAGCTTTTCTTCTTGGGCCTTGAAGAAGTACTAGAGCTAGAAAGGCAAAGTCCTTTGGAGATGACTTTCAACTATATTTAGCAGAAGGTTCAAGAGATAAAATTTGACATCGGTATCAATGTTGTTTCATATTGAAGGAAGATCCAAAGACTTTTGGTGAAGCTATGACTTTAAGATGCAAATTTCTAGAATGAAGCTATATAAGATAAGATTGATTCTATCATGCATAATAAAACTTGGAAACTTGCTAATTTTCGTCCACGGTGTAAATGGATTTTCAAGAAGAAAATGAAGGTAGATGAGAGTATAGATAAGTATAAAATGCAGTTGGTTATACAAGGCTTTAGACAAAGAGAAGGGATAGACTTCTTTGGCACTTATGCTCAACTTACAAGAATATCTACCATAAGAAAATTGTTAGCTCTGGTAGCTATACATAATCTTATAATTCATTAAATGGATGTCAAAACCACTTTCTTAAATGGTAAATTAGATGAAGAAACATATATATGAGACAACCTAAAGGTTTTTTTTATGCCTGGATAGGAGCATAAAGTTTATAACCTAATTAAGTCTCTTTATGGCTTAAAACAAGCTCTTAAAAATGGTATCAAAAGATTGATAAGGTTGTGTTGTCATATGGTTATATCCTAAACCAAACTAATAAGTGAGTTTATAGTACATTTAACTCTTCTGGAAAAAATTCATAATTTGTTTGTACGTTGATGGCATGTTGATCTTTGGTACAGATTAAGGACAAGTTGATAAACTAAGGAGATTTTGTCATTAACATTTGCCATGAAAGTTATAGGGCAGAAGTAATTCGTGGAATAAGAATTAGACGAGGGAGAAATGGAATTACTCTCTCAATCTCATTACATTGATAAAATTGTTTAATATTACAACATAGATAAAGTAGTTTTATATTTTTTTCCTATTGAATAAACTATTTATAAAGGAATCTGATTTTTTAAACCAGATCAATGAGTGGAAAGGAAAGATAATCAATCTTGGTTTTGAAAAAATTGATCAAGCTTTGACATCAACGCTAACACTATAGTCTGATTAGCTTAATAATATTAGATACTTTAGTGTAATTGGATTGACTAATGACCAATATGATTATAACATCTATCAAACAAGTCAATAAATGTATAGTGCACACTTGTTTGAGTTTATTATGATCTTTAGTATTACTAAAAATGCATAAAATTTTGATTAATCCGAAATTTCACATGTGACATTCTAAAGTAAAAATGGTCAAATTTGAAGATGATACATGCCTTCAGCAATTAACCCCATCCTTGTAATATACAATTTTGAACAAAATTTTGTCAGACTTCATCTTCTTCATTATGTTCTCTCTATTTCTCACACATATGTCATATTGTGTTCTTGTAAATTGAGGTTTATCTTATTGAAAATTTAGTGTGGACCCTAAATAGTTTCAATCTAAATACGATTCGTGACTCTCAGATTATCTTAGTTGTTGAGTTTAAATTATCTGAAAATAACATAGGTGTTCACTACTTAATCTAGGCATCAATGAGACTGATTCAAATGGACCATAATATAATCAAATCATAACATACAATTTTCTCTATGACCATCTATGAGGTTTGTCATGATCAGTTCTTTCACATCCCTATGGTGCTCAATGAAATTAGTAATACATGTTCTTAAACTGTTTCAAATTAAACTCATGTAATTGAAGTTGGTAATTTTCAAAGCTAACTTGTAATATGGCACATACATGACATAAAAATAAAACAAGTTTTATGATAGTTCATATAACTTATTTATAAAACAAATCAACATATAGAGGGGTATTAAAAATGTTAAAGTTTAACGTTTAATGTTTTGATTTTACTTTTCTCCCCCATTCATTTCAGAAAGTAATCGTGATTTTCTTATTTGATTTATCTATCAACTCTTCATTCTAATAAATATATTAATCAACCTTCAATTTTGTTATTTGAGGTATCTAGTCTGAAGCCAAATTTACAAAACCAAATTTGTTAACCGGTGCTAATAAACAAGAGAATATAAACAATTAAAAGGATATCAATTATAAACATTCGGGTTAATCTAAGTATGACATTAACACGAAATGATGTTCAGATTCACATATTCAACCAAGTCTTTAACTAGTCAAAACAAGCCCTTCTACCAACCAAATTGAATTCTTCAACCGTCAACTCAACATGATTTTCATATCTAATTTAACCATTCAACCATTTGAAACAAGTTGAAACAAAGATTGTAAAACATATAGAAATTTCACTTCAAAATTGTTTTCCTATGACATGTCCCCCGTAATCTTATCAGCTTACTCATCTTCACACCCCATTGGCTACCTTCTCTCCACATCAGCGTAACTAGTTAAAAGCCACACTATCTTCAACCTTGATGATCCCTTTCATCCACTCGAAAAACCACAGCCACAAGCCAATCAATAAACCATCTTTAACCTCCAGATCACACACCATGGCCATTGCAACAACCACCACCACCGCCATCGGCTCCCCATTCCCCAACTACACCCTAAAATCAAAACCATGGCCTTCTGATCCCATCTTCCTCAGATCAAAATCCCTAACACCCATGTTACAAATTTCAACATCACTATATCACTCTCGTGTGGGAATCGAACACATACCCATGCACAGAAAGTGGCCGATGATGAGGGTATCGGCCTTGGTGGCTCAAGAAGAGGCAGCGGTATTGTTTTTGGAGGAGGAGGTGGTGGCGGTAAATGAATATGATGAAGAAGAAGTCACTGGTGATAGAGGAGATTAAGCTCCGACCAACAGCTCTGTAAATACAAAGCTTTATTTTGGGAATCTACCGTATCTCTGTGATAGTGCTTAGCTTGCCGGAATAGTTCAAGAAAGCCCTGAAGTAGAGGTTGTGGCACCTGAACAAGAAACTCAGGTAGGTAGGGAACAAGACAGACAGAACATAATAACTTACCTGAGTGCCACATGCCTCTGTCAGGCAGCAGACCTACTTCCTTTGTCATATGAATACACTGAGTTTGAGTACCTTAAACAGCTTGAACAAGAAGTCTTGAAAGAAAGGAAATGTGCTAAGAGGAAGATAAGAGAAGAGGCTGCTAAGTCAAGAGCCACCATCTGAGCCAATCAGAAGAAGTCTGCTGACAGACTAAAGATGGTGAGCTTCTTGAAACTATATGGGTTCTCCGGAAGGAGACTTGGTCTAATGTCTCTATCCACTATGGATGAGCACATTAGAGTGATCAAGCAGAAGATTAAGAAGGGTGAGCTAGTAGACTTGCATTCTCCACCAGGTCAGGCTGCACCTGAAGCTGAGATCAAGGTTGAACCCCAAGAGATAACACAACTTGGACCTAGTGTTGTATCTCAGCAAGCTTCATCTTCTGACCCATAGCAGGGTTCTAATCCTTCTCCTTCTAAACCTATGAAGGAAAAGGACCCAAATAAGTAATAAAATAATGATATTGATTTTTAAACTTTTTTTTTATATTTTTTTCAAAAAAAAAATTAAGCATTTTTTTGGAAAACAAACCATATTAAAAATGCCATTTTTAAGAATTTCTTATTATAACACCTAACTATAATTATTTTTAGTTTATAAAAAAATTACTTTTTAAAAACACCAATTTTAAAATATTTCATATTTTAAAAAATGTTTAATGTTTAAAAAAAAGTCTTATTTAATAAAAATTTATTTTATAGAAATAACATTTATAAAAATACATCTTTCTTAATTTATTAAAAAATTGTTTTTAATTTAAAAAAGAATTAAAATTATTTAATTTTTCTTAATTTAGGTAATTATTTAAGAGGAGAGAGAGGAAAAAATAAAATTAGGGTGCATAGCAATGTGACAAGTGTCCCCATAAATTACCATTTAGCATTATATATAGATACTAGCTTTAGCTACTAGTGTATTACACGGAAGTTGGAGAGTTTTTTATTAAATAACATAAAAACATAAATAAAACAAAACATGTTATATATTAAATAAGAAATAACAACTTTCGATTATAAGGTCACAAATAAGCAAAACATTCTTGTAAACTACATTTGTAGTAACATTAGTAGGTTTGCTCTCATTATCTAAAGCTAAGAGTTCCAATTCATCTTTACTCTTAACTTGTGACAAGACGAAATAAAGCTAACCATGCATAAAAATACTCGTTTAAGTACAAACAAACTCTTGACAGAGATTGACTTTAACATTTGTTTATTGTTATAGTGTAAGGCCCTGATCCCAGGAAGCCTCATAGTTGGTCCACCATAGTAAAACAAGGACTTAAAACATTCATTTAAATAACATTTACAGAGGAAATTACTTTAATTCAAATTCGTTATGACATAATTCAAAGGGAACATTAACTTTGTCTTAAATACATCAAAGAGATCTTAAAAGAGTGTTTAATAATCTTCTTAATCAGGGATGCCAGTCTTTAGTTGCCAAGAAGCTTTGCATCCATGCCCTCATCCTTCTAAAGTAGTCATCACATGAACAAACATTTACTAGACACAGACTGTTACTTTATCAATACTTTATCATTAAGTCTTTCACTTATTTATTTTCTATTACTCTTCTTTATCCGTCAATTCATAGTTACTATGTCTCGGGATCTGCCCAAGGGCTAGACCCCCGCTTGTGATGAACAGAAGAATTTACTTTATCCATGCTTGTGATAAACACAAGACTTTACTTTATCCATGAGAGAACAACAAATGCAACTCTCCTTTATCCTTTGCTTGCAAGACTTTACTTTAGCAATGGTACATTGTTATGGGCACAATAACATTTCTTTAGGTTCACTTTCATCTTTAGTTAAACATATACTTATACATGCTAAGAATCAACTCATAGTCCATAAATAAGGGGGATCTAGAACTCACCTGGTCTGTAAGCAACTTCACGTCTAAATTTTCTAAGCTAGGATCACGGTACACGGTCTGCATATAAGTTAATACACAAATAGGTCATTTTCTACACAGTTTCGGCAGCAGTTTTGCATGCAGTTTCACTGCCAGTTTCGCATGGCAGTTTCGCTACCAGTTTCGCTGCTAGTTTCGCATGGCAGTTTCGCTGCCAGTTTCGCTAACCAGTTTCACTGCCAGAATCGCCCAACTTTCATTGGAATTTCCTAGATTCGCTAAATCTATAGATCTACCTATGCACTTGCGAAACTATAGTTTCGCAGGAAGGAGATTACCTTAGTTTCATAGGATGAATCCACAGTTTCGCAAGAAGAACTAGCAGTTTCGCTGGACGTATAAAAATGACGAACCAACTCCTTTTAACCCAAAATCACAAATTTTTACATCCAAATCCTTAATTTTTCATCCATGAAACTATATCTAAGCTTTTTACATGATTTCATACGTAAAAATATGACCTTTATGTGATTTTTTACAACTTTTCAAAACCCTAGAATCCAGGTCTGACCTACAGAGGCGTTTAGAGGGTGATTCTTACCTGGATTTCTTGCTCTTTTCTCGTGGTTTGATGCTCTAACACTCAGATCTTTAATCCCTTAACTAATGAAGTTCCAAATCTTGAGTTTTCTTCACTTTCTCTCTCTACTCTCTCTCTAGAAAGTTGGTGGCTAGGGTTGCAAATGAGGAAGATTATGGCTGGTTAGGTGATTTAAGTGGCTGATTATGGGCCTTTAACCACTTAAATCTTTTTGCCCATAAGACTAATTTGGCCCATAACCCATTTCTTTCCTTTATTTTTATTAAATATTCCTTAACTAAGCCCATTATTATTGAATGACTTGTTTTGACTTTCCGGGGCGTTACACATAGCGAAATATACATTCAAGAGAAACTGTCTTCTTTTATACTTAAAATGAATCCTTTTAACAGGTCAAATCATGAGCTAAATATTGAGTGGATGTAAGGATATTAGTATAAATAAATTAAAATTTGAATAATATATACTGAAAAGTTATATGCAATAATTAGATCAATTTTGAATTATTTTAACCATGTAATTAGAAATAGCGATATAGTATTGAATCGGGTTGGATCGGGCTATTAATGTTCATAATATCTCTGATTAGTTGTTGATTATTATTTATTTAATACTAACTTTTGTAAATCCGTGTATTATACCGGCTGAAAAAAATAAAATATTAAATATAATAAAAATTTATGAAGTATAAAATGATATTCTAAAATAAAATATAATTAAAATTACGTATAAGTAATAACTATAAGTAATAAAATAATGATATTAATTTTTAAAATTTTATAGTAAACTTTTTTTCCAAAAAAAGTTATATATTTCTTTTCAAAACAAACCGTATTAAAAATATCATTTTTTAAATTTTTATTATAATTCCAAATTTTATTTATTTTTAGTTTATAAAAAAAATTACCTTTTAAAAACACCAATTTTAAAATATTTTATATCTTAAAAAAGTTAGATGTTTTAAAAAAATCTTATTTTATGAAAAATTATTTTCTAGAAATAACATTAATAAAAAGACATCTTTATTAATTTATTAATTTTTTAATTTAAATGCGAATTAAAGTTATTTAATGTTTCTTAATTTAGGTAGTTATTTAAGAGGAGAGGGAGGCATGAAAAATAAACTTATGGGTCCTAAAAATCTGCCAAGTGTCACCCTAAGTTACTTTTTTAGTATTATATATAGATATAGATTTTAATTAATTTTCATTTATAAAAATTTACTTTTTAAAAACATCAATTTTAAAATATTTCATATTTTAAAAGAAGTTTTATGTTTTAGAAAAGTTCTTATTTTATAAAAATTTATTTTCTAAAAATAACATTAATAAAAAGACATCTTTCTTAAATTATTAAAAATTTAGTTTTTAATCTAAAAAAATAAAATTATTTAATATTTCTTAATTTATATAATTATTTAAGAGTAGAGAGAGACGGTAAAACAAACTTAGAGGGCCTAAGAATGTGTTAAGTGTACTCCCATGTTACTCTTTAAGTATGTTGAAAAAATAAAATATTAAATATAATGAAAATATACAAAGTATAAAATGATATTGTTAGATCATATGAGGCTGATGCAACCAAAACAACACTTAGAGTATTTTGAAGTACAATTGAAGAAGTCTTCCGAAGACAAATCTGCTCTTTAAAAGATAAGTTGAAGATCTTCCGAAGCTTAAGTATGAAGAACTTCCGAAGGAAAACTAAGTTTTCCGAGACTAAATAGTTTTCCTTCCGAAGTATATGAAGAACTTCCGAAGGTAGAACCAAGTCTTACTAGACCAAGCAGTTCTCCTTCCGAATTATTCACACTTGGAAGATCCAAGACAAAGTCTTCCGAAGAATGAAGTCATGAAGACTTGCAGAAGACTCGAAAGAAGTTGATTCTTCCGAAGTATAAATGGCCTCAGAAGAAATTTATTCTTCCGAAGCCATTTACCTTCGAAAGTGTAACACCCGAAAATTTAAAAAGAAAAAGAAAGAAAGATGAAATGTCCCAAGTCAAGGGGTTAAAGTTGTGCAAGTGGCAAACTTGCCCATTATAGGATTTAAAAGAAGCATGGCAGCCCATACTTCTTCTTTTACAGACTTTGCCTTCGGCTGCACAGAAGAGAGAAGAAGTTTCACCTGGTTTTAGAGAGAGAAAGTCTTCAAAAGGTAAGATTCTACGATGTTCTTCTCGGTTTCAGTTGAGTTTTCAGCTTCTGGACCGATGCTTAAGTGTTTCTATGTGTTTGGTTGTGTGTTTTCGCTTGTTTAGGTGCTAGAACTCTAGGTTGCTCTCGGGTTTGGAGGAGTTTTACTCGAAAGCAGTTAGAGGTGAGTTCTAGATCCACTCTTTTAAATGTTTTCTACTTATTTGGGGCTGGTATGCATATTAAACTGATGTTTTTGAAGCAAATTATGATTTTCCATGTATGGTACGGTTGTTTATGATGATATAGTTATGTTTTATGATTTTCATGATGATTGTATAAATGTTTAAGATGTTCTAAGTGTTAGACCGTTAGATCTAAGCTAAGAATATGCTTAAAATGAGTTATGGAGACTGGAAAATTTCATAAGTTGCATCACAGGTACTGGACTTGGTGTCCGCTGTGGACACTTGGTTATAAACAAAGTGTCCGTTGTGGATGTTGGTCATCCGCTGTGGACACTGTCCGCTGTGGACTTGCATGTCCGCTGTGGACTTTGCATGTCCGAGGCGGACACTTAGGCATTTTGACTATCCGTTGTGGACTTAGTCATCCGCTGTGGACTTTGGCTATCCGCTGTGGGCATTTGTTCATCAGCATTTGTTAAGTTACATCTGCATTTGTTAAGTGTTCATCCGCATTTGTTAAGTGTTCATCTGCATTTATTAAGTGTACATCCGTATTTGTTGGAGTTCATCCGCATTTGCTGAACATCCAGCTGCATTTGGACTTGTTCATCCGTATTTCTTTGGGGACTTAGAATTTTCTGAAATCTTAGGAAGTAGAATGGTATGTTAAGTTCTGAAATGTTTTGCTGGTTTATGCCTGTCGATGTTATGTATGTTTGAGGGCTGTTGTTAATGTTCTATATTATGTATTACTATGTGACTTTATGTGGTATGATATGCTTATGTACGTGAAGTATTATTGTAATGAAAGTGGAAGATAAAGATAATAAGAAGTGGAACATAATGAATGAATTAAAAGTCTTGCAAGCATATAAGAGGGTTTACAACTCTTTATGGGTTGCCACCTCGACAGTGTGCCGAGTGCACACCTAATGGTCAGTCTTTGTGACTGATAGAAAAGTATGAAATGGGGTCCTTGCCACTTGCCCCTAAGACTTTAGTCGCTTTGTGCACCGAGGATGGGGCATGGCAGGATCTAGATAGAAGTGGAAAGATAATAAAGTACGAAATGAACAATTATGAACATTGATAAAGGGTAATAAATGATTATTATCAAGATGTATGTCTGATGTGTGATCACGAACGGAAGTAAAGGAAAGGTTTTATTCAAAGTAAAGTATTTTACTATATAAACTAGAACTCACTCAGCAACGTTGACTTTTTATGCATTTTTAGTTGGCAGATAATGTGGTTGCTGAGAGTGGCACAAAGTTGAAGCTACTTGGCTGGCAAAGACTGGCATCCATCTCATGCAAAAATAATATTGTTGTTTTGCAATACAATTTTTTTGTAACTTTAATCAACAATGTATTACTTGGCAAACGTAGTTATTAATGCATCAAATGGCTTTTGATAATTCTTCCACTGTAATATTTTCCTATGTTCATATATTTTAAATGAGTTTTAATAAGGAATGATGCTATGAATGACCAACTGTGGGGGCTCTGGGATCGGGGCCTTACAGGAAGAATCAACTATGAACCAGTGGACATAAGTATGAGTTGTCTGACATTCGCTGCCAACTCTAATATACTGCATGGCGCTTTCCCACGCTCATGTAGTTGACCATACTTTAATCCATTGTTCACCTTTATCAGTTAGTACAGTTACCATTCTTAGTTGGTGACAAAAGGTAAGTCATGGACCTGTCATGACTACCTAATCTAGGATAGTATTTTATCTTAGATACTTTACTTCTAGCAATGTAGTATTTGTCTAGTGGTAAATTTCAGCTGGTTTTCTAAGTATAACCGGCTTTAGATAGTAGTATATATAGTTTCTCAATGTAACTTAAGTAACTATGCTTGTAAGAGTCTTGTCATACTGAGTTGAGAAACAATATATACAAGTATCATGAAAACCATTCTTGTGTTTATTAACTTATTGTCAACTTAGTTAGAGATTGTGCTTCATTAACCGAGTGAGATAAGGTGAGTTTGAGAGATAAAACTTATGTTGTGAGACCAACACCGATCCTGCAATTGGTATCAGAGCTTTTTAGGCTCTTGATTGTGAGATCTAACCATCCTAAATCACCCTTGTTTCTTCACACTTACTCACTTCACTCAGATGGCTCTTAACCAAAAATTTTCTAAGTCATGGGAACCATGACCAAGGCTCCTATCATCACCCCTGATGATTTTAGAACCTAGTGCAAACGTATTGAAGGTTTCATCAAGTATGAAGACAGCCGTATATGGAGATCTGTCACTCATGGTCCTTACAAGCCAAAGGTGGCGGCCCTGGCTGGTAATGGCGCCATGATTGAGAAAGCTGTTGAAGACTACTATGGTGAAGACTTCAAGAAGATGGACATCGACTGCAAAGCCATGACCATGTTGCTTACTGCTATACCAAACTCCATAATGGTAGGCTTTCAACAATGCGAGACTGCCAAAGAACTATTTGACGCTTTGAAACTGATGTACTCTGGTTCTACTGAATCAAAGGAGACCAAGAAAGATCTGTTGAAGCAGAAGTTTGAGAACTTCACTTATGTTGTTGGTGAGACCTTGAACCAATAATACTTCAGGTATATGGACTTGATTACCTATCTTTAGACTATGGGAGTAGTTCTTGAGAAAAGAGACATAGTCAAAAAATTCATGAGTGAACTTCCTCATGAGTGGACTTTTTACTGTGTCTTAATCAAGAGAGCTGAAAATCTCAACACTCTCACTATGACTGAACTATATGGAATCCTTGATGGATACCGTATGGAGATGGAGACTCGGAAGAGCCACCAGATGAACAGACCCTCAAATCCTGCAGTCAACAATGCCCTACATGTTGCTGAAGGATCAAGAACTCCCCAGCCCTAGTTGTACTTGAACTACCCCCAACAGCCATCATCCTCCTCTGGGCCATCATCACTTTCCCTGAGACACCCAGGTCTCAACAGGCTTAACACACTCCTTTCCAAGATAGTTGTGCTTTTGTTTCAGGGAGTGAGCACTCTGGTGATTTTCAATTCTGTTTTGATGATCTAGAGTGTTACAGCCCAGATGATGTTGAATATATGGGCATTGTCCAGCAGATGGCTTTTTTAACCTACAGAGCAAAGAAGTTCTTTAAAAGAACCAAAAGGCAGTTCCCTCAGAACCCAACTAGCAACAAATTTGGGTTTGATAAGAGCAAGGCCAAGTGTACAACTGTAACCAGCTTGGTCACTTTGCTAGGGAATGTGAAGCTCCAAGATCTAATCCTGGAACAGCTCAAGCTTCCCAACATCCTGCTACCTCAAACGCTGCAACCAAACCCACTGAGGCGCAAACTGCAGCTGTTGCTCAAAAGGTTGACTGGAGCTTCGTGGTGCAAGATGCCACCCCTTCTCAAGCTCTCATGGCTGGAACTGAAGACAACAAGGTATATGAACATCTCTGTACCCCAGCCTATATTGCTAAGGTTAAATTGTATTAGGACTACAACATGGAAATTAGATCTGATATTGAGTCCTTAAATATCCTAAAATCTTATTTTAAGAGAACAGAATCTGACTATAAACTCAAAATAGAAGAGTTAGAGAAAATTGTGTCCTCTTTAAAACATGAACATACCAACTATAGTACTCAAATAAAAGATCTAATATCCAAGTTGACTGAAGCTCAAGCCCAGCTAGTCATAGCTGAGGCTAAAGTAGAGAAGTATGCTATTCAAGAGCAAAACTTCAACACCATTATAGCATCATCCTCCCACTCCAAGGTATGCTATCAAAACACAAGTGGGTAGGAATCCAATGAAATTGCTCCACCACACTCTCTTGTGTCTATTAGACAGCCAAGATGTGGTACTGATGAGCAAGAGGTTCCAACTGCTGACCCACTACCTAGAGAGTAGAAGAATGATGCAATAATAGAAACCACCATAGGGAAGGATAAGGTAAAAAACCTCATCCCTACATCTGATAAATCCTTTACCACCAAAGCCAGAAAGAACAAGATCAGGGCAGCAAGAAAAACTGCCAAAAAGGTGGCTAAGACTAAGATGAAGATAGACCCTAGGCAAAAGGGTGTATTCATCTCAGCTGGATTCCAAGTGATTGGAAGTTCTGATTTAGGAAAAGAGTGTAGTACCAGCACTCCTATCCAGTAGAAGGATCAGAAATTGAAGGGAAAGGCTGTTGAAGAAGAGAAGAAGTGCAAGAAACAACAGCCCACATGTCCCACCAAGGATAACATTGAGTGTATAATCTGTGGTCTGCATGACCACATGGCTAAAAATTGTTACTACAATCCAGTAAGGACACATTATGCAACCAATGTTAAGAAAGAAGGAGTCAAGGATTGTTTCACATTTGGACCTTACCATATCGTCCAAGTGTTAAGGAAAGGAAAACTTGTTTCCGAAGCTAAGTTGCTTTCGGAAGAAACTCATTCTTTCGAAAGGAAAATAGCTTCAGAAGACAAGCCAAAGAACAAACAAATGAATAAAAGGAATCCTTTGAAACCTTCCGAGTAGAAGACTGCTTCAAAAGAAAAGGTGGTGAAAACCTTTTCCTAGAAGAAAGAAGCCCCAGAAGAAAGTCATGCTGCTCAAGCCTCTTCAGGTTCATCTATACTGATCAACCATAGGATGGAATGGAAGATCAAAAAGATGCTAAAGCCCAAATATCTTTTTCAAAAACTAAAATTGAACACACATGCATACAATTTGGTCCAGTTATATCATCTACATTAGAAGAACCCAAGACCAACAAGGCTTGGGTTTCCAATAGCAACTAATTATTTCACCTTATGTGCAGGGACATCCACATGACAAGAATGGAAATGTGTGGATTGTGGACAGTGGATGCTCCAGGCATATGACAGGGAACAGATCTCTCATACAATAATTTGAACATTTTGATGGAGGTCCTGTTTAGTTTGGAGGTGAAGCTGGAGGATACATTTCTGGTAAAGGTACTGTATCCGATGGTAAGTTAAAAGTTGACAAAATAAACTTTGTCAAATAGCTTGAACACAATCTGTTAAGTGTTTCTTAATTCTGTGATCAAAAGCACCAAATGCTTTTCATAGAACATGAGTGCATTATCCTTAAACCCGGGATGACAATTCCTCAGGAATTGGTGCTTCTTAGATCTCCCAGGAGAGGGGATATGTACAAGCTAGACATGAACAATGCTTCCCCACTAGGTGAAGTATCATGCTTTCTTTCCAAAGCCAATGGTGATGAGTCAACTCTTTGGCATAAAAGAATGTGCCATGTTAATTTTAAAACCATGAATAAGCTGGTTAAAAAAATTTTAGTACATGGTGTGCCTAAAAAGGAGTTTTTTGTAAATATAACTGTGTTGCTTGCCTGAAAGGAAAGCAACACAAGGTTACTTACAAATCCAAAGAGGTTAACTCCATCACCACTCCATTACACTTATTTCACATAGATCTTTTTGGTCCCACAAGTATAATGAGCATTGGAAGGAAATTATATTGTCTTGTAATTGTTGATGATTTTACAAGATTTACATGGGTATTCTTTTTTAGAACTAAAGATGAAATAGCTAAAACTTTAAAATCTTTTATTCTTAAAATTGAAAATCAAAAGGATCACAAGGTAAAAATCATTAGAAGTGATCAAGGGATTGAGTTTAAGAATCAAGTTCTTGACTCATTCTGTAACTCAAAAAGGTTTACCAGACAATACCGTGTTCCTAGAACTTCTCAACAGAATGGTGTTGCTGAGAGGAGGAATAGGACACTTATTGAGGCTGCAAGAACTTTGTTAGCTGATTTAAAGCTGCCTCTAACTTTCTGGGCAGAGGCAGTTAGGCAGAGGCAGTTAGCATTGCATGCTATGTGCAAAACAGGGTTCTCATGGTTAAGCCCCATGGAAAAACCCCTTATGAGCTATGGAACAAGAGGCCATCATTCATTGGATTTCTTAGGACCTTTGGTAGCAGGTGTACCATACTTAACATAAAGGACAATTTAGCAAAATTTGCTGAAAAGTCGGATGATGCTATCTTTGTTGGATATTCTTCAACCTCTATTGCTTATAGAGTATATATAACATCAAAAATCAATAATTTGAGGAACCATCCAACATTGTTGTAGCACATTCCTTGTGTTAAGGGGAATGGTCCTACTCATATCTTCAATTTAGAATTGTTTCCAAACTATTCTAAACCATCTTGTGAGAATGTTTTAGCTGGAACAGGAACTCAAAGTGACCCCTATGAAGATCAATAGTTTGAGTTACCCAGACCTATTCCTAGTTCTCCAAGAAGAATTAAAGAACAAGCTCCCACTATTAGAAGTCCTGAAAGCATGACTATCTCAGAAAACAATGGAGCTTCAATAAGCTGTCAGCCAACTGAGCCTCATAACTCAGCAGTTGACAACTCAAGCACTCAACACCAAGCTGATGAAGATAGTGATCTGGAGGAACAGGAAACTATTGATGCTGCTTCTCAGCAAAATATCATTGATGCTGTCACACATTCATTCAATCAGTCCTCATTGAATTAGCGTGAGACATCAGCTGGTCATGGTGTTCAAAATCCTGAGTAAAACTTCTCAAACCTGGATCTATCTATGAAACTAGATGTGATTTCTAGGCTTAGGATACACAACACTCATCCAGCTAAAAACATCATTGGGGATGTCTCAAAAGGTATGAGAACAAGAAATCAGACCCACAATAGGAATGTCAGCTTGTGTTCATGCTTTCTCTCTCAAATGGAACTAAAGAAGGTAGAAGAAGCCCTCAAGGACAATAATTGGGTTGAAGCTATGCAAGAGGAGTTTCTTCAATTCAAGAGGCAAAAGGTATGAAACTTATGTCCATTGCCACCTAACCAAGTTCCCCATGGCACCAAGTGGGTGTTTAGAAATAAGAGAGACGATAGAGGTTTGATCATCAAGAACAAAGCAAGACTTGTTGTTCAAGGATACACACAGGAGGAAGGCATAGATTACACTAATGTCTTTGCACCTATTGCAAGACTTGAGGATATGAGAATCTTCCTTGCTTTTGCAGCATCCAAGAACTTCACTGTCTATTAACTTGATATCAAATGTGCATTTTTATATGGGGATATCGATAGAGAAGTCTATGTGTGTCAGCCACCTGGATTTGAAGAGCCATAATACCCCAACTATGTGTGCAAACTGGATAAATCTCTTTATGGGTTGCATCAAGCACCTAGGCTGTCGTAAGAGACCCTGTCTTAGTTTCTTCTTAGGAATGGCTACACTAGAGGCACAATAGACAAGACACTATTCATAAAGAAGTCTGGGAAGGACATGCTGCTTGTTCAAGTCTATGTTGATGACATCATAATTGGTTGCTCAAATGACCAAATGTGCAAAGACTTTGAAAGTATCTTGAGGAAGAAGTTTGAAATGAGTTCCATGAGAAAGATGGATTTTTCCTTGGAATTCAAGTGAAGCAGATGGAAGAAGGGTTCTTCATCAATCAATCTAAGTATGTCAAGGACATCTTAGAGAGATTTGAGATGAAAGATTGTAAGCCAGCCAAGACACCTATACCCAGAAATCACAATTTTTGTCCTGATTTCGAGGGGGAGGATACTGATCAGCATCAGTACAGGGCGATTATTGGATCTCTGATGTATCTCACTACAAGTAGACCTGATATCGTGTTTGCAACCTGCATCTGCACAAGATATCAGGCTGCTTCCAAGGTGTCTCACCTAATTGCTGCCAAGAGAGTTCTTAGATACCTTAAACGAGCTCCCAAACTGGGTCTCTGGTATCCTAAGAATAAGGACTTCAATCTCTATAGAACATTGACAGTGATTATGGTGGCTGTAACATCAACAAGAAATCCACATCCAAAGGATGTCAATTTCTTGGTGGAAGGATTATCTCCTGGCAATGCAAGAAGCAATCATGTGTCTCTACATCAACTGCTGAAGTTGAATACATTACTGCTGCGAGCTGCTGTGCTCAACTGCTATGGATTCAAAATCAGATGCTGGACTATGGTTTCAACTTCATGGAGACTCCTATCCACATAGACAACAAGAGTGCCATTTCTATCACAGAAAATCCGGTCAAGCACTCCAAGACAAAATATATCGACATCACGTATCATTTCAGTAGAGATATTCATGAGAAAAATCTAATAAAGCTAGTCAAAGTGAATTCAAATGAATAATATGCTGACTTGTTCACCAAAGCCTTTGATGAACAAAGATTTAAATATTTAATTACAACTATTGGGATGATTTACATTGTCTAGTTCTTCTCTTTTGAAAAACCTTTTTAAATTTGTCTTGCTTAAATTGTCTAAATACAATCTAAGCCCTGTTACAAAAAGGTTTTTTTCAAAATTCTATGTATGAATTCTTCCAAAGATAAATTTACCCTCGAAAGAGATCTTTATCCATCTTTCAAAGGCAAATTCCTATGCATAAATATTCTCTCCCGAAGAGTCTTTAGCCTCAGAAGAATAATTGATCATAGATCAAATCTACATCTGAAGGTTACTAACTTCTGTTCTCGGAAGAAGACTATACTCTCGGAAGCAAACTTGTCATTGAGACATGGTTTGCTTTCGGAAGTAAAAATGGCTTCGAAAGACAATACTGAGAAACAGAATTGTTTTCTCTCGGAAGAACTTTTACCTTCGGAAGAAAACTTTTACTGTGTAACGGAAATCTTTGGGCCCCACTTTGTAAAAAGTAAGATTTTATTGATGATTGTTGAAATATGTTTAATGGTTTATCTTACCGCCCCTGTCAAATCGAAACCCAAATAATCCTTTCACCTTATCGGTTTGGCTTTTTAACCTCCATTTAAAAACTTCCGACTCTCTTTCTTGACTTTCTTTACCACTGCAAAAGCCCTAAAATTCCATTATTTTCTTCACTTACTCTCAAATTCCTTCGATCAAACAGTACTCCCTTAAACAATGGCCTTGAATCCCCAACATAACCAAGTTGCCATCCTTGATTATTCAAAGGATGCTGACTTTGCACCTATTGTTGAATTTTTGTCCCAATCGGCATACTTCACTGCCCTCACTGTTAACCCCACCATTTACACTAACCATATGGCCGAATTTTAGGCAAATGGTCGAAGTGAAACACTAAATGATGAAAGGGTCATCTGATCGAGGATCTGCGGGCAGGAGATCACCATTACTGAATCAACTATCATAGAGCATTTGGAGCTTCATAATGAGGGCGCCCCTACCGAACTCCCTAAGTTTGAGTTGGAAGACACTTACACTCAGATGGGATATGGTAGCGATGTGAGAAAGCCAACAGTCTACAAGTTCAATTTCTCCTACAATTGGAAGTTCTTGCTACACATCGTCCTTCACTGCCTATCCAACAAGTCCGGGGGATGGGATCAAATCCATATGATTTGGGCTGCCTAGTCCACGGGTTGGTAAAGGGCCTGCACTTCAACTACTCATGCTTTGTGCTGAATAACTTAAGAGGCAATCTCACCTGGGATCCATTCTACATGTATCCCGGGTTCATTCAGCACATAATCAACTGTGAGCTGGATCAGGACAAATTACAATGTACAGATGTTCTACTGGTCCCTCACATGAGGCCTGACATCTTCAAAACTCTGAAGAAGGTGTCCACCAACTTCACTAGAAGATTCACTGATCTTCTTCCAGGTATGCTCGAGCCAAGGCTCCTGGTGACATCCCTACAAGCCCAGCAAGTGATGAACCTACACCAGACACCACCACTCAAATGCCAATCACTTCTTCCCACCCAGTCAAGATTACTTACATAAGACGCCCCAAACGAACCCCTGATTAATCTACTCTGATTGATCAAGTCCCCTCTATTCAATCCAAAAAGGCTAGAGTGGAACTCAGGGCTCCTACTCAGCCAAAGGTCCAACCATCCTCCACCATTGACCTCAATGTCAGCTTTGAGTCTGCTCAGTCTCAATCTAACGAACCCACAACCCAAGCCATTAGCCCTCAGTGTGAGTCTCAATGCTCCCCTGAGCAGCCAAAAAGGGATAACCACATCATTGGCTCAACTGCTATTGCAGAGGAGCCATTAGGTGTTGACCAAGGTCCCGGGTCACTAGATATAACTACTTTATCCTTTATTGACCTATTAACCTGACCTGATGAGGACATTATATTTCATCTAGGCCATGATGTTGATCTACCACACCACTCTTAAGATCAACTGAGCCCCAGGGAACCTCTAATGTCTAGCCCACTTCAGCTAAACCTAACAAAGGTGAGTCAAACTGGTGTGGAGGTGACTCACATAGGCTCAGCTGCCACTACTGAGAGTGTTTCACTAACCTCTCAGTACAGTGGTAACATAAGTGAGACTGAGTCTACGACAACCTTGCCCCTTGATGACTCTGAAAGAGACATCAGTATGCAAGGGTATCCAGGGCGCCAAGAAACCACTACTGGTGGTGATGATGAACATACTAGGTATGTTATCTCATCTTCCAATGATTCTTCAAAAGAAGATGAGGGTAGTCTGCAACTCATTATCAGAGACCTGCTTTTTAAAGTCTCAAACCTTGAATTAAAGGTTAAGACTTTAGAGGACAGGTCTGCCACTCAGCAACTTGAGATAGAAAATCTCAAGGCTAAACTAGCTGAGACACAGATTGAGAAGTCTGTCAGGCACGTACCAATTCAGGTTTCTTTAAGTTCTTCCTCCAGCTCATCTACTTCTCAAAATGATGCTACCAAAAAGAGGGAGAATGTACAGAAACAAAGACATGAGGAATCCAGCCTTGCCATCACAACAACTTCGCTTGATGCCATATCTTCTTTTTATCTTGCACAGCAACACCCTGCAACCATCTTCCCTCAACCAGCTCCTATTACTATTCAAGTGGACCCAAGGATGCTTATAGACCTCAATAGATTCTTAACTACATTTTTTATAAGCTCATTTATTGAACAACCTTCCCCTGATATAGCCGTTACCTACTTTGGAGCTGATGAGCTTCAAAGGCTGAGCGCACCACCTAACTCTGAAAAGGAAGTTAGAACCTAAGGTCTCTATTGAACCTAAGATTAACTTCGAAGGGGATATACAGACTCATGGCCCAACAACTGATTTAGAAGGGACTGGTAGTGCAGTTCCAATTACTTCCGAAGTAGAAATCCAAGCTGCGGAAGGAATAATTAAACTATCTTCTTTGTCCGGTGATCTGTTGATCACAGAGGCCATTCTTGACCTAGCCTCTGAGGTGAACAGTGAGGACTTCCTTACAACCCCTCTATCTCAAGTACCACAAGTCTAACCCCACTCTCCCCAACCTGAATCCTCTAAACCTGAGTCTCCAAAGGCTGAATCTTCCTATGATCCTAAAGGGAAGAGGAAGCTCACTGCTGAGGAGCTTCTAGAGGAGGAAAGATTGGGAAAGCTCAAGAAGGAAGGAAGAATTGATACTGGGAAGCTGTTAGCTGCAAGCACCAAAGCAGCAGTAGCCGCTCAAGAAAGTATCAACAACAAGAGAAGAGTGGAGGTTATAGACAGGCTCATCAACCTGGGAGTAGTCAATGAAGATATCCTTCTACTCCCACTTGATGAGCTTGTAAAGCTGGAGAAGGCAACCTTGCTACAAAAAGAAAAGGAGGAAGCAGCAAGGTTGGCTAAAGAGGAGGAGAAGAGGAAAAAGAAGGAGGAGGCTATGGAAAGGGAGAGGATGGAGAGGATAGCCTTTCTCTGCTCTAGAGGCTATTCTCAAGAGGAGCTGGCACCTCATGATTATGATATGATCTTGTTTCTTTTTCACAAAGAGCAAGATCAAATCAATAAAGAAAGGAAGAGGACTGCAAAGGAGAAGCTAAGGGAGAAGAAGAAGGAGGAGGAAGAGGCAAAGCTTGCAGCTGCCGAGAGTGAAGGAGATAAGGAATGGATGAAAGCTTATCTTAAAGCCCATGGCTTCATTGGCAGGCAAGTGTGTCCTATGTCAGGGAAGACCCTACAATGACATGTCAGTGACATCAAGGCTGACATCCGCTTAGGAAGAAGGCAGGAGGTAATTCAAACATCAAGTGTTCAGAAGATGGCACCCAAACCAACACCAACACCCAAACCAACACCCAGACTAGTACCCAAACCACAACCTACACCCACACCTTTTTCCTTCCCCATCAAAACTAAACGAACCACTGAGCCTTACACCCCAAAACCCACACCATCAGCCTTACCTACACCCTCACCCACTGCTTCCCAACAACCACCACCACTACCTATCCTCAAACCCAAAACACAACCCAGAACCCAATCACTACCTAAACTATCTTCTGAAATATCTAAGCTCCTGACCTTAGAAGAGTTCAAGGAGATCAAGAAGAAGCTTATCAATTGCACAACACTAAGTGAAATCTCTTGTGAGGAAGAGACAATTAAGCTTATTGATGGCTCTTCCAGTTCCCTCATAAGAGATGCATTCCTTGATCTGCCTAGGGGAATACTAGACCAAGCTCTCCAAATTCTTGCAACCAATTCAGATATTCTTACAAAAGAAGAGAAAAAGTTAAGAAGAAGACTGGTGACTCTGCTGGACACTAGGAAGGGAGACAAGCTTTCAACCAAACCCCTCAATCCTAGAAAACGAATAGTCCAGTGGAGGTTCGATGAACCTTCACACAGCTTTGCTGTGGAAAGGGAGAATGGTAAAGTAAACAGGGTTGATACATCATCCCTTTTACACTCCAGTAGATTTGACATTGTTGAGATAGCAGAGAAACTATTCTCCAATCCCTCTAACTCTCAGGTTGCTACTCACATCAAAAATCATCTGAGCAGTCTTCATCTGGCTGAGCTTACAAAGAAAGCCAAGACTAAAGAAGAGTTGAAGAGGAGAGCAAAGGAAGAAGAAGAAGGAGCAACCAGACAAGGAAGAACATTCTTGCAGATGGTTGTATTGGGTTTTGAACAAGTTAATCAGAGTCACTTTATCCATATAAAATGAAAAACACAGCGAAATAAGGATTAAAAACTTGTTACAGTTAATATATATTAACCATTTTATATATCTTTTAAAACCCGTAATGGATCGATACATGAAAACCATGCTTACAAACAACCATAGGGTGTTTAGAATACTACCTCTCGTATGGGTTTGAGGAAGATAATCGATGAATGGCAGCTTCCAAAGAAGGATGCCTCAAGCTAGTCTACCCTCAAGCCTCCAACAAACACCCAGTTGCTAGGATTTTCACACTTGTACGAACCTCTATTCTTGGTTTTTTTTTTTGTTTTCGACCGATTGAGAGAAAAACCAAAAAACCTAGAGGTGACTTTTGAGTGTCTTGTAAGTTATTAGAGAGAGTGGTTAATTGCAATCATATATTACATGTCCTATGAAACTAAAATTTCAGACGAGGAGAGAGAGAAAAGTGAGCAGGGCCCAGCCCCTGGTCCCATCCGCATTTCTCAAACATTCACCCGCATTAGTAAATGCGGATGAATGGTCTCCTTCCGTATTTGTAAATGCGGATAAAGAAATTCCATCCGCATTTCCCAAATTTACATCCGCATTTGTAAATGTGGATGAGTAGTTTCATCAGCATTTCCTCAAATGCTCATCCGCATTAGTAAATGTGGACGATCGGTTTCCATCAGCATTTCCAAAAATGCACATCCACATTAGTAAATGCGGATAAGGAACCTATATCCGCATTAGTTAATTCGGATGAGTAATTTTCATCCGCATTTCCTCAAAAGCACATCCGTATTAGTAAATGCAGATGAGTAATTAAGAAATGCGGACAAAAGACTATATTGTTGTTCAACCATTTGAATAACAATATAGAATACCCTCTCTAAAATAAATTATCCATATAATTTATTCACAACACAAGTGTAAATATTTAGAAACCTAATTTCTAAATACTTTAAGTGTTAATATTTATTTATATGATCATGTCATAAAATAAATATTATGGGTGTTTGTCTAGCTTGTTATTGGGTATGACCCGACTTCGATCATAACGTACTAGCCACATCAATTCAATATGCGTCTTGGGCAGACCGTTTCCAACAATCTCCCACTTGCACAAGATACATAGAGGATTGATGCAAGTAGCAAATACCGCCTAACAATGGTTTACTACCCCTAATACGCATGACGAAGTGTCATTCAATAACATCATCTTCTTCAAGTCCCTTACTTGAAAATGATTTAGGTGAATCCATCATTTATCCTTTTGTTACAGATGTCATTTTAAATCCAGAGACACAGAATGATCATTCCCTATTGATTTAACTTTATCAGGCCTTAGACATCTTACTCTCAATGAATAAGAGGAACGAATCCCATCTTGACTACATATGTTTCTCACAATCACCTTGTATCACACCTGAACCTAGCCTCGTGTACTGTCCATATTTCAGAACAGCGAAGAACTAGGTCAAAGTATAATATTTGGTGAATATCAAAACCCAATATGTAACTCAGGTCGGAGGATACTATAATATTCGCCTTTACTCAAATTTACTTATGATCAATTACATAATTTCATGCAGTAACATTTGAGAGCGGGTCAGTCCAATATTTGTATCCCATAAATATCTATGAACTTTGGTAGCAACTATTGCTCTATATTCATACCTTTTAAATATCCACCAATCCAAGTTCATAATAGTCTTACCTTCATATTTGTTCCCACAAATATGACCGACTACGGACATTTAGAATAATAAACATATTGGATCTAAACATGCTAAAATGGAACATAACTCATAGTATCATAATTATATATATGAGTCAAAATAACAATTGTTCCATTGTTTAAATACTAAATAGATCAAATCCAATTACTAGAATATCAAAGTCCTAAGGCACAAGTATGACTCTCATGCTTTGGCCTTTAAAGGAGCTTCGTGAGTGGATCCACAATATTTTGATCGGTGTGAACTTTTCGAATACATATCTTTCCTTTTTCAACTTCATCCCTTATGTAGTTGAATCTCCGCTCAATGTGCCTTGTCTTTTGATGTGCATGGGGTTCCTCTATTTGAGCAATCGCACCATCGTTGTCACAAAAGATCTCTAGGGGATCTTGAATGGTAGAGACTACCCCTAGGTCGGAAATAAATTTCTTTAACCCAACAGCTTCTTGTGCTGCCAATGAAGTGGGGATGTATTCCGATTCTATAGTGGACAATGCTACCACATCGTGCTTTGAACTCTTCCAGGAAACTGCCCTTCCATTCATAATGAAGACATACCCTGATTGTGATCGAGAATCATCTCGATCAGTTTGGAAACTCGCACCCGATTAACCCTTTACAACGAGTTCCTCTTCACCAGATCCATATATTAGAAACATATCCTTAGTCCTCCAAAGGTATTTCAATATACTCTTAACAGCCATCCAATGGCTATTTCCTGGATTCTGCTGATATCTACTCGTCATGCTTAAAGCGCATGACATGTCCAGTCTAGTGCATATCATTACATACATGATGGATCCTATAGCAGATGCATATGAGACTTCCTTCATCCTTTCTTGATCATCCTTTGAGCTTGGACATTGAGATGCACTCAATATTGTCCCTCTTTGAATAGGTACCAGACCTTTCTTAGAGTGCTCCATCTTGAACCTTTTCAAGATTTTATCAATGTATGCACTTTGGTTTAAACCTATTAACTGCCTTGATCTATCCCTATAGATCTTTATTCCTAAAATGTAGGCGGCTTCACCAAGATCTTTGATGGAAAAACAACTTCCAAGCCAGGTTTTAACACCTTCCATGGTTGGAATGTCATTTCCAAATAGTAGTATATCATCAACATACAATACTAAGAATGTGATGATGCTCCCACTAGCCTTCTTATACACACAAGCTTCATCAGCGTTCTTGATGAATCCAAATTTCTTGATCTCTTCATCAAAACGTTGATTCCAACTTCTCGATGCTTGTTTCAATCCATAGATTGATTTCTTTAACTTGCATACTTTATTAGGATGTTGTGGATCGACAAAACCATCGGGCTGAACCACATAGACATTCTCTTCGAGATGTCCATTAAGGAAAGCAGTTTTGACATCCATTTGCCAAATCTCATTGTCATAATATGCGGCTATGGAAAATAATATCCTAATTGACTTTAGCATTGCCACAGGTGAGAAGGTGTTATCATAATTAATCCCTTGAGTTCGAGTGAAATCTTTTGCAACAAGTCTTGCTTTATGAGTATCCAAGTTTCCATGCATATTGGTTTTCTTCTTGAAAACACACTTACATCCAACCGGTTTGGAGTTAAGCGGTGGCACAACCAATTCCCATACTTGGTTGTCATACATGGATTGCATCTTCACGTTCATGGCTTCAAGCCACTAGTCACAATCGGAATTGGACATTGCATCATGGTACGTAGTTGGTTCATCCGAGTCAACTACATAGCATCCATTCATGAAAAATCCATATCTTTCGGGTGGATAGCTAGTTCTACTAGATCTACGAACGTTTTGTGTGTATTGATCAACCACTTGATCATTATCAACAACCTCTTGTTGATTACTAATATCAACCAAATGTGTATCGGCTTGTGGTTCTTGATCCTCATCAAGTTCCACTATTCTATTGGTAGTTCCTTTCATAAGGAACTTAGTTTCTAAGAACTCAGCCTTTCGAGCAATAAATACCTTTTGCTCTATTGGATTGTAGAAGTAATATCCCATGGAGTCTTTGGGATATCCTACAAAGATACACTTAGTGGATCGGCTTTCTAACTTGTTTAGGGTGTTTTGCTTAACATAAGCTTCATAACCCCATACTTTTAAATATGATAACGATAGAACTCTTCCGTGCCATATTTCAAAAGGTGTCTTGTCCACTTTCTTGGTTGGGGCCATATTCAGAATACGGGCCGCGGAAAGCGATGTGAAACCCCAAAATGATAGAGGCAGTGTGCTTCTAGCCATCATAGATCAAACCATATCCAATAGGGTTTGGTTTCTCCTTTCAGACACACCATTATGTTGTGGTGTTCCGGGTGGAGCAAGATGTGAGACAAAATCCCACAACTCCTGAACTAAGGTATTCACCTCCTCTATCCAAATGAAGAACTTTGATTGTTTTGTTTAGTTGATTTTCTACTTCATTTTTGAAGATTTTGAACATTTCAAAAGCTTCATCTTTGTGTCTTAACAAGTACACATAACCATAACGACTATAATCGTCGATGAAGGTAATGAAGTATCTTTCACCATTCCTTGTCATTGCTTTAAAAGTACCACATACATCCGAATGTATGATTCCTAAAAAATCTTTTGCCCTTTCGTTAGTGCCACTAAAGGGTTCCTTAGTCATCTTTCCTTGTAAACAAGATTCACACTTATCAAGTGAACCGTCTTCATTTGCTTCCAAAAGACCATTCTTTTGAAGTGTTTGAATGCGATTCTTGTTTCTGTGACCAAGACGACAATGCCAAAGATATGATTTACTTAAACCCATTTTAAGTTCCTTGGTGCTTGATTGGTATAACGAGTTATTAAAGAATGTGTCACATGAACCAATTCATAAATACCATTAGAAGGCATAGCCTTAAAATAAAGCATATCATCCATAAAAACACAAATACCATCGTTGACAAATTTCATAACATAACCATATTGAGGGAAATAGAAATTATATTCCCAGTCAAACTAGGAGCATACAAAATATTCTACAAAATAACTTCCAAACCACTAGGAAGCTTCAAGATATAGTCTCCTTAGGCTTTGACATCAACCTTTGCTCCGTTGACCATGTAAAGACTAGTATCTCCCTTATTAAAATGCTTATTTCTTTTGAACCCCTACAACATATTACAAATATGAGTTCCACATCCGGTATCCAATACCCATGTGTTTGAAGAAATAACATTAAGTTCAATATGGATCATGAAAGTTGTACCTGAGGTCTGCCCAGCATCCCTCTTGTTTCTCAAATCTTTGAGATAGGTTGGACAATTCCTCTTCCAATGTCCTATCTCACCACACTCAAAGCATGGATCGTTCTCCTTAACCATTAGCTTCTTAAGCTTCGATTTTGGTGGCCCCGCTTTAGCTTTTCCCTTACCCTTCCCTTTGACGTATCCCTTGCCTTTGGCAACATTTGCCTTGGGTTCGGGGTGATGCCTTTTCTTGTTGCAACCCTCATTGATAGTGAGAACCGGTAAAACCCTTTTACCCATCCCCGCTTTGACTGTTTTGAGCATTGCATGAAGTTCCCCAACTCTTTTGAGACGGGACAGTTCAGCCTTTCGAGGCGACCAATGTGGCTTTTCATCTTCATCACATAAGATGACACCGATTGGGTTTCTTCCATTTGACATGCATGAAGCGCTCGAACCGTTTCGAAGCGCTCTACCCTCGCTTGTTGAAGGAATATTTCCTTCAACTGGGTAATCATGTCATATGCCCCATGATGTTCAAAATCCTTTTGAAGCTCAGGATTCATGGTTCCCAACATGAGGCAAGAAACTTGCACTGAATCCTCAGTGTGCTTAACCCAATCGTTGTAGGCATCATCATCATTAATGTTAGGTTTATCTGGAATAAGATTGTCCAACACATATGATTTCTTTTCTTGCTTGAGAACAATTCTCAAGTTTCGAAACCAATCCATGAAATTATTATGGTTGAGACGATCCTTTTCCAGGATAGTTCTTAGTGACAGGTTATGGACGGTCGGGAAGGTAGCGTTGTTGTTTGCGGCCATTTCTACAATTTTAACAAAGTTCAATTTTAGTATTTACAATAATGAAATTTTAGTTATTAATACCCTTTCATGTCTCATGGACAATTAATAATTAAAATCTAGAATCCAATGTTACATTTAAATATTGGTTAGGTGACCTTTATCCTATTATTTAAATTAACAAGGTAGTCAACATTTGACAATTGCAACCCTTTGCAACTTCTAGTTTTATGGGATCGGTTAAACATCTTTATGTTTAGTTGGCATGTTTAATCCCATCAACACCATTGTACGCCATGCTTCGATGACCCTATTCACATGGTTTCCAACTCAAGTCGTCCTACTTACACACATGTGTGAGTTTACACATACAAGTGGTTAGGTGACCTTTATCCCACAAATATGTTAACCCCACCTCAAACACACAAGTTCCCTAAATGTGGTTAGGTGACCTTTATCTCACAAAGAGTTACCAAGTGATTTGAGTGTTGTATAAAGGGATGGTGTTAAACTTGTTTAAAAGGGATTTTCGTTTTCATTAATTCTAGTTTTGAAAACATTTTGTACCTTACATTTGCATGCATTCAAATGCGTGGTACATTAGTGAAACCAACTTTCATGGCTCTTTTAATAAAACCCAATTTTATTGCCAAAACATTAACCTTTAATAAAACCATTTATTACCCATGTTAATGTTTCCAAAAGAACCGTTTAAAGCTTGATGTTGATTTTAAATTGTTTAACAATGCATATGTTAGACCCTGAAAGGATCATACTTGCCAACTCAAGAAGTGGTTGGAGGTTGTTCTGGTTGGAGAACATTAGTTACAGAAAACAACAGAAGAACACAGAAGATATCATCAACAGAAGACAACAGAAGATAAGAAAAGATAAGTATAGAGCACCCGCATTTGTTAATGTGGATGACTAGTGAACAAATGCTGACAAGTGTTTGTTCACCCGCATTAACAAATGCTGATCAAGACAACTAATGCTGAACAGAAGTGTTCATCCGCATTTGTCCATGCGGATGAACTGAAGAAATGCTGAAAAAGATTGTTCACCCGCATTAGTTCATGCGGATGAACAACAGTAAATGCTGACAAAACTTGTTCATCCGCATGAACTAATGCGGGTGAGCAAACACAAATGTTGACTACAAACAACAAATGCTGATGAAGACTTGTTCATCCGTATGAACTAATGCGGATGAACAACTTACACTTTTATATTTATTTTTTACTTAGACTAGATTCACTTGTATAGATCAGGGTTAGTTTAGTCTTTTGTACAGGCAATGTATACGCCTATAAATAGGGTCACATACCCTAACTTTGTAAGCTTTTGGTCTTCAACAGTTATAACATCAATATTATACATCAGTGACTTCGGTGTTCATGTACTGCATTTACTCAAACATTTATTTAGGTTCATCTATTCTGTAGTATAGTGATTCTGCAACTATATTACTGACTTAGTCTGCATATTCTATCCTAGGTTGAGTCACATCATCACAGAATCATCTCGGATTTTGGGTGAAAATCGATTGAATTGTAGACTTAGTTATTCATCAGCAAGATCTACTCTTCTGATAAACAAACATCCTGTAATCGAACACCACAAAGTACAAAATCTTCAGATCTGCTGCTGTCGAACCCAACATCACAAAATCAAGAACTTAGAACTCCTTCAAATCTACAGATCTAAACTTAACAGACCTGTTCTTGACCGAAAACAGAAGATTTGAAGAAAAACACACTGTTCGAACTTAGAATCAACTTAAAACAGTATTCAACAAGTTGAAATCAGTTTAACTAACATGGATTCCTATAATCATTCTGAAATTGGTCATGCATCTAAACCTCCTATGCTTAAACACAAATCTGAGTTTAAGCAATGGAAAATTCATTTTAGAAATTACATTACAGGTGTAGATCCTGACTACTAGATATCGATTTGCAAAGGTCCCCACATTCCACTGTCCCTGAATGCTGATCAGGCTGCTCAATACAGAACTGCAAGAATTCCCATTGAGGATCCCAACTTAAATATTAATGATGAAGAATACAAGAAAATCAAGATTGAACTTAGAGCTTATTCCATTCTTACACAAGCTCTTAAAATGGATGTTCTCAAAAGATTAGAAAAATATGGTACTGCAAAGGGGGTCTGGGATGCTCTACAGATTATGTGTGAGGGAAGCAGTGAAGTTACAGAAATTAACAAAGACAAGTTGATAAATTAGTATGAGACATTTCATCATACCAAAGGAGAGTCTATCTCCTGACAGCTTCACAGATTTGTGCAACTTGTAAATGACCTTGAAATTATGGGGGTCACTTACTAGGAGAAGGAACTAAACAAGAAAATGTTGCACAACTTGCCTGAAAGTGGAAACAGAATGTTACAATGTTGAAGAATACTCTTGATTTGGAGAGTACTAGCTTGGATATCATGATTGCATAAATTGAGGCTCTTGAACTTGATGAAAGGAGCTGAAATCTAAGTGGACCTCAAGTCATTGAGGCTTACAAGTTTCCATCTGAAACTCATTCTGTTTAAAATGCCTTTGTTACTGAAGAAGAAGACTTTCTGTCATCAAGAGATCAAACAAGAACAATAGGATTTTGTGCTACTCCACAACCTCAAAAACAACCATCTTCTGTTCAACCCACTGTATCTCCTAACAACATGCATGATGAGCAAAACTCTGAAGAACAAAAGACAACTTACAATGCCTTTGAAGCTAGCTTTGAAGCCTACCTTAGGGGGAGACTCACATCAGCTCATCTGATTCAAGAAGATCTAGAAGAAATGGATCCTGATGATGTGGAAGAAATGGATTTACAATGGCAGATGGCCATGATTGCTATGAGAGCAAAGAAATTCTTTCGCAAAAGGAAGAAACTAAGCCTTAATGAGAACACCAAACTGGGATATGACAATTCTAAAGTTAAATGATTTAACTGTGGGATGGCTGGTCATTTCTCTCGGAATGTAACTCTCCCAGGAGAAACAATACCAGCTATAAAAGACCATCACATGACCAGCATTCTACTCAGCACAATACCAACTATCATCTAAGCAACAACAACCAATAGCAACAACAGAGTCAGCAACAGCAACCTCACCAAAGACAACCTCTACTGACACATCAATCTGAAGGAACCAGTCAGCAAACATCAAATGCTCTTGTCATCAGACAAGATGGAGTGTGTGACTGGAGCCTGTATGCAGAGGAAGTTCAACCTCAATTCCAGAACCATGCTCTAATGGCTCATATCAATGATGATCCTTCTCCAATACCATCAGAGGTAAAATCTAACTTATGTTCTGAGAGGTGTGTTCTTGAAGTACAGGGGGTACAGAGAACACAATCATAAACTGGCCAATAAAGTAAAAGAAAAAAAAGTAAAATCAGAAATGCTCAAACAAGAAATGAGAATTTTTGAAATTAAAATCAAGTCTTTGCTGTCTGACATGGAAACACTTCATGGAGAGAAGTATGCCCTTGCAGCTGAAAATGAAAGGTTAACTGAACTGTTAACCAAGTCAAAAGCTAAGCAATCAGCTACTGAAGTGAAACTTGAAAAGTTTCAGTTGTCTTCAGTCAAGCTGCAAGAGCTACTAATCTCCCAAAGAGAGGCTAAAGATATGACTGGGATAGGCTACAAAACTTTTCCTCCTCCATATAATGATAACTACTCGAGATCAAGTATAGGTTGGACTCACCATAGATTAGATATTAGTTATGTTTAATTGTAATAGGTTTAATGTTAGTTTCCTTTTGTAAGTTTGTTATGTTTTCCTGCCCAGCAAAACTATGAGCGAAACTGTAGTCTCGCTCATAGCAAGCTGCTAGTTTCACCCGGCGAAACTGTCAGGCTCTGCCGGGCGAAACTGTGTCAGTGGCAGAATAGTTTCGCTGACAGCAAAACTGTCAGCGAAACTATACCTACTATATATATTGTTTGATCTTGTTCTTTGTGGATAATCCTTGCAAAAACCCTAAACGTTTATCATTGTTGCAAGTCTTTTTGTAAGCTGGTTCTTCATAGAAATATATTGAGCTTTGTTACTTTTTAATGTATTGGATCATTATTGCTTTATGATTGAATACTTTTGGTTATTCTTCTTCATCATTGTGTTTGTTGTTTGGCATTATTGTTGATATTGAACGAATCAACCACACAAGTGTACTGATATTCGATCAAATGGACCAACAAAATGGTATCAGAGCCTTAGTGCTCTTGATTGTTTGAGGTTTTTTTGGTTGTTTTTGTTCAAAATCAATATTTCATCATTTAGGGTCAAATATGGGTGTTTTTGTCTTGGAATTTCATTGAAATTGGTTTGTTCTTGGTTGGGAAAGCCTTGGTAATCATCAGATCTCAAGTTCATCGAGATTTGGGTGATTTCAGATTGATTTCGTGTTCAAAAAGTTTTTCAGATTCAACGGGCGAAACTAGTGTTCTTCCAACAAAACTAGCAGCTTCATCCAGCGAAACTACAAGTGTTTTACATCTTGTATTAATTTTGAGCCTCTCAGCGAAAGTATAATTTTTGAACGAAAGTTCAGTGGTGCTAGTGTTCAACTTTCAAGCGAAATTGCCGCCGAAATTATCTCTGAACGAAAGTTCAAGCTTGTTTCTTGTGAAACTGTCGCCGAAACTAAGCATTTTCAGGGATTTGGCTAGCGAAACTGCTGCCGAAATTTCCAGCGAAACTGTCTGCCGAAATTGCTACAGCGAAACTAGTGTCTCTTCTGCGAAACTAGATTACTCTAGTTTAATTGCATTTGTCTTCCTGCGAAACTAGTTCTATCCAGAGAAACTGCATTTTTCTTCTGTGAAACTATCATGGCTAAGATGACTACTCTCACTCTTGCTGATCTTGAAAGTGTGGCACCCAACAGACCACCGAGACTCATCAACGGAGATAATTTTGAAGATTGGAAGAGATGTCTCAAGGCCTTTTTCTTCTACACGGATCACAATCAATGGGAATCAATCATCTCTGGTCCACACATACCAACCGTTACTGTTGGTGATGTTGTATCTTAGAACAAGGACCCAGCTACCTTCAATGAAAGAGATCTAAAGTTGATTGACAGAGATCAAAAAGCCTTTGGAGCCTTAACTCTATGTCTAGCACCAGACATCTACAATCGTTTTGCTGAACACAAGAATGCTAAGTCTCTTTTTGATGCTCTCTGTGAGTTTTATGATGGAAATGATGAGTTGGTGAAAGATAAGAGTATTCAAGCTGAAAAGGAGTTCAACTCTTTTGTGGGATACAAGAATGAGAGTCTCATAGATCTTACAAACCGTTTTCTGACAGTTTCGAGCACACTGAAGAAATATGATGAGAAACTTTCAAATAGTGAGCAGGTGAATAGGTTATTAGACTCTCTCCCACCTCAGTAGAGTTTACAGGTGCGGATGTTAAAGCAAGAAAGAGGTTTCACTAACTATAAGCTTATGGACATCATTAATAAGCTTAAGTCATTTGAATTGGACATGAAACGAAGGGAGTTCAATCAGACCTTGATGCCTTCACCTGGTTTCACTCAGAATGCTGCACTACTTTCTTCCGCTGCAAGCTCTCCAGTGCAGACATCACGACAAGGAGGAGTGAATAATGGTGATCATTCTGGTGGTAGTGTTAATGGTGGTAGAGATCAAGCCAACTCAATAGCAAATGCTGGAACGTTAATTCCATCTGAAATGATGGCTCTATTTGGCATGTTCGTTCAGAGTTATGAGGCATTAGTGGCTGGAGAGTTGAAAGGAAGAGGAATGACAATGGAGGATATGTATCAGGTAGATCCTGATGATCTAGAAGAGACTGATATTCAGTGGCAAATGGCGATGTTGACTCTTAGAGCTCGAAGATTTATGGAGAGAACTGGTAGAAAGAATTTTGGAGGTCAAGGCTCTAACTCCAAATTGGGATTTGATAAATCCAAACTGAGGTGCTTTAATTGCAAATAGTTAGGGCACTTCAAACGAGAATGTCCATTGCCAATTGTCACTGATCAAAGTAATTCAGGAATCCCAAGATTGACCTCAAGTGGAGATAAAGAAGAAATGAAACAGAAGAAAGAGACAGCTTTGATCTCTAACTTTGATTGGAGTGCAGAAGTAGAAGAGACGAAAGAAGAAATTAATCAAGCGTCGGTGGCTGAGATTGTTGAAGAAAAGGAGAAGGTGAACTATGAGGAAAAGTTTGATCCATTCAAAGAATTTAGAAGTGAAGCTGAAGTGGCTGGGGATAGTCAGAAGTGTGTAAAGATAGTTCAAGATGAAGACTTGAAAGCTGAGGTTATGATAGAGGGTGAAGAGAAGAAGGGGTTGAGAATTGGAAGCCAGACTACAGACAAAGGAACGAGAAAGATGATGCTACAACCACTGTCGAGGAAAACAAGCTGAGTACTCCGGTGTGTCAATGTGAGAAAGCTTTGGCTGCAGAAAAGGTGATAATGGGACTTCCATACGAGGTAATTCAGGATATGTGTTCCTCAGCATGCAAAATAAGATTATTTGGTGTCTATAAAGCAAATCGTCTGTTAATCGATAATGAAAAAGATTTAAAGCGAATTAATGAAGAGCTTAAAATAAACGAGTCAAAATATTTTGTTAAATTAAATGAAGCTTTAAAAGAAAATTATCATTTAAAAATAATTGTTTTGGAAAGAAATGTTGATATTAACACTTTGACTGAAAGGGTCGCACTTGCTGAACTTGAGACAAACAAACTTCAGTCAAAGCTTGATAAATGGACAATATCTGGGATGAAACATGATAATTTATGCAAATCTCAAAGGGGGGCTAGGATTATAACCGGTTTAGGATATGATGATGCTAAGGTTTATCCTCCTCCCAGCACTTACTGTTATTCACCTATGCCTGTTCCGTATCCTTCTAATGATTTGATCAAAATAAACACTAAAAATATGTCTGCAGGTTTAGAAGGTGTGAACACTAAGCATGTACGTGAAGACTATGGTTATGGACCGACTAGCGGGCTTGGATGCAATAGTCTTAGTACACCTGAATCTCAGCATTCTGTTTTAGATAATAAATCTAGCTTAAGTTCTGTTTTTGTTTCAAAACAATCTGTTTCAGACAATGTTTCATCTTGTTCTAGTGATGTTTCTATTTCCTCTTTAGATAATTTGCACTGTAATGATGATGTCTATGTTGTTTGTGTTGATGTTGAGAATGATTCTACTGTGCAGAGTAAAGAACAAATTAAAAGTAATTGTTTTGAAAAATTCTTTTCTCATCCCATCCCATCTTTTACCCCAACTAATATTTTTTTATCAAATGAAAGGGTAACGTCATCATCTCATGCAAGTACAAGTGGCACTAGACCATTCGTACTTCAGATGAAAACTCATCATCTAATGTAAATAACCACTCTTTTCCAAATAAAAATAGACCCAAAGACATGTACGTGACCTATAGTAATGTTGATTCGAGACTGTCTGAATACGATGAGGAGATAATCATTGATAAAATTCCCACTTTATTGCATAACAGTCCTAGATTAAAATCACACTGTTTTAGATGTGGTAAAGATGACCATGTCTTTAAATATTGTCCCGAGCTTCATCATAAACATGGGAGCAGGAATTCGTTTGGTAGTAGATTAACTCATTTGGTTAATAATTTCTTTTGCAAGAAATCAACTACTCCACGACCCAAAATTGTTCATTCATGGGTTCCTGTTTCACCAGGTTAATTGTTCTTTGTATTCATGCAGGAGTCATCCACTAAAGCGGTAAATAGTGTATGGCATGTTGATAGTGGATGCTCCAGACACATGACGGGGTTGAAGGATCTATTGACAAACTACCGAATTATTAATGGAGGTTATGTCTCGTTTGCTGGCGACAAAAAGGGTGGCAAAATGATTGGTCAAGGAGATGTTTCCAACGGGTCTCTCACTTTGGAGAAAGTGAATTATGTGCCAGAGCTAGCTTTCAATCTATTGAGTGTCTCTCAGATTTGTGATAAGGATATTCTGATCTTGTTCAAATCTAATGAATGTATCTTTCTGAATTCGGAGATTGACATTCCAGAGGAGATGGTGCTTATGCGGGCTCCGAGAAAGAATGACACATATCTTCTTGACATGGCTTCAAGAGAATCAACGTCTAACGTCACCTGTCTTCTATCAAAAGCTTCTTCATCAGAATCCTTCTTATGGCATCGTAGACTGGGCCACGTTAATTTTAAAACTATAAACAAATTAGTTAAAAACAATCTTGTTAGGGGATTACCTTCAAAAGACTTTTCAGTGGTTGAAAAATGTATGGCATGTGCCAAAGGGAAACAACATAAGAAACCACATAAATCCAAACTTGAAAATAGTATATCTAATCCCCTCGAGTTGTTACATACTGATTTGTTTGGCCCAATAAGTGTTAAATCAATTGCTAAGAAATCCTTTTGTCTTGTTGTTACAGATGATTTTTCCAGGTATTCATGGGTGAGATTTCTTGCCCATAAAGGAGAGGTGGCTGACGAGCTACAGAAGTTGATTCTTTCTATTGAAATGATAAGCAAGAGGAAGGTTATGGCGATTCGAAGTGACAATGGTACCGAATTCAGAAATCAAATTTTTGATTCATTTTGTGCTGATAAAGGAATTCTGAGACAGTTCAGTGCTGCAAGAACACCTCAACAAAATGGTGTAGCTGAAAGAAAGAACCGCACTCTTATTGAAGCTGCTCGTACTATGCTGATTGAGTCCTCCTTACCCATCATTTTCTGGGCTGAGGCGGTGAATTGTGCTTCATATGTTCTTAACAGAGTGTTGATTGTCAAAGACAAAATGAAGACTCCATATGAACTGTTTCATAAGAGGAAGCCTTTGATTGATTTCTTTCGGCCTTTCGGATGCTCGTGCACTTTACTCAATACCCATGCTCAGAAGACGAAATTCGGTGCTGTGTCTGATGAATGTTACTTTGTTGGCTATTCATCCTCTCATAAAGCTTATCGAGTGTATAACAAGAGAACCCGTATTGTTCAAGAATCTTTCTATATTGATTGGCAGGAATCTAATTCTTCTGATGTCCCATCCGAGCCTGCATGGTTCTTTGACTCCAATACGGTTTTCAATTCATTCAATCTTCCAGTTCTTGATGATGATGCGTCCACTTCAACTATTCAAACTAACATCATCCCTCCGGTCTCCTTACCCATTGTTAACTCCATTAATCAACCCGCTCCTAATTCACCTGCTGACAATGCTACATCTATTGACATTGCATCTTCTTCATCATCCTTTGATATTCCACCTCCACCTGTTTCTGCTTCTATTCCCTCGTCACCTACATCTACCTCATCTCAGCTGTTCCATCCACATCACCTGTTGACTCTAACCAACCATCTTTCAATACCCTACCTCTAACCACTGATTTTAAAACCTTAAAAGATCACCCACATGATAACATTATCGGTTCCATTACCGACGGAGTGCGGACGCGGAGTCAGTCTGGTCTGATTAATGTATGTCTGTTCTCTTGTTTTATATCCCAAATCGTACCAAAAAATGTTCATGCAGCCCTTCAGGATCCTTGTTGGGTTGAATCGATGCAATTGGAGCGGCAACAATTCAAGAAGCTCAAGGTTTGGACCTTGGTTGATCTTCCACCAAACAAATACCCAATAGGCACGAAATGGGTGTTCAAAAACAAACCCGATGACCGTGGTATTGTGGTTAAAAACAAGTCAAGATTGGTTGTTCAGGGATTTGCTCAAGAAGAAGGCATTGACTACACGGAAGTCTTTGCTCCCGTAGCTCGTCTTGAAGCTATTAGGATTTTTCTGGCTCATGCCGCCAACAAGCAGTTCAAAGTCTATCAAATGGATGTCAAATGTGCATTTCTCTATGGAGACATTGACGAAGAGATATACGTGTGTCAACCTCCAGGGTTTGAGGATCCCGACTTTCCCGACAAAGTCTACAAGCTTGATAAATCCCTTTATGGCCTCCATCAAGCCCCTCGGATCTGGTACGAGACTCTAACACAATATCTGTTAAGCAATGGTTTTTCTCGCGGCACCATTGATATGACATTCAAGAAGGAAGTGAATGGTGAGATGCTAATTGTGCAAGTCTACGTGGATGATATTATTTTTGGCTCCACCAATCCAAATCTGTGTCAGGAGTTTGAGGAAATCATGCGTAACCGTTTTGAAATGAGTATGATGGGGGAGATGTGCTTTTTCCTTGGGTTACAGGTTGAACAAAAACCAGAGGGAATTCTCATTCATCAGGAGAAGTTTATTAAAGATATTCTGAAGAAATTCAAGATGGATGATGCCTCTTCTGAACTCACTCCATTCACTGCTCAAACTTGCCTCACTCCAGACGATAATGGGAAACCTGTTGATCCTCATCTTTACAGATCTATGATCGGTACCCTTATGTATCTTACAGCAAGCCGTCCTGACATAACCTTTGCTGTAGTATACTGTGCTCGGTACCAATCTGCCCCGAAAGAGTCTCATGAAAAGGCAGTCAAACAGATCTTTCATTATCTTAAAGGGTCTTCTCTTTTAGGGCTTTGGTATCCTTATGGTGGGAATTTTGACTTACATGCTTATTCTGACAGTGATTCAAATGGTTGCAGGTTTAACAGAAAATCGGTTACTGGAGGCTGTCAGTACCTAGGAGATTGTCTTGTATAATGGCAGAGAAAGAAACAATCTACTGTCTCTCTTTCCACGGGGAAGGCAGAGTATATTGGTGCTTCAAGCTGCTGCTCCCAAGTGCTCTGGATACAACATCAAATGATTGACTATGGCATCAACTTCCTCCATACACCGTTGTTCTGTGACAACAAAGCAGCCATTGGCATCGCAAAGAATCCTATTCATCATTCCCGAACCAAGCACATCGAGACACGGATTCATGCAATCCGTGATGCTCGGGAAAAGGGTTTTATTGATATTATTCCTATTGACACTACAAATCAAAAAGCAGATCTTTTCACTAAAACTTTTGACAAACCTCGTTTTTATGAACTGATCTCTATGCTTGGTTTAATATCTTTTTAAATCTTTTCCTTTCTTTATCCTAGGTCTTGTGAATATTGTTTATTCTTTTGTTTCCTTGTTTCATCTGTTTAATTTGCCCCTTAACCCTTTATCTTTTCACATTAAAAAAAACACAAAAAAAATATTATATACTTTCGTTGAAATCTTTATTTTGAAATTTCTTCTATCTCGCTGATTTGTAGAAATTTCGGGGGAGAATAATAACTGTCTCTCTTGTTACCTTTTGCAGTATTCTCCTTAATAAAAATTGTCTTGCCTGGATGATGTGAAGGAAGTCTATAGTTTTGGGCTGGGATACGCTTGATAGGTTCAGCCTGAAAGCGAAGTAGACAGTAATCTTGTGGCTAAACTAACAGTATGAGATACTGGATGATTCGGATTATTCCCTTGACATTCTTGGCCTTCACAAAGTTATAAGTCCTTGTTCAAAAAGGGTTGAGACCATGACATCTCTGCGTTGCTGTATTTGTTGTTTCCTGTCTTTGACAATAGCTTTATGGCTGTTCGTCTTTGTTTCTAAGAAGTGTTTCCTGTCTTTGACAATAGCTATATGGCTGTTCGTCTTTGTTTCTAAGAAGCTCCTTACTATATATTTCCTCGTGCTTATCTCCTCTGCTATGTGTGAACATTGACCTGGAGTGATGATCTCCTTTGCTGTACGATAGTACTGACCTGGAGCTCTCATCGGCACCATTTGATGATCTTCTCTGTTATACATAAGTATAGACCTGAAGCTCTCATCTGAATGACTCAATTGATCATCTCCTCTGTTATACGTGAGTATAGACCTGGAGCTCTCATCATTTGATGTCTTTAAGAAATGTGCTTCTCTTGTAAAAAGGATATTTGTTTCTTTTTAAAGGGAAATAATCTTTTAGGGAATGTCATTTGTTCAATATATCATGAGGACAGGATAAGTCTCTTTGCCAAATGTCTGTGGGAACTGAGTCATTCAGTGTTCTTCAATCGAACCAAAACATGATAACTGTAGCTGTAGTTTATTTGTTGAAAAGAAGAAGGCATGGACTTAAAAGGACAAATATATCAGCAATTCCACAAAACTATGACTCTCCAGAAGATCTCTTCTGTTTCTCGTTCTTATCTACCTTTATTTTAATTCCTCTTTTATTATGTTAATTTTTTTGTGAAGTCTGGTAAGGGCTTGTTGGGGCAAATCCTTTTTTGTTTTCTTCTATTTTTGTTACTTAAAAAAAATGTTTCTCAGCGAAATTATACTTTCGCTGATAGTTTCGCAGGGTGAAATTGTAGATTCGCCGGCTCTTTCGCTCTTATCTGTGTCATTTTGACCAAAACATTTACGGGCGAAACTGTGGTTTCGCTACCAGCGAAACTATATACTATATATCGCTCCTTGCGAAATTAAGACTTCATTTTCGCACCATCGGGGTTTTAGGTCATCGTGTGTATACCGTGTCTATCTTGTGCGAATCTGTGGTTCTGAGCGTGTTTTCATTGTTTGGTGGTCTTTTTCTCTTCTGTTGTGAGTTTCGAACCATCGGTTGTAGTTTAATCTAGGTTTTAACCATTTTTTTTGGTTCGATTGGACTGTGACTCTTCGGTGCCTTCGCAGTTCTTACTGCGAAAGTACTGATAGTCCTGCGAAACTGAACGAAAGTTCAATGGTTTTTCAGCGAGACTGTAAAGTCATGCTGTCCGAGCGAACTTCACAGTTTCGCTGGTCTTGTTTCAGTTTCGCTTTGCCGAATTTATAGTTTCGGCACGCGCTCCGTCATGCCGAAACTGCTTCTTGCTGGTTGCCGAAATTATATTTTCACCTGCCGAAACTACTGTTTCGGCTAGCGAAACTATACTTTCGCTTAGAGAATTTAAATTTGCATTTAAATTGCTTTTTCTTTTTTTTATTCTTTTTAATTATTTTTCTTTATTATTCATTTTAATATATCTTACTAATACGTTTCATCTGTTTTTCAGATTAAATGGCTAATCTAAAGTTTGATGAGAGGAATAACATCACGGCCATCTTGGATGATACACATCCCAAAGCTGCGGGATTTAGAGACTGTATCCGTTGGCTTCAGAGTTCTCCCATTGCATATGCTGTCACTCATTCTCCCACCATCTACGATCTACACATCAGAGATTTCTGGCGTACTGCCGAGTACGACACAAGAGCCAATCCTCAAAGGATTGTTGCGAGAGTACTGGAGAACGACATTATTATTACTGCTGAGATCATTACACGCGTGTTAAGACTTCAAGAGGATAGGGGGGATGAGGTCATGTTGACAGACCAGGAGGTTTTTGATGCATTCAGGAGTTTTGGTTACGTGGGCCCTCCTTTTGGCACTAGAAAGGAGATCAAGAAGTCCTTTCTGTCCAAAGAGTGGAGATATATCGCTCATGTATTCATCATGTGCTTAGATCACCGAAAAGGTGGATCCGATGGGCTAAATCTTGGCTGGGCCAAAGCTATGGTTATATTTTGTAGAGGGCAAAAGGCCAATATAGCCCAACTTATCTTTGACTGCATGGCTGAGAACGTAATGGTCCTAAAGAAAGATAAATGGCTGTTGTATCCTCGATTTCTGCAGATGATTATTGATGATCTTATTCCTAATGTTCCGAGGCACGGGGAGATAAAGAGATTAGTGCAGATGAACTCTCGCATTTTTGCCGACTGCTGCGCAATAAGGCACGATTTCAGTGGGAAGATTACACATCTGTTGGAAAATATGTACCCTCCTAAAAGATGGAATTATATTCGAAGGGTGGTTGAGTCAGAGGATAAGAGGGCTGAGGAGACGAGACATAAGCAGGTTGAATCTATAACGAAACGGAAGAGATATGCGAAGGAAAAAGAGTATGACTTTGAAGAAGATATTCATGAGGCTGAGCAGGAGGTGAGAGCAGAAAAAGAAAGAAGAACAAAGAAAAAGGCAGAGGAGGGGGAGTTGGAGAGGAGAACAAAGCATAAGCATCAAGCATTCTCTGAGCCCCAGAGAAGGGATGAGAGGGCAGGGCTGGATGAGGACATTATCAGGAATCTCAACACTTCTTTAGCCAATGAGTTAATCATGATTAAAACTAAGCTGTCCAATCAAGAGCTGAGGGAGAAAAGAAAGGATGAGATGTTAGAGGGGATGTCCAAGATGCTGGTGGATCAGCAGAAGTTAATAAAGAAACTGTTGGTGGATGTGAATGAGCTGAAGGCTGCAGCCGGCCTGCCCAATCAGCTAACTCAAACTATGTTAGATGATATGACTGATCTATCTAAGTACCCATTTCTGAATGTAGGTACATCATCGAGGGCAGGAGAGGGCACTAGTGGTGCAGAAGCTGAGACAGCAGGAGGTTCAGGGGTGAGAAAGGATGTTGAGACTGAGAATGTGACCGGGAGGTCTGAGGATGAAGAAGAGGTGATTGAAGCTGGGTTTGTGAATTTGGACTTTTATATAGATAAGGATCTGGTGGGAGAGGAGGTTGTGAGAGATAATCTAGTGGAAAGGGCTGATAAGAGTTTGATAGATGAGGAGGTAGAGGATGAGCAGCTGGTTGATTATGATTCAGAACCTGATTATTATGAGGTGGATGAACGACCATTGACGTATGTGGCCAAGAAGGGCTCGGATGAAAATGATGTATTTGAAATGGATAAGGATGAGTGGTTCGTTAGGGAGAAGGAGGCTGAGGAAATAACCCCATTATTTCAAAATGTTCAGGGGCCCAGCAAGAAGGAGGCGGATAAGAAAATCATTAGCTGGAAATACAACCCTGAACTCAAAATGTTCATGATTAAGAGAAGAGGGGGAGGGATCTCTTACCTGCACAAAAGGAAGGCATTCAAGACCTTACCTAAATGGGATCTGAGGAGATTAGCTGCAATTCCTTTGATAGATTCCGATTTGAGTGAGAGGGCTAAGATTTTGGAGGAAGAAATAAAGAAAGGACTGAATGATAACTTCGAGGGTTTTGGATTTATGAAGGCAGAGAGGCGGAGGTCAAACAAGGATAAGGATTGGGAGACGGGAAAGGGTCGGATTGTGTTGAGAGTGAAGCCCCCAAGGACAGTGAGTCGAGTGAGGTTACCTGACCCCCTTCCCAAAAGGCTTGAGAAGTTTGAAAAATGGTTTTATGATAACAACACGGGTGAGGCAGTGATTCGCGTAAAGGATGGAGCTGAAATGAGACTTTTTGATCCAATGGAGATATTTTCGTTTTCTGATGAAGATCTGGTGATGTTGTGTGAAAATCACATTAAAGCTGGGGCTAGAGCTGAGACGCGCAAAGAAGCAAGCTTGTTTATGACGGTTGCTAACAAGGTAAGGGGTGTTAGAACTGAATTGAGGGAGCTAGCCCAGAAGGTTTGGCAAGAAGATGTGTTGAGGATGGACGTGAGGGACTTAACAAGACAATTTGCTCAGGCAAGTGCACGTGCAGAGGATGAAGCCGCAGGAGGTAACGAAGAAAGATCTGACGCGGTGGAAGATACCGGAGCTGAAAAGACAAATGAAGATTGATCAAGACGGTGAGATCCAACCTAGGGGGAGTATTGAAGATCAAGTATAGGTTGGACTCACCATAGATTAGATATTAGTTATGTTTAATTGTAATAGGTTTAATGTTAGTTTCCTTTTGTAAGTTTGTTATGTTTTCCTGCCCAGCGAAACTATGAGCGAAACTGTAGTTTCGCTCATAGCAAGCTGCTAGTTTCACCCGGCTAAACTGTCAGGCTCTGCCGGGCGAAACTGTGTCAGTGGCAGAATAGTTTCGCTGACAGCGAAACTGTACCTACTATATATATTGTTTGATCTTGTTCTTTGTGGATAATCCTTGCAAAAACCCTAAACGTTTATCATTGTTGCAAGTCTCTTTGTAAGCTGGTTCTTCACAGAAATATATTGAGCTTTGTTACTTTTTAATGTATTGGATCATTATTGCTTTATGATTGAATACTTTTGGTAATTCTTCTTCATCATTGTGTTTGTTTTTTGGCATTATTATTGATATTGAACGAATCAACCACACAAGTGTACTGATATTCGATCAAATGGACCAACAACTACACTGTTATGCCTGAGTCACTCAATCAGATTCAAAAGAATCTAAAATTATTGAAACCAAATCAATGATTCTCAAACAAAAAATCCTCAAAACAAACCAGGTGTTTACATTGAAACTGATGAGGATAAAATCAGATTGGGTCATCCTATCAAAATCAAAGAGTACTCAGACAAATATGTGATTATCAAGAAACCAAAGAGCCCAGACAAATCAATTGTGCCTTTTGTAAAATTTGTTCCTTAAAATCTTAAAGTGAATCACACTGCTGAATGCTCAGTGAAACCATCTGCTGAAAGCAGATCTGATTATGAGATCATATCTCCAAAAAATTCAAGCAAATCAGATAAGGTTTCATTGAAATTCAAGGATAAAACCAAAGTTCCCTTAGTCACCAAAGGGAAAACCACTTTTGTACAAAAATCTAAAGTGAAATCTGATTCACCATCTTCATCAAAAATCAGACAAGGAATTGGGTTTGATATTTTCAATAAAGAACAGGTAGAACAATTCGATAGGGAAATAAGGCAATACAGAAAGAAGCAGCATCAGTCCTACAAAGCAAAGCAAAACAGAGTTGTGAAACAATCTGTTGCTACCCCAAAGACTGTTGTGTCTTCTTCATCTAAGCTAAAAAGCAAGCAACCCTATTGTGATTTTTGTGATATGTCAAATCATACCACAGATGAATGCTACTTCACCGAGTACTGTTCTATCTGTAACATGAACAACCATTCTACAAGAAATTGTCATTTTAATAAATACTGTTCATTGTGTGATATGACAAATCACAACACAGCTGATTGTTACTTCAATCAGAAAGGCTTGAAAACAACACTAAACAATCCAATTTCATCAATCTCAACTGATAAAGTCAGACATAAAAGTCCAACAAAACAAAACAAACCTCTGAAATCTCTTCAAAAGAACAACATCAAAATGATTTCAGAAAACCAAAAACATAATCATCATGTTCACAAGAATCAAAAGAAAGGTTTGTTTACTCTTCTGACTCGTCAGAGGAAATTGATGAAATCAAACATCAAAAGAACAATGGAAAATCACTGATCCTCTTCTTCAAAAAATCAAACAAAAGATAAGTATCAAGAGGTTACAGTGATCGATGCAAAAGGTCAACCCAAGACCATCATGGCTTGGGTTCCTCCATCTAACTAGTTCTTGGTACATGTAGGGTCATTCATACAGGTCCAACAGTTTGTGGTATGTGGACAGTGGATGCTCCCGACACATGACAGGAGACAGTTCCCTCCTTCATGATTTCAAGCACATTCAAGGAACTACTATGGCATTCGGCGGAGATTCACAGGGCGGTAGAATTACAGGAGAAGGTTCAGTGACAAATGGGATTCTGAGCTTTGACAAAGTCAATTACTGCGAGCAGCTGAACTTCAATCTGCTCAGTGTATCCCAGATTTGTGACAAGAAATATTCTACTCATTTCACTGACACTCATTGCTACATCTTGAAACCAGGATTTCATATTCCTGAAGAATGGGTTGTCTTGAAGACTCAGAGGAAGAATAACACCTATGTTTTGAACCTTAATTCTACTCGTCCATCAGAAGAGACATGTCTATTGTCTAAAGCATCATTTGATGAATCACAACTTTGGCATAGATGCTTAGGACACACGAATTTTAAAAATATGAATAGATTGGTCAAAGGGAACCATGTAATTGGTCTTCCTCAAAAGGAATTTCATTTTGTTGACCACTGTACCATGTGTCTCAAAGGAAAACAACATAAATCATCTCATAAGCCAAAACTTGTGAACACTAACAATTGTCCTTTGAAGTTACTTCATATGGATCTCTTCGGGCCGACTCATGTCATGAGTATTGGCAAGAAGCATTATTGTTTAGTGATCATTGATGACTTTACTCGATTCACATGGGTCTTCTTCCTACTTCATAAGAATGAGGCGTCCCAAATTATAATAGATTTTATAACCAAAATTGAAAATCAACTTGATTTAAAAGTAAAATCTATTAGAAGTGACAATAGAACGGAATTTAAAAATGAAAGCATGAGTTCATTTTGCATAACAAAAGGCATTGTTCATCAGTTCAGTGCAGCTCTTACTCCAACAAAATGGAGTTGCTGAAAGAAGGAATAGAACACTGATTGAAGCAGCAAGAACAATGCTAGCTGATGCAAAACTGCCAATTACATTTTGGGCAGAAGCAGTTAACACTTCATGTTTTGTGCAAAATCGAACTCTGATAATCAAAGAACACAGAAAAACTCCTTATGAACTTCTTTTTCACAGAAAACTATTCATTGGATTTTTGAAGTCATTTGGTTATCCTGTCTCAATATTGAACACCAGAGACCATTTAGGAAAGTTTGCTCCTAAGTCTAACGAGGGATTCTTCGTGGGATATTCCTTAGTGTCTAAGGCCTTTAGGGTGTTTAATCCTAGATTAAACATAATTGATGAATCAACAAATATTCAATTCAATTAGCATTCGTTTCCCAAATCATCAAATGGTCCTGACTGGTTGTTTGATATTGATTCATTTACAAGATCTTTTGATCAGTTCAATTTGTTAAATGCAGGAACATCAGGGTCAGTTGAAAGAAGAACAGACTTCCCAATGATCCCTCCTTCTACTGATCAAGACAATGAAGAAGTGCCATTACAAGCTGATCCTATCCGGCAAGTTACACAAAATGAAAGTATCTCAACAGATGATGGTCGCAGTTCAATGCCATCTCCTTCAGCACTCTGGAAATGATGAAAGTATTCAGAGTGCTGCTGAAGCTGAAGATGTTGTTCCCTCTGATTCTGATCATCACTCTCCCACACTACAACAACAAGATGCCTCGCACCAAGATGACCTGAATGTCTCCAATCTTGATGTGTCCATTGCTTGTGATCTGATTCCAATTACCAGGACACACAAGAATCATCCAGTGTCCAACATTATTGGTGATTTAGACGAGCGGGTGACACGAAGCAAGTCAAGCATAGCAAAAATCTGCTTGTTTTCTTGTTTCCTGTGTCAAACAGTACCCAAAAACATTAAAGAGGCATTACAAGACAATAGCTGGATTGAGGCAATGCAGGAAGAGTTGCTACAGTTCAAGAAACAGGAAGTATGGCAGCTGGTGGATCTTCCCGAAGGTCAATACCCTATCGGCACCAGATGGCTGTACCGAAACAAGACTGATGACAGAGGGATCGTCATCAGAAATAATGCAAGATTAGTAGCACAGGGCTATACACAAGAAGAAGGAATAGACTATGATGAAGTGTTTGCCCCTGTTGCCAGATTAGAAGCAATACGTCTCTTTCTTGCATACTCAGCATCCATGAAATTCACTGTCTATCAAATGGATGTGAAGTGTGCATTCTTGTATGGAAAGATCTCTGAAGAAGTTTATGTGAGTCAACCACCAGGCTTTGAGGATCCTGATTTCCCTCACAGGGTATACAAGCTTGACAAAGCCTTGTATGGTTTACATCAAGCCCCTCAGAAATGGTATGAGACTCTATCATCTTTTCTCCTTGACCATGGGTATGAAAGAGGAAAGATTGATCAAACTTTGTTTAGAAAGAGAAAAGGAAATGAGATGCTGCTAGTCCAGATATATGTGGATGATATCATCTTTGGCTCCACCAACAAACAGCTCTGCAAAGACTTTGAAGATCTTATGCATTCAAAATTCCAGATGAGTGCTATGGGAGAACTCACCTTCTTCTTGGGTCTTCAAGTACAACAAACATCCAGTGGAATCTTCATCAACCAGTCCAAATATGTTGAATCTATGTTGAAGAAGTTTCATTTTGCAGACTGTCAGTCCATTAGAACTCCTCTTGATACCAAAGTGAAGATTGGTCCGGACCCAGATGGAAAATCTGTTGATCAGACCCTCTATCGATCCATGATAGGTACCTGATGTTATGTTTGGTGTTTCTGTATGTGCCAGGTATCAAGCAGATCCCAAGGAATCTCACGTGAATGCAGTCAAGAGGATATTCAGATATCTTAAGGGCAAACCTGCTCTTGGACTATGGTATCCAAAGGATGGAGACTTCAATCTCTATGCATACACCGACAGTGACTTCGGGGGATGCAATTTCAACAGAAAATCCACATCTAGCGGTTGTCAATTTCTTGGTCCCAGACTGGTGTCATGGCAATGCAAGAAACAGACCAATGTTTCTATATCAACAGCTGAAGCTGAGTACATAGCAGCATCAGCTTGTTGCTCTCAAGTTCTTTGGATTCAAAACCAGATGCTTGATTATGGTTTCAATTTCTTGCACACACCAATTCATATTGACAACACTGTTGTTGTCTTCATAACAAATAATCCAGTTCAGCACTCAAAAACAAAACATATTGAAATTAGATATCACTTTTTGAGAGACTGTGCTGAAAAAGGTTTAATCAAGCTGATTCAGGTTAACACAGATAATCAGCTAGCTGATTTGTTTACTAAGGCATTTGACCCTAGTCGGTTTGAATTCTTAGTCCAATCAATCGGCATGATTAACCTTGAGTAAAAACTCAAAAATTTCCAAAAACATTAAAAAAAATTCACAAAATTACAAAAAAAATCAATTTCTGTTGAAGTCCTTGATTTGTACTTTATCTGGGAAATGATATAATTACAGTCGTTATATCATTCACTGTGCTTAATTCAATATCTTGAAAGACTGACATGACTTACCTGATATGAGGGTAGGCTTAACTTGGAACAGAAGATAAATGTTGTGATAAACTAAAGATCACATTCAACTGTGAATGCATCATCTCAGAGCATGTAAGTATCTAACTTATCCAAGTGTGTGTATGTGTAGCAACCTAAACACACCGGGTCATGATACTTTATGAATCTCATTCAACCATCAGTTTCTCCTTTGTTTTGCAAAGCAAAGACCTGGGGAAACAAGCACATAATGCTAATGTCTAGATCCAAAAAGATTCCCAATGAGGAACACATCCAATACGGATGACAAATAAAACAGAATATAACAAAAAGAATCCCAAAGTGGATCACCTTCCAAAGTGAAGTGCAAAAAGAATCCCAATGTGGATCATATTAAATAAGATCAGGTAAAAGAATCCCAAAGTGGATCCCCCTTACCAAAATGAATGAGACTTCATAATCTAAATGACCAGGTATTGAAAGTTGTGAAAAAGTTCTACCATACAGTACATGAGGATAGTTGATCTTTCTATGCTTGTGAGTGTGAGGTTCATGTTGAATTTTTAATTCAATAAAAACATGATAATTATCACATGCATTACAATATTGATCAAGTTTGAGTTTAAAAGGACAAATATACCTTCAATCAATAAGCTCATGACAACTTGCACTTATGAAAGATAAGATTGATATGATCCCAAAATTTCAAACAAAAGTGCAAAACAATTAAACAGTTCAGAAATATTGTCCTAAAATTTTATAAATTTTATTTAAAGTTTTTATCCCGCATGGATATAAACTTTAGGGGGAGTAATATTTACAAAAACATGAAATTTGCAAACATTAAATTGACAACTTTGTCAAATTGATTGTGTCTGTATGGAAATTACTCCATAATCAGCTTCAGAAGATGCATATGTTCCAAAATCAGTCAAGTTGGGAATCTGTGTCACATCAAGATACATGACAATCCAAGCAAGAATTGACAATCTCAGAATCTGCAAAATCTTCATAAAACAACAAAAATGCAGACTCATCTTCATAAATCAAAAGCAGCTGTACAAACCAGTCAGAATCATTCACTGCAACTACATTAATTTTTGACTAGTTCAAAATTTAATACGGGTAAGTGCATTGGTAATGCGGGTGAAGGTAACCCTGTCATTTAACCAATGCGAGTAACTGTTTTTGTACAAGTAAACTAATACGGACAACAAATTGTTCATCCGCATTAGCTACAGTAAATGCGGACAGCTTAACTCGTCAACATTTCCAAGGGTGGTTAACTTTGGTCACCCGCATTTGTCTCGGTAAATGTGGACAAGTCATTTGTTCACCCGCATTTGCTACATGAAATGCTGATAAGTTAAATTTGGTCACCCGCATTTGTCTCAGTAAATGCGGACAAGTCATTTGTTCTCCAGCATTTGCTACAGTAAATGCTGATAAATTAACTTTGTCCGTTCGCATTTGCTACAGTGAATGCGGATAGGTAAAATTAACTTTTCCGTATTTGTTACAGTAAATGCTAACATTTGAATTTGATCATCAGCATTTGTTACAGTAAATGCGCCGATAAAAATTCTATATGCGCATTTGCTACAGTAAAAATTTTCTGCACTTGTAAAATTTGTGAAAAATATGAAATGTTCTATAAATACTCGTTTAATGTGGGTCATTTATTACTTTTCAAATTTTTGAGTGAACTTTTATAGTGAGTCGAGTGCCAGAAAACCGTCTTCTTCTGAGTTCAAATCTACACTAATCAAGCTTCATTTTGTTCAAATCCAACATCAAAACAAACAACATTGTCTGTTAAATCGAAGTATTGTCAACTAAAAGGTGATTATCAGTTTCTTACATACTTGACTGTCGAACAAAATTTCTTGAAATGAACCCTAATCTTGTGAAATGCTTCAAATACACTCAAGAACACTGGATTTAGATGAATGACAGAGTTCACTAAAACCAATGATCGATGTAAACATCAAAGATTTCATGTGGTTCTAAGAACACATAAAACATCGATGAACAGGGGATACTGGTTTATAACAATGTTGACATCAAAACAACCTGTTAAAACCCAATCAAAATCAGTGTATCCCAACACAAAGAAACAAAACTTTGAACTGATTCTTCATAAAAAATCAAAATTAGGTCAAATAACCTAATGTAACAGTAACAAGCAGAAGTCATTTTTGACCTAAAAAGTCAAAATTGAACAAATCACACACAATTCTCACTAATTCATCCTCTTTGTGTGCAGATTACATAATGGCTAACCTGACTTGGAGCAAGATCCACAATGTCAGTGGTTTTCTCAATCCAGATGTCCCTGAAGCAGAAGGTCTCAGAGACATGATCAGATTTATTTCCACTACCAGAGTGGCCCATGCCATTACAGTTAGACAAGTGATCTTTGAGAACTATATCAGATCATTTTGGAGTAATGCACAAGTCGTAGACAATGATGGAGAAAAAGTAATTTCAGGAAGAATAACTGCTGATCATACACTGATAATCTCTGAGCAAACAATAAGACAATGCTTGAGATTTGAAGATGAACCTGATTCTCCAACTGAATTTGGTGAAGAAGATATCATGTCATTCTTTGCTGACATTGGATATGAGGGTGGATTTGAGGCAAAACAAATAGTGAAAGGATTGGTAGATTTGCAGTGGAGGTTTCTCATTCATTATATCCAACACTACTTATCTAAAAGAAAAACTGGGTGGAATGATATACCATTAACTACATCTTCACTAGTCTGTGCCCTCTGCTCTAACAGACCCTACAATTTTTCAGCCTATGTCTTTAATGGAATGATGGCAAACATTCAAGAGGGGAGAAGGAACATGTTCTTAATGTATCCTAGATTCATTCAGTGTCTTATTAATGAAGCCTTTCTTGATCTGGTTTTAGAAGGCCCCATTCTTGAAATTCCTCATTATAATGCAAAATCTTTGAAGTACATCAAGAAGAGAGATCCAAGAAATTTCTATAGTGGTACTTTCTTTCCATTTTTACCTTGGATGCAACAACAAATAGATCCCCAAAATGATGTGCAAATGGATGAGGAACAATTACAACAACAAGAACCTGTTTTACATGATGATGTTCCTATTGAGGAACCTACACAAGAAATGGCAGCTGATGTTCCTGATGAGGAACCAATTCATGAAGTGAATGTTCAAGAAGAAGCTCCAGAACAATTAGTGAAGCAGGCTGCTGCTCATGATCAACACCATGTTGATGAGCATGCAGAATCTGAAGAACTCATTAGAACAGTGTCACCTTTGATTGGTGACCCTCACTCTGGTGAAACAATACAAGAAGCTGCTGTTTTATCCCCTTTTAGGGTTGATCCCATTATCCCACAATCATGTTCTCCTATTCATACTCATCAAGAATCACAAGAAAGCCCTGCACATGAAGCTGCTGCTGTATTTGAAAGTTCTGGTGAATCTACCAGTTCCACAGATTCTTCTCAATCATCTGATGATGAGGAAGATAATCAACAGTTTGCACCTCTTCCACAGAGACAAATTGTCTCTGAAGATGCTCCTTCTGAGAGCTTTGCTGAATCAGAAATAAACAGACCAGATGATATCTGAACTGATGGCAAAAGTATCTAGACTGGAGAATACATTAAACAGGAGGTCAGGGGACTCAGTGATAGACTCCAAGAGTTAGATGAAAAAGAAAAAGGACTAAGGGAGTCAAAAGAAAAGTATGAAGCTGAGATGAGGATGAAGGATGATGAAATCAGTAAACTAAAATCCTCTTTGGAAATGGCAAGAGAAGAAGTGTATGGGCTTGTTGAAACTGTTGCCATACAAACAGAAGCAATGGAGGAACAAGAAAACTTGATTGAGTCTCAAAATGAGTTAATTGATGAGCTCACAAAAGGAAATGATGACTTAACAAAAAGAGTTGATGAACTAGAACTCCTTGTGAAATTGAAAGATGAAATTATAAAAGAAAAGGATGAGAAATCTAGTGATGAAATTGAACAACAAGTAGCAGAACAACAACAAGAACAAGAAAAGGAAGAAGAAGTCAGGGATGAATCCAGTTGGGAAATAGTGGTTCATTCTGAACCTTCATCTGCAGATGCTACTATGATGAAAGAATTGAGTGATGACTTGGACAGGTATTCTTCCAGTGAATTAATCATAGATGAAGAGTTTTGGGACTACATCAAATACATGAGGTCCCCCTCTGATTCTATTATAGTAATTCCTTCAAAACCTGTGCCAATTGAAGAAGAGTTTAGAATGCAGCCTGTGCCTGCAGTTGTGCTGATTGTTGAACAACAAAGTCTAATTAAAAGACTTTGTGATGAGTTCAAAGAAAAAGAAACTGCTGAATTGAACATACAAGAAGCTGTTAAGGCTGAACAACAAAGAATCACTCCTGAAATTAAGGCTGTTGACCAAGAACAACAGGCTAAAACTGATGTAGCTTTATCATCAGGATCAAAAGTGATGACATACACAAGAAAAAGGAAGTATTTGTCAGAAAAGACAAAAGGAAAACTTCCTATGGTTAAGGAAGAACAACCTAAAAAGAAAACCAAAGATGATCCCAGAAGTTTGGCAGCAATTGCTGAATTTTTGGATGAACATGAGCAGGCTAAAAAAGAGTTATAGCATACTTTGGAAGTGATAATGCTGGAGGAAGAAGACTCTAAAAGCAAACAACAAAAGACACATGATGATGTGACCAGCCCAGCTATTATTGAGCAATCTGTTGAAAGCATGATTGAAAAGGCCAAAACTGATGATCTGATGATTCATGCTATGTATCTGATCAATCATGGCGATGAAGCTGATATGGTATTCAACATGACCTATGATGAGATTGTAGAAGAAGTAAAGAAGACAGAAAAGCTGCTGGATCCATCATATGTAACAGAGTATGAGATGAGGAAAGATTCTGAAAAGAAAAAGGCTGAAAAGACAACAACTTCCATCTCAAAATCAATAAAGAAAGATACTGAACAGTCTATGTTTCCTGATCCCTATAGTATGTCTGATAGGGAAATGAAGGACTATCTTAACAAACAAGGGTTTACAAAAAGAAAACTTGGTAACATGAAGACCAATTCCCTAAGGGCTGCAATGTTAAAATTGTTGAATGACATGAAAGACAGATTGAAGGCAATTGAAGAAGAAGTAATTGCCAGAAGCCCAGAACAAGAACATCAGCACAAGATGTGCAGCTGACAGTTAAAGATAAAGATGTTCTGGCCCCTATTTTACACAAGAATTCAGAGTGGTTTATAAAGCCTTCTCAGCTCAAATTCCAAGAAGGGCTAACCACTGCTGAATTAATAAGAGGGGTGTCTACTCCAAGTGGAAAGACTGATGTTAAAATCATTGCCTGGAAGTATGACAGTGACTGGAATATGTTCATGGTGAAAAGAATATCAGGATTGGTACAATTCTTCACTGAGTATACAGCTTTAGTCAATGCATTGAAAGTTCATGATATGAAAGAACTGGCTGAGCTTGATCTGGTGAATCCTGCTGGCATGTACAGAGGATATAAATTTGCTGATATTTTGAAAATGTTTAAAAGAACTAACAACTTCAAATCACTTAAAGCCATTTGCATAAGAAAAGACAAGACCTTCAACAACCCATTTGACAAAAGAAGAACAAAGAAGCAGAAGAAATAGTATTCCCTGAATTGTATGTAAAGCCTACTGAAAGTCTGAAAAGAAAGATGATTACAGGCACTCATAAGTCAAAGCCCATTTCTAATGTTTATTATGATGAAGAAACTTATGAGCTTGTGATTGAAAGAACATGGGGAGGAAAAGAAGCCCCTGAAATTAGAATCTTCAGTGGTTATGAGGTCAGACTGCTAGATGAGTCTTACATACACTATATCTTCACAAGACACTTCAAAGCCCTCAAAAACAAAGTTGCTAAAGATGATCTGGAGTTTATGTTGAAGTGTGTTAAGATCTTGAAGATGGCATTTGACAGAATCAACAATAAAAGGGAACAAAGGAAGAAGAGAAAGGTGCCAATGCAGATGGGCAATATTGTCAAGTTAGAGGTTGATGCTGAAGGGTCATTGCTGATTCATAGAGACGGGTTATCTTCCATTTCAGTTTGGGAACCCATCTCTTTGAAACAAATGCACCTTGCTGCTATCTACACCATGAGTGAGATGAAGATACATGTGCTGAGCAGAGAAAAGATGAAAGAAGCAAAAGACTTTTCCAATATGATCAAGGCCATTATCGATCCCTAAATGGTACACCTTGAATCTCAAATAGAAGCTGCTGCAACTTTCTCCCCAAAAGTCCAACAGAAGACATCACAAGAAGACCAACCAGAATCTTCACAACCACCAACTCCATCACAATCTTAAGGAACCTAGGCAGTATAATCCTTAAGGGGAGTATTGTTAGACCCTGAAAGGATCATACTTGCCAACTCAAGAAGTGGTTGGAGGTTGTTCTGGTTGGAGAACATTAGTTACAGAAAACAACAAAAGAACACAGAAGACAACAGAAGACAAGAAAAGATAAGTATAGAGCACCCGCATTTGTTAATGCGGATGACTAGTGAACAAATGCTGACAAGTGTTTGTTCACCCGCATTAACAAATGCGGATCAAGACAACTAATGCTGAATAGAAGTGTTCATCCGCATTTGTCCATGCGGATGAACTGAAGAAATGCTGACAAAGATTGTTCACCCGCATTAGTTCATGTGGATGAACAACAGTAAATGCTGACAAGACTTATTCATCCGCAAGAACTAATGCAGGTGAGAAAACACAAATGCTGACTACAAACAACAAATGCTGATGAAGACTTGTTCATCCGCATGAACTAATGCGGATGAACAACTTACACTTTTATATTTATTTTTTACTTAGACTAGATTCACTTGTATAGATCAGGGTTAGTTTAGTCTTTTGTACAGGCAATGTATACGCCTATAAATAGGGTCACATACCCTAACTTTGTAAGCTTTTGGTCTTCAACAGTTATAACATCAATATTATACATCAGTGACTTCGGTGTTCATGTACTGCATTTACTCAAACATTTATTTCAGGTTCATCTGTTCTGTAATATAGTGATTCCGCAACTATATTACTGACTTAGTCTGCATATTCGATCCTAGGTTGAGTCACATCAACCGAGAATCTTATTCTCAAACCCAGTCAGCATATCCAAATATCACATAAATAATAAAATTAAATCAACCACACAAGCATCATATACAACAACAAGTTCATGACCATAGCCAACTAATTTAACATCACTTGTTGACTAAAACAAGTGAGTTAATTAGGTCTTTCCTAAGAGTAAAATTGACACAACACTTGTGTCGGTGAACTCCCACTTGATCCCGCATCCAAATGCTTCAAGCATCCACTTTGTGTTATGATTCTTCCATTCGATTTGGGATTCCAAATGGGCTTAAATTTCTGCACCAAACTCCTTTGGGCCTCAAAATATGTTTTTGGTTATTGGGCTTAAATCCCATTAAGAGCTATAAAGCCCTTTGGGCTCAAAATTGGCCCAAACCCAAAAACAACCTTGTTGCATCTTCTTTTACAAAATATATCCTAAATACATTTTTCTAGTAAAAGTAAAATACAACTAACCTATTTATTTTACATACCAAATGAAAAATAAACAAATTACATACCCAAAAGGAAGAACAAATATATTTAATCATTACAACCCTTTTGAATAATCACATACAAATCATAACACATCCAAACACAAGGTCTCGGCTAGGTTATAAATATCAAAATACATATCCAAATATATAAGCAAAAACCCGAGAGCTTCCCCTTGAACCACTGATTTTCGATTAATGTATAAACAAACCGAATATCATGATTCTTGTCCAAACAACTAAATCATCCAAATGATTAAATTTTTCAAGATTACAGTATGCATGTAAAGTAGAATCTTGAAAAATTCAGGGGAAACATTTGACCAAAACTCTCGGTTTGTAGGTGAATCAACAGTAAGAAACTGAGATTTCAGTCCAGATGAAGCATGTATCCATATAACCGGCTCTTGATGCCATTGTTGGGTTTTGAACAAGTTTATTAGAGTCATTTTATCCATATAAAATGAAAAATGCAGCGGAATAAGGATTAAAAACTTGTTACAGTTAATATATATAAACCATTTTATATATCTGTTAAAACCCATAATGGATCGATATATGAAAACCATGCTTACAAACAACCATAGGGTGATTAGAAGACTACCTCTCGTATGGGTTTGAGGAAGATAATCAATGAATAGCAGCTTCCAAAGAAGGACGCCTCAAGCTAGTCTACCCTCAAGCCTCCAACAAACACCCGGTTGCTAGGATTTTCACACTTGAACGAACTTTTGTTCTTGGTTTTTTTTGTTTTCGACCGATCTAGAGAAAAACCAGAAAACCGAGAGGCGCACTTTTGAGTGTCTTGTAAGTTATCAGAGGTTGATTGTAATCATATATTGCATGTCCTATGAAACTGAAGTTTCAGACAATGAGAGAGAGAAAAGTGGGCGGGGCCCATCCCCTGGTCCCATCCGCATTTCTCAAACATTCACCCGCATTAGTAAATGCGGATGAGTGGTCTCCTTCCGTATTTGTAAATGCGGATAAAAAATTCCATCTGTATTTCCCAAATGTACATCTGTATTTGTAAATACGGATGAGTAGTTTCATTAGCATTTCCTCAAATGCTCATCCGCATTAGTAAATGCGGACGATCAGTTTCTATCAGCATTTCCACAAATGCACTTCTGCATTAGTAAATGCGGATAAGGAACCTTCATCCGCATTAGTTAATGCGGATGAGTAATTTTCATCCGTATTTTCTCAAAAGCACATCCGCATTAGTAAATGCAGATGAGTAATTAATAAATGCGGACAAAAGATTATATTGTTGTTCAACCATTTGAATAACAATATATAATACTCTCTCTAAAATAAATTATCCATATAATTTATTCACAACACAAGTGCAAGTACTTAAAAACCCAATTTCTAAATACTTTAAGTGATAATATTTATTTATATGATCATATCATAAAATAAATATTGTGGGTGTTTGTCTAGCTTGTTATTGGGTATGACCCGACTTGGATCATAATATACTAGCCACATCAATTCAATATGTGTCTTGAGCAGACCGTTTCCAACAGGTTGAAGGTCCAACTTCGGAACTAATAGTTAAATAGGAATATGACTACAATTTCCATCAACTAACTCTCTTCAGAGGGACGCGAAAAAAGGTGTATGTCATTCAGAGCAACAGACTTGATCTATTATCTACGAATGACTTGTACAAGCTCTTCACCACCACATCAGGAAAGAACAAGGAGACAGACAAATATCTTCTTTCCCTTGTGTTGAAGACCTTATGGAGTAGAAGGAAGTGAAGTTTTGGTAGCATCAGCCTAGGGGGAGTTTGTTGGATCATATGAGGCTGGTGCAATCAAAACAACACTTAGAGTATTTTGAAGTACAATTGAAGAAGTCTTCCAAAGATAAAGCTGCTCTTCCGAAGATAAGTTGAAGATCTTCCGAAGCTTAAGTATGAAGAACTTTCGAAGGAAAACTAAGTATTCCGAGACTGAGTAGTTTTCCTTCTAAAGTATATGAAGAACTTCCAAAGGTAGAACCAAGTCTTCCGAGACCAAGCAGTTCTCCTTCCAAAGTATTCACACTTAGAAGATCCAAGACAAAGTCTTCCGAAAAATGAAGTCATGAAGACTTGCAGAAGACTCGAAAAAAGTTGATTCTTCCGAAGTATAAATGGCCTTAAAAGAAATTTATTCTTCCGAAGCAATTTACATTTGGAAGAATCAACTATGAACCAGTGGATATAAGTATGAGTTGTCTGACATCCGCTGTCAACTCTGATATACTACATGGCGCTTTCCCACACTCATGTAGTTGACCATACTTTAATCCACTGTTCACCTTTATTAGTTAGTACAGTTACCATTCTTAGTTGGTGATAAAAGGTAAGTCATGGACCTGTCATGACAACCTAATCTAGGATAGTATTTTATGTTAGATACTTTACTTTTAGCAATTTAGTATTTGTCTAGTGGTAAATTTCAGCTGGTTTTCCAAGTATAACCGGCTGTAGATAGTAGTATATATAGTTTCTCATTGTAACTTAAGTAACCATGCTTGTAAGAGTCTTGTAATACTAAGTTGATAAATAATATATACAAGTATCTTGAAAACCATTCTTGTGTTCATTAACTTATTATATTATTATTAACTTAGTTAGAGATTCTGCTACATCAATCGAGTGAGATAAAGTGAGTTTGAGAGATAAAACTTGTATTGTGAGACCAACACCGATCCTGCATATATTTTAAAATAATATGATTAAAATTACGTATTCGTAAATAACTATAAGTAATAAAATAATTATATCAATTTTTAAAATTTTGTTTTTAAATTTTTTATGCAAAAAAATTAAGCGTTTTTTTTAAAGGAAACCGTATTAAAATTCTATTTTTAAGAATTTGTTATTATAACTCCTAATTTTAATTATTTTTAGTTTATAAAAAAGTTACTTTTTAAAAAAACCAATTTTAAAATATTTTATATTTTAAAAAAAAGTTTGATGTTTTAGAAAAAATTCTTATTTAATAAAAATTTATTTTCTAGAAATAACATTCATAAAAAAGACATCTTTCTTAATTTATTAAAAAATTATTTTTAATATAAAAAAGTTAAAATTATTTAATCTCTCTTAATTTAGGTAACTATTTAAAATGAGAGAGATGCGGGAAAAATAAAATTAAAGGGCCTAAGAATATGACAAGTGTCCTCCTAAGTTACTCTTTTAGTATTATATATAGATATAGATATATAGATATAGATATAAGATATACAGATATAAATTTTAATTATTTTTAGTTTATAAAAAATATACTTTTTAAAAACATCAATTTTAAAAGATTTCATATTTCAAAAGAAGTTTGATGTTTTAAAAAATTCTTATTTTATAAAAAATTGTTTTTTAAAAATAACATTAATAAAAAGACATCTTTCTTAATTTATTAAAAAATATTTTTAATCTAAAAAAATTAAAATTATTTAATATTTTTTAATTTAGATAATTATTTAAGATTAGAGAGAGATGGGAAAAACAAACTTAGAGGCCCTAAGATATGATGAAAAAATAAAATATTAAATATAATAAAAATATATGAAGTATAAAATGATATTCTAAAATAAGATATGATTCAAATTATATACTAGTAAATAACTATAAATAATAAAATAATGATATCAATTTTTAAACTTTTATTTTAAAAAAAAAATTTCAAAAAAAATTAAGCATTTTTTTCATATAACATTTATAAAAAGTTGTAGAAAAAATCTTATTTAATAAAAAATTATTTTCTAGTAATAACATTTATAAAAAAACATCTTTCTTAATTTATTAAAAATTTATTTCTAATATAAAAAAGAATTAAAATTATCTAATCTTTCTTAATTTAGGTAATTATTTAAGAGGAGAGAAATACGAAAATAATAAAATTAAGGGGCATAGGAATGTGGCAAGTGTACCCCTAGGAATGTGCCAACATAATCGATCTTGGTTACGAAAAAATCGATCAAGCTTCGACATCAACACTAACACTATAGTCTAATTAGCTTAATAATATTGGATACTTTAGTGTAATTAAATTGACTAATGGCCAATGTGATTATAATATCTATCAAACAAGTCAAGAAGTGCGTAATGCATATTTTTTTGAGTTTATTGTACTCTTCACTACTATTAAAAATAGATAAAATTTTGATTTGTCCAAAATTTCACATGTGACACTTCGATATCAAAATGGTCAAATTTGAAGATGATACACCCTTTAGCAATCAACCCCATCCTTGAAAATTTAGTATGGATCCTAAATAGTTTCAATCTAAAAACAATTCGTAACTCTCAAATTTTCTTAATTGTTGAGTTTAAATTATCTACAAATAACATAGTTGTTCACTACTTCATCTATTACCAAATCACAACATATAATTTTCTCTCTCACCATCTATGAGGTTTGTCATGATTGGTTCTTGCACATCCGCGTGGTGCTTAATGAAATTAGTAATACATGTTCCTAAATTGTTTCAACTTAAACTCATGTAATTAAAGTTGGTAATTTCAAAGCTAACTTGTAATATGACACATGCATGACATGAAAATAAAACAAGTTTTATAATAGTTCATATAACTCGTTTATTAAGCAAATCAACACATAGAGGGGCATTAAAAAATGTTAAAGTTTAACGTTTTATACTTTTCTCCCCTATTCATTTCAGAAAGTAATCGTGATTTTCTTATTTAATATATACTAATTATTAACTTTTGTATGCTTTAAGCTTTATTGTGTTTTAGTATGTGTACCTACTATTTGCTTTCTTTCTTTTCAATTACTTTTCATTTTATAAATTTTCTTTTTTATGTTATGTGTCTGGCTCAATGTTTTCACATCTATTTTTTTTTTCATTTAACTGCCCCGACGTAACGTGTGGGTCTTAAATCGACTTAGTTATTACTCCGTTAACCATTTAAGGTTTTCAGGTATGGTATCGTCTTGGCTTCCGGTGACATGATGGTTAACTCTTTGAGGTTTTCCGATCGGAGATTGTTTTTGGTATTGTCTCTAGTTGAACTTTCGTTGAGTTTTTTTCAGTGTTGATGGTCGCTAATAGTGTTGTGACATTGATGCTACTTGACATGTTTTACGCCTCGCCGCAACGCGGGGCTTAAAAACAATCAACCTTTAATTTTGTTCTTTAGGTTATCTAGTGTCAAGCCAAATTTACAAGAACAAATTTGTTAACCAATGCTAAAAAACAAGAGAATATAAACAATTAAAAAGATATAATTTATAAACATTCCGTAAAACTAAGTATGACACTAACACAAAATGATGTTCAGATTCACATATTCAATCGGTCAAAACAAACCCTTCTACCAACCAAATTGAATCCTTCATGTCAACTCGATGCGATTTTCATCTCTAATTTAACCATTCAACCATTTTAACCAAGATAAAATGAAAATTGTAAAACATATAGAAATTTCACTTCAAAATTGTTTTTCTATGACATGTCCCCGTAATCTTATCACCTCACTCATTCACACCCCATTGGCTACCTTCTCTCCACGTCAGCGTAACTAGCTAAAAAGCCACACCACCTTCAACCTCGATGATCCCTTTCATCAACTCGAAAAACCACAACCACAAGCCAATCAATCAACCATCTTCAACCTCCAGATCACACACCATGGCCACTGCAACAACCACCACCACCGCCATCGGCTCCCCATTCCCCAACTGCACCCGAAAATCAAAACCATGGCCTTCCGATCCCATCTTCCTCAGATCAAAATCCCCAACACCCATGTTACAAGTCTCAACATCACTACATCACTCTCGTGTGCGAATCGAACCAATACCCATGTGCAGAAAGTGGCCGATGATGAGGGTATCGGCCTCGGTGGCTCAAGAAGAGGCAGCGGTATCGTCGCCGGAGGAGGAGGAGGAGGTGGTGGCGGTGAACGAAGAAGATGAAAAACAAGTCGCCGGTGACGGAGAAGATGAAGCTCCGACCAACAGCTCTGTAAATACGAAGCTTTATTTTGGGAATCTGCCGTATCTCTGCGATAGTGCTCAGCTCGCCGGAATAATTCAAGATTACGGTAGCCCGGAGCTTGTTGAGGTATATTCATTCATCTCTCAATATTTACGTCGATTATTATTATTTTACACACCTGGATACTGCTAGACTAAAGGAGGCTTTGGTTATGGTTCTATATAAATGTATTTTCTTTAGAAGAATAAGGAAAATTTTGATATGTTGATGATTTATATGGTTAGAGGTTTATTTATGAATGAAGTTAATTTTCAGGTACTCTACGATAGGAACACGGGTAAAAGCAGAGGGTTTGCGTTTGTGACCATGAGTAGTGTGGAAGATTGCAATGCAGTTATTGAAAATCTTGATGGAAGGGTATGTGTCCCGTTTTTAATGAATTGGTTTACTTGATTCGCGCTTTGTATCAAACGGGTCAAGTAAGTCGAATTTAGAAAATTAAAGGGGAACAAAGTTTTAAATCATATAATAAAGAAAATTCTTAAAGTGACACTTGAAGTAGTGAAGTAGATTATGAATCATTTTTAGAAAAATTAATCAAGAATTCAGATTATTATTACAAACGGTGTCATCACAACTAAAGCATTATTATTTAAAAATAAATGGATAAGAAACTGTTTGGCTAGACCAACCTGTCTTATTTCGACTTGTACTAGAATGTCCCATTTTAACACGGGCTCACTTTTGACCCGTTACCCAACGTGATGGGCAAGTCCAGTGATTGTCTGATAAAGATAGATCGTCAAATATGGTATCTAAGATCAAGAGACATGAATAGAAGTTCAAGGTGAATCATTTTCTTCTATAATGAATAGAGTTTAATTATTGTTTACAGGAATATGGTGGTAGAACACTAAGGGTGAATTTTTCTGACAAGCCAAAACCAAAAGAACCTTTGTATCCAGAAACCGAGTACAAACTTTTTGTTGGAAACCTTTCGTGGTCGGTTACCTCCGAGAGTCTAACAGAACTGTTTAGCCAACATGGAAATGTGGTAGGAGCAAGGGTTCTATATGATGGAGAAACCGGAAGGTCTCGTGGTTATGGGTTTGTGAGTTACCACACAAAAGCCGAAATGGAGACAGCCCTTGAGGTGTTTAACGGAGTGGTAATAACTAATAACTACATTACTTTAGCTAACCTGATGCTCGTATAATGTCGTGAATTTTGGCATATAATGACATATGTATTGTGTTTTTAACAGGAGCTAGAAGGGCGGTCAATACGAGTTAGCCTAGCACAAGGAAAGAAGCAGTAAGAGTCATCAAGATTCAAGATTTTAAGTGCAAGCACAATTAGATACAGGAATCCAGTCGATCTGTTGCACGCTTAATACGTGCTTACTGTTGGCATTTTACCAAGTCCATTTCTAGAATCAATGAAATTAATCAGGAGCCATGTTTGCTATGGGAATAGCAATCTTCATAGATCAACTTATGATGCTAGATTTGTACTCGCACGTCGTGCTAATTGAAGTAGTAGAACTTGCAACCGCAAACTTTATAGGCATTATTTTTAAGCAACAAGTTTCATGGATGATACATCTGAAGATTCATGAAACCACATGTACCTTATAAAAGTAGCGAACTATATGATTGTGTCATCAACATATAGACATTCAGAAGGAGACATGCATCATCAACAAATAGGTCATACAATCAAGCATCCACTAGAATCTTTGGTACATGACCTTAAATTCAAGATGAAATGAACTAAATTAAGTGTTAAAAAAAGAGTCAAAATCAAATCCCATCAGTTGGGAGCTACTCTAAAATATTGTTTACCTAATTTTAAACACATAATTATACGTAATTATTAATATAAGTATTGTTGATGAGTTTACATTCTGCTGGATGAGGGCTTTATAATAAATCATGCGTGTTTAAAATGAAGATAAGATGAATGAGATAATTTTAAAGTTGTGTGTTTCAAATACAAAAAAATTGTGAGAAAATAGATATGAATATGTCCTACACAAGGGGAAGGTGAAACTTCAAAAACTTTCATGTGGTGTTTAAACGGGACACTTGCAATTTTAATATCTATTAAACGTTTACACCAACTCACTACTAATGACAATTGGTGTTAAAGTTGTTGATGGGCTAGTGAGAGTTGTTGTTGATACGGTAATTGAACGCTCTATAACGCCCCGAAATTTCCAAGAAAACAAGGAAGAAAAAAGTTCTCGCGTGGGAGATACCTCTCGCGCGAAGATTAGGTTCTTGTGCGAGAACCAGGCGAGAAGTTAGGGATCCTATAAATAGATGAGAGCACCAGTCTGACCCCATTTTCGTGCGAGAACTACTGTTGCTAGAGAGAGAAAGCTACGTTGTAGAGAGAGAAAGTGAAGATTTGAAGTGTTTAAGTTTTCATTCGTAAAGCTCTCGGGAAGGTCGGTTTTGTGTTAGATCTTCAAGAGATGAGTCTTTAGCCCCTTTTTATGTAAGTTTTTATGTTTTGGGACTATTAGGCATACTAAAATGCTTGTCATGATGTTGTTTCTGGTGATGAGTATGTTAGAACAGCCTTAGACACGATTACTTGGGATTAGGAAGGAAACCTGTAAGTTCTCAAGCGAGTTAGGTAGATTGTACTCTAAAGGAATTCAAATTTGGTAAGTTCTCGTGTGATATTCATGTTTCCGCGCAACTAGTTTGACCTGATTTAGTTCTTGCGTGAAGGGAGGTTCTCGCACGAGATGATGTTGTCGCATGGGGTAGTTTTCACATGACCACTTGTGATATGTGTTATGTTATCTTATGTTTTAATCGTTTTCAAAATAATAAAGATTTACGATATGTCTTTACTTGGTATGCTATATATATAAGTAAAGTATTATGTAATGAAAGAGGAAGATAATGATGATAACGAAAAGTGGAACGTAATGAATGAACGAAAGTCTTGCAAGCAAAATGTAAGGAAGTTCATAATTCTATGTGTGGGTTTGTTAGCTCAACTGTGTGCGGCTTAGCTAGCCTAGAAAGATGCACACCGGGTGTAAGGCCCCAATCCCGGAGACCCCACAGTTGGTCATTTATAGCATCATTCATTATTAAAACTCATTTAAAATATATGAACATAAGAAAATATTGCAGCGGAAGAATTATCAAAAACCATTTCATACATTAATAATTACTTTTGCCAAGTAATACATCGTTGATTTAAAGTTACAAAAGAATACTTAGTTGTATTACAAAACAATAATATTATTTTTGCATGAAATGGATGCCAGTCTTTGCTTGCCAAGTAGCTTCAACTCCGTGCCACCCTCAGCAACAACATTACCTACCAACTGAAAATGCATATAAAAGTCAGCGTTACTGAGTGAGTTCTAGTTTATAAAATAAAATACTTCACTTTTAATAAAAACCTTTCATTTACTTTCGTTCGTGATCACACATCATACGTGCATCTTGATAATAATCATTTATTATCCTTTATCATTGCACATAATAATTTGTTTCGTACTTTATTATTTTTCACTTCTATCCAGATCCTGCCATGCCCCATCTTCGGTGCACAAAGCGACTAAAGTCTTGGGGGCAAGTGGCAAGGACCCCGTTTCGCACGTTTCTATCAGTCACAAAGACTGACCGTTAGGTGTGCACTCGGCATACTGTCGAGGTGGCAACCCATAAAGAGTTGTGAACCCCCTTTTATATGCTTGCAAGACTTTTAATTCATTCATTACGTTCCACTTTTCATTATATTTATCTTCCACTTTCATAACAATAATACTTTACGTACAAGAGTATTAACACACCATGTAAAGTCACATACTAATACGTAATATAGAACATCAATCACAGCCCACAATCATACATAACATCAACATGCATAAACCATCAAAAGATTTCAGAAATTAACATAACATTCTATTTCCCAAGATTTCAGAAAATCCTAAGTCCCCAAAGAAATGCGGATGAACATAAGCCAATGCGGCTGAATGTTCAGCAAATGCGGACAAGCAAATGCGGATGAAAATCTCAGAAAATATTCTAAGTGTCTAAAGATGTGTGGGTGAACCAAATGCGGATGAACAAGTCCAAATACGGATGAACAAGTCCAAATGCAGATGAACAATACTAAATGCGAATGATCAAAATACTTAACTATGGAACATAAAACCAATGCAGTTGAATGCTCAGCAAATGCGGATGAAGACCAGCAAATGCGGATGAACAAAAATACTTAAACTATTGAACATAAAACCAATGCGGTTGAATGTTCAGCAAATGCGGATGAAGACCAGCAAATGCGGATGAACACATTACTTAGGCTATTCCACCAATTCCAAATCCTCATTCTAATATATCCTTAGCACCGATCTAACATGCTAAACCCTTAGAATGGAGCTTACAACTACGCAACATTAAAGAAGGCATTTAAAACACACACATCGCGTACACATCAGATGCAAAAACATAGAAAACTCATGCTTCGGTTGTAAAAATTCAGTTAATATGCATTTCAGCCCCAAACAAGTTTAAAACAAGTAAAATAGGGGAATCTAGAACTCACCTCTAGCAGCTTTCGAGTAAGACTTCTTCAGACCGAGAGCAATTGGGAGTTTTAGCACCTAAACACACCGAAACAAGCAGCCAAACACAAGAGAACACATAAAAATCGGTCCAGCAGCTCGAATCCAATTGAAACCAAACAGAAAACACAAGAAAACCTCACCTCTAGGAGAATTTCAGCTTCTCACACTAAAAATCCGGTTGAACAGCTTCTTCTTTCTTCTTGCAGTCGAAAGCAGATGTGGGGGAAATGGGGGGGTGTGGGCGGCCATGCTTCTTTTAGATCCCATAATGGGTAAGTTTGCCACTTGCATAACTTTAACCCCTTGACTTGGGATATTTCACCTTTATTTCTTTTTCTTTTAAATTTCCGGGTGTTACAAGTCCACCCCCCTTTATATAGGTTTCGTCCCCGAAACCTGTCACTCCTCAAACAGCTGTGGGTAATGCTGCCTCATCTCTTCCTCGGTTTCCCACGTAGACTTGGATCCTTTCTTGTGTCTCCACTGTACTCACACCAATGGAACTACTTTATTCAGCAGCCTTTTCTCTTTTCTGTTAATGATGGCCACTGGCTGCTCCACATAATTGAGTCGTTCATCTACCTCAATGTCCTCTAATGGCAGGATCATATCTTCTTCGGCTAAGAACTTTCTTAGGTGAGATACATGGAATGTCGAATGAATTCCACTTAACTCATCGGGTAGCTCTAACCTATAGGCCACCTCTCCCACTCGAGCAATGATTCGAAAAGGCCCTATATACCTCGGGCTCAGCTTACCCCGCTTTCTAAACCGGATGATCCCCTTCCAAGGTGAAACCTTTAACATAACTTTATCACCCACCTTGAATTCAATCGGTCTACGCCTCTTGTCAGCATACGACTTTTGTCTATCTCTTGCCGCCTTCATAAAGGCCTTGATCTTCTCTAACTTTTCAGTCGTAGTCTCAATCACCTAGATGCTCCCTAACTCCTTCTGCCCAATGTCACCCCAACATACGGGCTTTCTACACTTCCTACCGTATAGCATCTCATATGGACGCATACCAGTGCTGGCATGATAACTGTTGTTGTATGAGAATTCGGCTAAAGGTAAGTGTTCGTCCTAACTTCCTCCAAAATCAATGATGCATGCTCGGAGCATCTTCAAGCGTCTGGATGGTTCTCTCTGACTGACCATCTAACTGAGGATGGTAAGCCGTACTGATATGCAACCTCGTCCCCATCGCATCATGGAATCTCTTCCAAAACTTAGAGGTAAATCGAGTGTCACGGTCAGACACTATAGACATTGGTACACCATGACGAGTCACAATCTCTTTGATGAACATATCTGCCAACCTCTCAGATGAATACATCTGGCGGATCGGTAGAAAGTGAACACTTTTCGTCAAACGGTCAACTCTCACCCATATGGAATCGTACCCCCTTGCCGTACGTGGTAACTTCGTAATGAAGTCCATGGTGATGTGCTCCCATTTCCACTCAGGTATATCCAAGGGTTGGATCTTCCCGTATGGCTTCTAATGTTCCGCCTTCACTTGCAAGCAAGTAAGGCACTTACTCACATACTCCGCTACATCGCGCTTCATACCCGGCCACCGGTAGTCTTTCTTCATATCATGATACATCTTTGTAGCACCGGGATAAATTAAGTATCGAGTCTTATGTGCTTCATCCATGATTTGCCCCCGTAGGTCTCCATAACGAGGGATCCACATCCGCTCGAAGCGGGTTCTAACACCGAGAGTGTTCTCACCCAACTCCGCTACTAGGCCTTTCATCCTTTCGGAGTTAAAGCGATCTTCTTTCAACGCCTCATCTTGAAACTCCTTGACCTGTTTCATCATGTCAGAGGTCATTACCAACTGATAAGCCTTTACCTGAATCGACTCGAGTCTCTCTTTTCAGCTAAGGGCATCTGCCACTACGTTGGCCTTGCCCGAATGGTAGTGGATCTCATAATCATAATCTTTGATCAACTCTAACCACATCATTTGCCTCATATTGAGATCCTTTTGCTCGAAGAAGTACTTCAAGCTCTTATGGTCAGTGAAAATAGTGCACTTCGTCCCGTACAAGTAGTGCCTCCAAATCTTTAATGCAAGGACCACAGCCGCCAACTCCAGATCATGAGTAGGGTAATTAGCCTCATGGGTTTTCAACTGTCGGGACGCATAGACTATTACCCTCCCTCGCTGCATCAACACGCAACCCAACCCCGAATAAGAAGCATCTGAATAGACCACTAAGTCTTCGCTCCCTTCGGGCAACGTCAAGATAAGAGCTTGAGTCAATATCATCTTTGGCTCTTCAAAAGCATTCTCCTGTTCTCGACCCCATACAAACTTCACCTCCTTGCGGGTCAACTTGGTCAATGGTGAGGCTATCTTGGAAAGGTCTTGGATGAATCTCCATTAATAGCCCGCCAAACCCAAAAAACTGCGGATCTCGGATGGCGTCTTTGGAGTCTTCCATTGCATTACCGCCTCCACCTTTGCCGGGTCCACCATAATCCCTTCAGAATTAACCACATGACCCAAAAACTGAACTTCCCGCAGCCAGAACGCGCATTTGGAGAACTTAGCATAAAACTTCTCTCTTCTAAGCGTCTCCAATACCTCACGAATATGACCGGCATGCTCTTCTTCGCTCTTTGAATAAACCAGGATATCATTGATAAACATAATCACTGATGTATCCAACATCGGCCGACACACCCGATTCATCAAATCCATAAAAGCAGCTGGCCCATTGGTTAAACCAAAAGACATAACGAGGAATTCGTAATGCCCGTATCGCGTTCGAAACGCGGTCTTCGGGATATCCTGTTCTTTAACTTTTAGCTGATGATAACCAAATCAGAGATCTATCCTTGAGAACCAACTGGAAGCTGATCAAACAAGTCATCAATCCTCGGTAGTGGATACCGGTTCTTCACCGTCAACTTGTTCAACTCACGGCAGGCGATGCACATCCTCATGCTACCGTCCTTCTTTTTTACAAACAAGACAGGAGTACCTAGGGAGAGATACTCGATCGGATGAACCCTTTATCCAGCAACTCTTGCAACTGGACCATCAGTTCCTTCATCTCGGAGAGAGCTAATCGATACGGTGCCTTGGCAACAGGTTGTGCACCCGGTATCAAATCAATCTGGAACTCGATCTCGCGGTCCGGTGGCACACTTAGTAGATCCTCCGGGAATACGTCTGGGAAGTCACACACGATCGGTACGTCGGACAATCGTGGTACTGACGTATCCACATCTTTCACATAAGCCAGGTAGGCACTACATCCACGTCTCATGCACTTCTCGGCCACGACCATTGAAATTAACTTCAGAACCGTACTGACCCTATCACCGTAAATCATCACCGAACTCCTATCAGGTGCAGTTAAAAAATCATCTTCTTGCGACACACGATATTTGCCTCATAGGCTGCTAGCCAATCCATTCCCAGAACCATATCGAATCCGCCTAGGGGCATCACGAATAATCTAGCAGAGAACTATGGCCTTCCAGCTCTATGTCACAATCCTCTATCAGATCAGAAATCCTGGTTGACTTACCAATGACAGTTTCTACATCAAATGGCTCATCAATACTTCTACTTCTAACAAGCAACTTACTCCTACTAGCACCAGAATCGAAAAGCATAGAGGCACAAATTTGGTTTACTAGAAATGTACCTGACACCACGTCGGGGTCCACCCTAGCCTCCTCCTAAGTCATAGCGAATGCCCTGGCCTTCGCCCTCCTTCTCAGTCCCCTTCTTTGCCCCAAAGCTCTCAGCCCTCGGCTTCTTCCAGTCCCTACTCATATGCCCCTTCTCGCCACAGTTGTAACATTTCACTACATGATAATCCCTTGCCATGTGGCCCTCCTTCTCACATTGAAAGCAGACGTTCGATCCCCACCTACATTCTCCTGCATGCCCCCTCCCACACTTCTCGCACACCTTCACTCCTAACTCGGTTGCAGCCACCTTGCGACCCTCTACCTTCGCCCTTTTGCCCTTGGGAGGAAAACCGCCACTACCACCATGTTTTCCACTCTAATTCTCCCTCTCCTCTCATCTTCCCTTACAGCCCTAAAGACCCCAGTCACCACAGACGGCAAAATCGTGTACATGACTTGATGAACCCCATCAACTATAGCCTCCTTCACTAAGGCCGACAGATTAACGCTCTCATCCCCACCTCCATGGTGATGAAACTGGGGCTCTTCAGGATCCGTTTCAGCAGTCCTAGCCCTGTTCCTCGTGACGCGTGGTCCAACACCACGTCCACCACGACCTCCACCTCGAGAAGGCTCCAAAGATCTACCACCAGCCATTCTCTAAACACTATAAGATTCAAACACCAACACGGTCATTCAAGGTAATAGCTCAGATTATGTCAAGTATAGGAAGTCCTAAATTATAGTGGCCAGTTGTGATTAGCCACTTACTTTACTCTTCATCCCCTGAGCATTTCCTATCCTGCCTATATCAGAATCCAAATCTACTAAGAGCACATAAATCAGATAGCACATGCACATAATACCGGTTCACTTTAAGAAAATAAATTACCTTATGGCACGTAGCTACTTGGTCTGGCATTCTTCTATTCAGCCCCATTCTCAGTTTAAGTTTAGGTTTGAAAATAATTTACCCAATTCTCTTAAACTTTGGTTCTGATACCAACTTGTAAGGCCCCAATCCCGGAGACCCCATAGTTGGTCATTCATAGCATCATTCATTATTAAAACTCATTTAAAATATATGAACATAAGAAAATATTACAGCGGAAGAATTATCAAAAATCATTTCATACATTAATAATTACTTTTGCCAAGTAATACATCGTTGATTTGAAGTTACAAAAGAATACTTAGTTGTATTACAAAACAACAACATTATTTTTGCATGAGATGGATGCCAGTCTTTGCTTGCCAAGTAGCTTCAACTTCGTGCCACCCTTAGCAACAACATTACCTGCCAACTGAAAATGCATATAAAAGTCAGCATTGCTAAGTGAGTTCTAGTTTATGTAATAAAATACTTTACTTTTAATAAAAACCTTTCCTTTACTTTCGTTCGTGATCACACATCATACATACATTATGATAATAATCATTTATTATCCTTTATCATTGCACATAATCGTACGTTTCGTACTTTATTATCTTTCACTTCTATCCAGATACTGCCATGCCCCATCCGGTGCACAAAGCGACTAAAGTCTTGGGGGCAAGTGGCAAGGACCCCGTTTCGCACATTTCTATCAGTCACAAAGACTGACCGTTAGGTGTGCACTCGGCACACTGTCGAGGTGGCAACCCATAAAGAGTTGTGAACCCCCTTTTATATGCTTGCAAGACTTTTAATTCATTCTTTACGTTCCACTTTTCATTATCTTTATCTTCCACTTTCAATACAATAATACTTTACGTACAAGAGTATTAACACGCCACGTAAAGTCACATACTAATACGTAATATAGAACATCAACCACAGCCCACAATCATACATAACATCAACAGGCATAAACCATCAAAAGATTTCACAACTTAACATAACATTCTATTTCCCAAGATTTCAGAAAATCCTAAGTCCCCAAAGAAATGCGGATGAACATAGGCCAATGCGGCTGAATGTTCAGCAGATGAGGACAAGCAAATGCGGATGAAAATCTCAGAAAATATTCTAAGTGTCTAAAGATGTGCGGGTGAACCAAATGCTGATGAACAAGTCCAAATGCGGATGAACAAGTCCAAATATGGATGAACAATACTAAATGCGGATGATCAAAATACTTAACTATGGAACATAAAACCAATACGGTTGAATGCTCACCAAATGCGGATGAAGACCAGCAAATACGGATGAACAAAAATACTTAAACTATTGAACATAAAACCAATGCGGTTGAATGTTCAGCAAATGCGGATGAAGACCAGCAAATGCGGATGAACACATTACTTAGGCTATTCCACCAGTTCCAAATCCTCGTTCTAACATATCCTTAGCACCGATCTAACATGTTAAACCCTTAGAACAGAGCTTTCAACTACGCAACATCAAAGAAGGCATTTAAAACACACACATCGCATACATATCAGATGCAAAAACATAGAAAACTCATGCTTCGGTTGTAAAAATTCAGTTAATATGCATTTCAGCCCCAAACAAGTTTAAAACAAGTAAAAAATAGGAGAATCTAGAACTCACCTCTAGCAGCTTTCGAGTAAGACTTCTTCAGACCGAGAGCAATTGGGAGTTCTAGCACCTAAACACACCGAAACAAGCAGCCAAACACAAGAGAACACATAAAAATCGGTCCAGCAGCTCGAATCCAAGTGAAACCAAACAGAAAACACAAGAAAACCTCACCTCTAGGAGAATTTCAGCTTCTCACACTAAAAATCCGGTTGAACAGCTTCTTCTTTCTTCTTGCAGTCGAAAGCAGATGTGGGGGAAATAGTGGTGTGTGGGCGGCCATGTTGGGTTTGTGGAGTCTTGACTTGGGCTCGGGTTAAATGACAACTCAGTGGCAGATTAATTAAATTAAAGACATGGCCTGTTTTCATTTAATTTTAGCCCATTAGGGTTTTCTTAGGGATTAAGTTGTAAACCCTAATTTTCTCTATTTATATTGTGTCATTGTACTTGTAATTCCTCACGAGTGAGGCAGAAAGCAATAAAATAGTATCCTGGTTGCAGCCCGTGGACGTAGGTCAGATCGACCGAACCACGTTAAATCTCGCGTGTTCATCTTTATTATTATTTTCTCTCGCCGTTTGATTGTGTTTGTGTGTCGATCTACACCCGGATCCCTAACAGGCCATGCTTCTTTTAGATCCCATAATGGGTAAGTTTGCCACTTGCATAACTTTAACCCCTTGTCTTGGGATATTTCACCTTTCTTTCTTTTTCTTTTAAATTTCCGGGTGTTACACCCGGGGTCTAATCCATGAGATTGGCCATGTATGAATGGCGGTACACAATCCTCATGATGTTTATGTTAATATCATTTTTGAAATGTAAAGGAAATAACATGATGTTCTGACACGAATATAAATTTTGTATGAAAAAGTCATGTTTTTCGCTGCGAATGTATGTTTATAAATATTTTATCCTATGAATGCCCAACTGTGAGTGTTCCTGGGAATGGGGCCTTACAAGTTGGTTTTAGAGACAAAGTTTAAGAGAATTATATAAAATTATTTTTAAACCAAAACTTAAACTAAAGATCAGACAAAAGGGAAGGGATTCCAATCCGAGTAGCTACAAGCGTGCAGATATATGTTTTATGTAAAGTAATGGAATTGGCTTCTATGCGTGTGTTATGTGGATTATGTGCTCTTTGTAGATTTGGACACTAATGTAATCAGGATAGGAAATGCTTAGGGGATGAAGAGTAAAGTAAGTAGTTAATCATAACTTGCCACTGTAATTAGAGACTTACTATACTTGACATAATCTGAGCTATTGCCTTGAATGACCGTGTTGGTGTTTGGATCTTATAGTAATTAGGAGATGGCTGATAAAAGGTCATCGAAAGCTTCTAGAGGTGGAGGTCGTGGTGGACGTGGCGCTGGACCGCGTGCCACTAGGAGTAGGGCCAAGACTGCTGAGACAGCATGAACCTGAAAGAAATACGCTAAAGTGTTAACACAGGGTTGGTGAGTTCACAGGTTTTGATAAGCAGTAACATAATTAAAAGCAGATCCAGTAAACATAGCAATATAAGTAGATAGCTAGTCTTCTTTGGTTTTGTTCCCAAAGAAGAAGAGGGTGTAGAAGAAGAAGAAGCCATTCCTTTACTCAACCACTCACAAATAAACAAAGGCAAACAAATCCATCAAAGCAAACAAAACCAGCAAGCAAAACTAAATGTGTCTATATGCCTGTAACTAAGACATCAGGCTATAGTCTAAATGCAATGTAAATGAAATGCAAATTTCTTTTAGTTCACTATAGCCATTAGCTCTGGTACCAATCTGTCACACCCCTCAATTTCCACAAACAGGGTTTTACCGTTAGGGGCGTGACATACCAGAATCTCAACCGATAGTTACACAAAACGACACGATAATTAGAAAACATAATATTTAATATTATCAAAAAATTCCAAAAGTATAATTAACAATGAGTTCAAGAAAACATTTGCGAAAGCGTAAGCAATTAATAATTTATATTTTAACTAGAGAAACAAACACGCAATCCAAATTAATGTAAACTTGAGAAAACTAACGTTTAAACTGTTTTAGAAAGCAATCAAAAGTGTGATCAAAATGATGCAATGCTCCTACTTGTGCTCACTTTATGAACCAGAAAGAAACATGCTAAAGTGTCAATACAGGGTTGATGAGTTCACAGGGTTTGATAAAAATTAACATAATTGAAAGCAGATCTAGTAAACAAAGTAATATTAGTAGATAGTTAGTCTACATAACAAGTTACATAGTGTATGAAGTTCGTAACCAAAGATGACAATTGTAAGTTTGCCTCGGCTATGGTTACCAGACCACAACAACATAAATTTAAGTCAAAACACCCGTTTGATGTGTAGTCGTGCTAGCGTAACTAGCCCGGGTGGGGTTTGTCAAACCCAGTAGATCTACTCAGAATTACCTCGCTAAAGAGCATACATTATCGGTTTGAAAGTGAGGACTTAATTTGGTACAACACTAGTAAACATGTGATAATTAAAGTAATACTGATCTAATGAATGAACGTTTAAAAGAACATGTTTCTCTTTCCCAAAAAAAAGAAAAAGTTTATAAAGTGGGGCCGTAAACTCACCTCGAATGCACAACAACAAAATGTAAGCACTAAGGATTTGGTTTCGATTAACCTGGATTTACATTAATGTTATATTAATATAAATTCTAAATTTTTATAACAGTACGGTTTCACGTTTCCGACAACACAAGCAAACACAAACATGTACCATCACACACATATTATATATATTACATACCACACACATGTAATATAACTTCCTTGATTAATGGATTCAAATTTTATTTTAAGCAAAATAACTTTAATTTGAAAACGTTAATTTTTCCTGTGACTTAGAGCATTCACAGTAGAGACTCCATCTCTATCTTCATCTCTATTACTTAAAGATTTTTTGTATTTTACATCTCAATTAGCATCTGCATCTCCTTCTTTATCTCCAAACTTTAGAGTTTTATGAATAGTGATTCTCTAAACATAGAGATTCACTATTCATCAATATCTGTATCTTTTGTAAGTGTTAAGAGAGAGAAACAATAATAAAATAAGTGTTTGTAAGTGAGATAGAGATAAAGATAAAGAATAATATGTAGAATGTTAAATAAAATTAAAAGATAATTGTAAAAAAATGTAACATTTAGTTAAAATATAAAGATAGAAAAAAGATTATGGTATGAATGGTTACCAAAGGTTTAATACTAGTCTCAAACCATATTGAACAAAAATTTGGTTATACGTCTCAAGCGTAATGATGGCACAAAAATCTTCAAACGAACCAAAAACGTAGCAAACCGCATGTTGAAGAACAAAACTATTTATTAAAGAAAACTGAATATTTTGACCCCTTAAACATCAACCAAAGAGCCCTATTTATACTAAACAAAACCAATCCTACTATGACTCATACTCCTACTTTCTAGGAATTAAAACAACTTGATAAACATCAAACTAAATAACTAGATAAACATACTAATTTAAATAATAAATAAAAGACTCTTAATTAAACTAAAACTCCAAACATATAGAATCTGACTTTGACTTTTTTTATGTGAATTAACAAAGATTAATTCCAACAATCACCCCCTTAATCTTTGATCTCGGTCTTGCTTCTTACTTCTTGCTTCTTGCTTATTGATTAAACCACATAGGTTCGATTCTTGCTACTTGCTTTAAGAAATATAGTTCTTATCTCTTGCTCTATTCTTGCTTGCTATTTTTTTGCTTGATTGAATTAATTCATTTTGCTCTTACTACTTACTACTTGCTCTTGCTCTTGCTCTTGCTCTTTCTCTTTCTCTTTCTCTTTCTCTTTCTCTTGCTACTGCTCTTGCTACATGCCCCTTTCTTGCTATTTTCTTTGATTTCGTTCTCATAAACCTGCTCAAGAACACCCGATTCGTATAACATTATCGGCCTCGATTCCAAATCTGAAATTACCAAACTGCTGTCATGCTTGCTGCTCTATTCTTGTGTTTGTTACCATTGTAATAGGCGCGAGTTGGTCACCGTTTCACCCCCGAAACTAAGCCCGAAACACCCATCGTTTTTTTTCAGTCTTGCACTCTACTTTCTCAAAAGTCGGTGTTTATTCACCTGCTTGCTTGCTTCCTTCCTTCCTTTCGCTTAAAATTAAAACCAACAGGTTGCTTGATTGCTTCGCATATCCTTTTTTAACAATTAAAACCTATAATTAATTCTCCAAGTTTGTTGGTTGCTTGCTTCTTCCTGTTTTAACGGTGACCTTCAATTTCTTTCTTTCTCTCAACAATAATGACCGCCACAGAAACCTGTCACTCAGCTGATGCCTTGAATAATCGGGTCCTCAATGACTGTTGCTTATGATCACTACTGCTATATTCTTGCTTGATTACCTACTGCTGCTTCTCGTTCTTCAACCCTGCAGCCAAGGGCTGCTCCCGCTTTCAAAAAACGACTCTCAAAAACAACCCTCTTTCTAACCTTGTGCTCTGATACCAATTGATGGCACAAAAATCTTCAAACGAACCAAAAACGTAGCAAACCGCAGGTTGAAGAACAAAACTATTTATTAAAGAAAACTGAATATTTTGACCCCTTAAAGATCAACCAAAGAGCTTTATTTATACTAAACAAAACCAATCCTACTATAACTCATACTCCTACTTTTTAAGAATTAAAACAACTTGATAAACATCAAACTAAATAACTAGATAAACATACTAATTTAAATAATAAATAAATTTTTTTTAATTAAACTAAAACTCCAAACATATATAAAATCTGACTTTGATTTTATACTAATTCCAACACGTAATGTCAAACACCCGCCGTTAGAAAAGCGTGGTGACAGGCAGGCAGCTTTGTAGGCATAACGTAGGTACCTCTGAAGAAACATCGGCTTCTTCTACACCCACAGGCCACACCCACCCGTGTTCTGTTTTGTTTTCCGACGGAAAACCCTTTCGTCTTTTAAGTTTTATGGCGGGAAAACCCCTCTTTCTCACCCTCTGCAACCCCTGAAATCCCCAAATTCCTCCCAAGAAACATGTGTTGGCTCACGGCGGGGTCCGTCGCTATCTCAGACCCTTGGTGGCGCTCTTCCGCCGTTCACTTCTGTTCCCGTCTTCCTCGCCGTTGCTTTTCATCCTCATCCTCTACACTATCGCAGTAACTCTCTTTCCTCTCGTTGCTGTTTGTTTCGTTTGAATTGTTGTTATTTTTCAATCTCCACTCTGTTGATTTTATGTTGTTTCTCTATGGTTTGAAGAATATAATGTTCAATGGGTGCTTCAAATGTGGAAGGTTGTAGCAATTGCAATATATAGTCATTAAATGTGTTTTGAGGCTTTTTGATTGTGTTGGAATTCAGTCATCATGATTAAGGCAACGGCAAAAGATAACTAATGAAGTACAAATGTTGGTATCCCTAAACTTTTTGGCAAATTCAGGGGTTTCATGTATATGTTGTTAGACCATATGTAATGGTTACTGCCTCTTAAGGGTCATTTTACGCCACATCAGCGCAGCTCAGCATCATTTTTTTAGTCAAAAACATGTGTAATGGTTAATGCTGCCCTTCAATCATTACCTAATTATGAGTTTTATAAGAAGTTATGGCATTATGATGGAAACGCCCCCACCTATAACGCCCTTATGATGCCCACGGGGGTGGTGTAAGGGCGTTTTAAGATGTTATAATTACCTTTAATGCCAACTTAATGCCCTGTTACGTTTGATTTTATATGCTCATGTGTGGCTACTGGCTAGGCTCCTTGATGCCATTTATAGAAGGTAATGATTCCCATTAGAAGATATTCCTGAAGTTCTACTCAACCGAAGTACATAATATTAACATCCAATGTAAGACAAATTGGATATGCTTTGAAACTCTTATTATGCTGTTTTGGATTGGGATTGATTAAAGAAGCACTACAATCAATCATGGTCTAATTGCAATAATAATTGTTGAATTTAGTGCCCCCAAGCACTATCTACTGGAGATAAAACAGTAATCGTCGGCTATTTATTCATGACCATTTTATGAAGCCATGATCATCGGACCAGTAAGCTGGTTGGGTGAGTGTTCAAGTTGGGTTGAATTGACTTTCAAACACTTTTTGTTCATTTCTTTTTGTAGAGTAACTGGTGCGCTATATATTATTACGAAACTTATGCTGTTATATTTGTTTTTGAATGAAGCAAGTAGGAGGCTTTATGCATGTCAATACCCTTTGGCAACTTTCACCCTGTTTGGTCGTTGTTTATTTTCTCTTATCTCTTTAATTCGGCTCTTTTGACCTGTTAGAGATAAAATACAACCAAATTGATTTATTAATCTTTAAATGGGTCAAATTTTTACTTCTACTCCAAGCATGTATCTTTCAAAGTGATAGAGAAAGTCTGAATGCTGACTCCTTTTTTAATCAGGGATGTAGTTGGTACATTTGGTCTTCTTTTATTCTAAGATTCATCAAGTTTGATTACCTGATGCTTTGTAATGAAGACTCTCCTATTGGCTTCCTTTTGTTTTCTTTTAAGTACCAGACAGCACAAGCAGGTCTACTGTTCCAGAGAGAGAAGGACTACCGGCACCAAATCAGCTAAACAACTCAGGGAACTAAAAGATGTGCTTGCGGAGAAAGACCATTCTCATATCATTTGGTGGAAGGAGGTCTTCTTGATAACCTCTTTATGCAGCATGATATATATTTCATAGATGTTTTTTGTTGTCTCCTCTGCACTTATTAATAATTGTCTTATTTGTTCTTTCAGAAAATGCAGACATGCATGAAGACATCTTCTGTCCAATTGGTAAATAGACTGGTTTACTCAAATCTGCTTGGTTTGGATGACAACTTGAAGAATGGCAGGCAAGTGTTGTTTTCTTCTGTTGAAAACTCTATTTGATATCATTTAGCTTAATCTTGTGAATAGTTGTTGTCAACGTAATATGATGACATATTAGTGATTTTTTCTTTTGTGTCATTTTGTGTAGTCTAAAAGAAGGAACACTTAATTGCGAATATTGAAATTCAAGTCAAGGTTCCCTCGGGAAGTTTTACTTTGTAGGGTATGTTGGTGCGTCTCGTTAAAAGCATGGTTCTTTTTAGAGTGGCAATATGGGTGGATTAGGTACCGGGTTTAAACATGTTCGGGTTGAAATGGGTCATTTTACTACGGGTCAAATTGGGACAAGTTGGGTATGGTTGGGTTGGGTTGGGTTGACCCTCAAGTAATTTTTTGTATCTATTAATATTTTTGGTAAATAATGAGCTAATAATGGTTATAAATACTTAAATATCAGGATAATAATATGAATCTTTGAATAAAATGGTTTACGAGGCTATATGTATTGACAGTAGACTAAGGTGACTTTCATTCCGTTTGTCTTGTTCCACTTTTTTTTATTTTTTATTTTTTAAATTTATTCTTTTGATCCATTTGAGATAAAACGCAACCCAATTAACCTGTTAACAAGTAAATACGTAGAAATTGCCACCTCTACTTCTTCTGTTGTTTTCTCAATGGTCATAATTAATATCAAGCGCAATATCATGAATCTCTTCATTCCTGTAGGTTGGGGACTTTTATGAAGCCATTGGGTTTGATGCCTGTATCCTTGTAGAATATGCTGGTTTGAATCCCTGTGGTGGTCTTCGTTCAGATAGCATTCCAAAGGCTGGCTGCCCTGTGGTGGTATTTCATATAAAAAGTTTTAATGGCTATCCCCTTCCCCTATATGTTAAACTTGGTTTATACACATCACCTGATTTAAAAGGATCATTGATCAACCACAATTGCTGTGATTTGCTAATTCTTGGATGTCCTTTTACATATTCATTGTTATCATTGTTTTTGATTCTGCAGAACTTACGTCAAACATTGGATGATCTGACACGTAATGGGTTTTCAGTAGTAAGCTCTTTGTCTTTTGTTGTGGTCAACTTTACTCATTACAATTGATTTTAAACTAAGCTGCTTTCAGGGTTAACCAACCTTACCCAATTGTTTGGTTCCTTCTTTATTTTTCCTTTGGTGTATTAGGATATGGTTCTTCCTTATTTATGATTGCCAGATTTGATTTTTATTTTTTATGGAAGTTATAATAATAACTACTGCATTTTTTTTTGCTGTGCTTCCTTTTAATTATGTAATAAGATGAAGACTGAGTTGATAATTTAATGTTTGTGGTTGTAGTGCATTGTTGAAGAAGTTCAGGGTTCAACTCAAGCCCGTTCTCGCAAAAGCCGTTTTATATCTGGGTAGTTACATGCTCAAAGCTCAGCTTTGCAACTTGTTCTGATTATGTTGCTAACTCCCCTTTGCATTTTGACTCTTTTTCAGCTTGACCAGTTTTGTTTTTATGGGATATATTAAAAAAAGCAAATAAACTAACATTTAATGTAAGGAGTTGTCATGACCTCAAGTATAATCCTAATTTGACTTGCTAAATTTATACAGTTACATCTACTTAATAAAATAGCAAATAAACAAACATATAATGCAAGGAGTTGTCATGACCTCAAGTATATCCTAATTTAACATACCTTTAACACTAGGATTCTAATTCTAATACCCTGATGTACTTGTATTCTGTAACACTGTATGTATTGGTAACAACTTGAAGCTCAAATTTTGAACCACTTATTACTATGATTTATTAATTTATGAAGGCATGCACATCCTGGAAGTCCTTATGTATTTGGACTTATTGAAGATGATCGTGATCTTGAATTTCCTGAGCCGATGCCAGTTGTTGGTATGTAAAAGTGACATATACTTAATTAAGTTATCTCAGTAGCTTCCAAAACCATGCCACTTAATCCCTTTATTAAAAATTTCACATGCCGACTATGTTTAATGTTGATCTGTACATTTTATAGGTGCATCTCGTTCTGCAAAAGGGTATTGCATGGTTTCAGTATTGGAGACAATGAAGACGTTCTCTTCAGAGGACGGCTTAACTGAAGAAGCATTAGTTACCAAGCTTCGTACATGTCATTACCATCATTTGTTCCTCCATAAATCGCTGAAGAACAATTCTTCAGGTATTTTTTCTTTGTGATACAGCATGTTTAAAGTAAATGTCATATCTTACCATCTTTCCTTTAACAGGGACTTCTAGTTGGAGAGAGTTTGGTGAAGGTGGGCTATTGTGGGCAGAATGCAATGGCAGACACTTTGAATGGCTTGAAGGGGATATGCTTGATGAGATCTTATTTAGGGTTTGATATACTTTATATGTTTATATCCTTTGCATCTCTCGGTATGTTGTCAGTGGTTTACCATTGATGTTTTAACCTCAGGTAAAAGGGCTATATGGCCTTGATACCAATGTCACCTTTAGGAATGTGACGGTTGCTTCCGAAAACAGGCCTCATCCATTGCACCTTGGAACAGCCTCACAAATTGGTTAGATACATCTCTTCGTTTTCACTGTTTCTCATGCCTGCTATATTCTGACACCTGTCATGTGCATACTAGGTGCTATACAGACTGAGGGAATACCTTTTTTGTTGAAAATTTTGCTCCCCTCAACTTGTACTGGACTACCTGCCATGTAAGTGAAGAGCCTGTTCAAATCTTCAATATAAAAAGTATTGACGGGATGAGACAAACGTTGAGAAGCCATGTGTACATCTTTTGGCTAAGTCTTACCGAATTACCTGAAGTTTTTATCTTTTTTTGTTGATACTTCCCAAAAACAAAATAAGAATGTCAATTAATGCATTCATATTTTTTATTTCTTCATGATGATCGAATGTTTTCCTAATATTTCAGAATTAAGTTTATCTTTTCTATTTTTGTTCTGTTTACAGGTATGTTAGAGATCTTCTTCTGAATCCTCCTGCTTATGCAATTGCAACTACCATTCAAGGTGAGTTTCTAATTAACATTAGTTGGCCTGAAATAGTGCAATTTGATTGTAATTTTTGTGTGGAAGATTAGTAATCCTCTGTCACTTCTAAAATCTTGCCTCATTAACTTGTGACTATGTCAAGAAAATTTTCCATTTCTTGTTTACCTAAAGGGGAATGGAACTAGGAGACTTATGTTGGAGTTCTAGTTTGAGTGTTTATCAGCAGAAATCAAACTCTTTTGATAGGCGTTAGTATATCCATGTTCACATTTTGTGAATGATGTTCTTTATGTTTTGAAAATTTTCTTATAAACTAATAATCTATAGTATTTGACTTACTTTGTATGGTTAACTAATATATTCTATTTCAACATTTTGCAGACATCTGCAAACTTATAAGCAATGTATCATGCACAATTCCTGAGCTCACTTGCATCACACCTTCAAAGGTACTGAAATCAGTTCTAGTTTCCACTATAGTTGAAGGCGTGGATCTCACACTCCAACAGTTACAAATCTTTTCTATACACTATTTGCCATGTTCCTGTGGTATAACCTCTCTTATTCTTGCTCAATATATTGGCCCAATATCTTGCAGCTTGTAAAGTTACTTGAGTTAAGGGAAACAAATCATGTTGAGTTTTGCAAGATCAAAAGTGTCCTTGATGAGATCTTACAGATGTATAGAAGCTCTGAACTCAATGAGATACTAAGATTATTAATGGATCCTACTTGGGTGGCAACAGGACTGAAAATCGACTTTGATACGCTAGTAAGTGCTGAGGTTTCTTCTAATGATCCTCCTGGAATTATTTACTAAAGATTTTAATGACCATGATATATAATCATTTGAAATAGACATCCTTATGTAGATAGTTGGCTGTTTCTTGTTGGTGATTATCAGGTGAAAGAATGTGAATGTGTGTCATGTAGAATTGGTGAAATTATCTCTTTAGATGGTGAAAGTAATCAGAAAATGAGTTCTTATGTGAACATACCAAGTGAGTTTTTCGAGGAAATGGAGTCTTCATGGAAGGGTCGTGTTAAGAGGATCCATCTAATAGAAGCTTATGAGGAAGTTGACAATGCTGCTGAAGCCTTATCTTTAGCCGTGAGTTAATAATTGTAATCTTGTTTTGTATATGATGTTTAGTAATTATTACTGAGCATGTGGCTATTCTTTTAGGTTACAGAAGATTTCCTTCCTGTAGTTGTAAGAACACGAGCTACTACTGCTTCATTTGGAAGCCCAAGGGGAGAAATCTCATATGCTCAGGAGCACAAAGCTGTTTGGTTCAAGGGAAAACGTTTTGCACCAGCTGTTTGGGCTGGTACCCCAGGAGACGAACAAATCAAACAACTTCGGCCATCTATTGATTCAAGGGGTAGAAAGGTCGGGGAGGAATGGTTTACCACAGCGAAGGTGGAGGATGCACTTAGAAGGTTAATCATTTTGGCTTTGGCTTTAATAAAATTTTGTTATTCTTGTTACAATATTTATGCTTCTTTATTCTAATTTCAGGTATCACGAGGCATGTGCGAACGCAAAGTCTATGGTCTTAGATTTGTTAAGGGAGCTTTCTGCTGAATTGCAAGCAAAAGTTAATGTTCTCATTTTTGCCTCCATGTTGCTTGTCATTGCAAAAGCATTAGTTGCTCATGTGAGGTAGGTCTTACAATTTACAATTATCTGCTAGTTTGTAAGTTTCTTTATTTATCAGGTGATAATTTAAGATGTTAACTACGGTATCATCTGAAGACAAGCTAAACTGAACACTCTCTAATGTTGACACAGCGAGGGGAGAAAAAGAAATGGGTGTTCCCTACTCTCATTGAGTCGTTTGGTTCTCAGGTATCTATCAATTTACCACCTTTTTCTTAGTTCTGTTACATAGTTTCTGATACTCTTTGTGCACATAGTGTATGTCATTTCTGTTTAGTTTCTTCAATGTTGTCTTGTCTCCCGGACATCCACCAAATGTCCCATTTTTATGCGAGACTTTTGATATGCTATGGTAGGCAATAGAAAATCAAGTGATATAAAGGTTTCATACCATAGAAGGCTTGCCAGTTTGGCATCATATAACTTTGAAGTTGCGTGCAAGTATTTTGTTTTTATGTTAAAATTTCTGATGCAGGAAAAGGGACAAACAAATGGACATCAGGGGATGCAGATTACAGGTCTATCACCATATTGGTTTGATGCAGCTGAAGGCGGTGGTGTTCAGAATACAATTGATATGAAGTCGATGTTTCTTTTAACCGGACCAAATGGAGGTGGTAAATCAAGTTTGCTCCGTTCGATTTGCGCAGCAGCACTACTTGGAATATGTGGACTTATGGTCCCGGCTGAGTCAGCAATAATTCCCCAGTTTGACTCTATTATGTTGCACATGAAGTCTTATGACAGCCCTGCAGATGGGAAGAGCTCATTTCAGGTGGCATGATCATAAATTCTTACGTCTTAAAGCACCATTTGATATATACGTGTTCTAAATAGTAAAAAACCATCATTAACCGAATGATATATATCTATATTTGCATCTTGTGGTCTCAGATTGAAATGTCAGAGGTGCGCTCCATTATCATGGGAGCCACTTCAAAGAGCCTTGTTCTTGTGGATGAAATATGTAGAGGAACTGAAACAGCAAAAGGGACGTGTATTGCTGCTAGTATTGTGGAAACTCTTGATTCCATTGGTTGTTTGGGCATCGTATCAACTCACTTGCATGATATCTTCAAGCTACCATTGACCATAAGGAATACCGTGTTTAAAGCAATGGGAAGTGAATATGTAGATGGTCAAACTAAACCCACATGGAAGTTGATTGATGGAATATGCAGGGAAAGTCTTGCTTTTGAAACGGCTAAGAATGAAGGGGTTCCCAAGGCAATTATACAAAGAGCTGAAGAGCTTTATATTTCAATGAACACAATGGATGTGAATTTACAGAAGAACGACCTAAAAAATGAACTTCTTTCTAGTGCAAAGGGATCTTATAAAACAGACAATCAGCCAACTCTTGTTGAAGAAACTTCTGTTCTTTCGTTCACTGAATCGACAGACCAGACGAAGAAATTTTTGAAGGAAGTAGAAAGTGCTGTCAGCATGATATGTTCGAGAAGGCTAGTTGAGCTTTGCAAGATGAGAACTACATCAGAAGTTGTCATAAGATGTGTTGTAATTGCTCCTCGACAACAACCACCACCATCAGCAATTGGTGCTTCGAGTGTTTATGTGATTCTTAGACCTGACAACAGACTTTACGTTGGAGAGGCAAGTCATCTCACTTCACTATATACGTATTAATTTTTTTTCCAGAAAACTTGATTTTCCTCTTTGATAAATTGTCATTTCAGACTGATGATCTTGAGGGCCGGGTTCGTGCTCATCGGTCAAAGCAGGGAATGCAAAATGCTTCCTTCTTATACTTCTTGGTTCCCGGGAAGAGCGTGGCTTGCCAGCTGGAAACTCTTTTGATTAACCAGCTACCGAAATATGGGTTTCATCTCATGAATATAACTGATGGTAAGCATAGGAACTTTGGTACTTGTGATATCTCAATAGAAAGTGTAAGATTACACAGGTAATTAATAGAAGGCCCCATGTAAATTCTAGAGTACTTTGAGGTATTGTAGTTTCATATACTGGTGTTGAACTGTCATTTTGTTGTCAGCCAGCCAACACAATTATGTCAACCAATGATCGGTGGGCCTGGAGATTCTAGCTCGTTCCCTATCTTTTTATGACACATATATTGATCCTTTTTATTTTTTGATGGCCTGGTTTGGGTCATGCTTTGTTCTCAAGTCAGACATCAGAGAATTAAGCTAGAAGTGGAACGGGTCAAATGAGTCGAGAAGTTCTCCAAACTAATTTCTAATACATAGAGAGGCCATATCACCTGATAAGTAATGCAGTATTAAAAATGACCTGTTTCCGGAGTCCTCTTTGTTGATGCGGCATAAATTGCTCTATGCCTTGTTTGGGGACATGCATAACTATCCAGGGGCGCTAAACCTGATGATGCAAACTGCAAAACATAGGTCGATTGTTATACTTTAAGGTGGGTAATAAACTTCTCTATAACTTGTAAACGAGCCCGGCTCGAGTCGACTTAAGCTCGGCTCGTGGCTCGTCTGTTAGCTGGTGTGTGGACTTGCTTGTTTGGTATGTATAAATTATAACTCCAAATTATAGTTTAAATTAATTATAATCTATAATTATAACTTATTATTTAAGCTTAAATTTATTATTAAGCTAATATTCATATAGTTTATAATCATATGATTATTTAATAATCTGTTAATGAAAAACAAATATAAAAAGGGAAAAAATAATTTTAGGCTATCAACTACCTTTCTTATTTATAGAATATTATTGGTTTAACATATTAATTAAACAAATGATCAAATATTATTGAATTGACTACATGAATGGTTTTTGTGAGGTGTTCATATTGGGTCTCAAATTTGGAGAAACTTAGCTGCTTGTTAAATTATAACACTAATGGTTTTTGATATGGATGGATGTTAAGTTTTTAGTTAAGAGAATATATTACTAGTATTAGTATCCCGTGCATTACATGGGTTAAATAAATAAAATATTAAATAGTTTGTAATAAAAATTTAAAATTTATAAAATGATATGATTGAGTTATATATAAGTACTTGAAGTAAAACAACATTAATATCATTTTAAACTTTTGTTTATAAGATTATGTTATTTAATTGTTTTTTAAAACATATTGGTCTTTTGTTCTTTAATTTCATTTTAAAAAAAGAATCATCCTTATAAAACTTAAAAAATGGTATTCAAATATCTCGTATTTTTAATAAAAGATTTCTGTTCAAGAAAGTATTTGCGTCTTATATATTTTTTAATAAAAAATCTACTTAATTTTTTCAATATCTATTTTTTTAATTTGAAAATAATTAAAATAATATCATAACTATATATACAATTATCAGGAAAGATATGCGAGAAAATAAAAATAAGAAAACCTAATATGTTGAAATATGACATCTCAAAATCTTCTTTTATTATAGATAATAATTAAAAATTTCCTTTATATTTAAAAATTAGTATCTTTTTTAATTGCATATAATAATAATAAATGACATACTTCTACCCACCATAACCACCCCTCCCTTTCATCTTCCCTTTCCTCTTCTTTTCCTAGATCTGACCACTACCAACGCCACCCACCACTGTCACCATCTTTAGCAACCTTTTGTAACAAATTTTACAAACCCAACACTATTGCTCGCCATCTCCCTGTCTTCTTTCTCCTTCTCTGTTGCTCCAAATTTCTGATCCAGAGGCGAGTCAAACAAAAAACAGTACAAGAGAGTGACTCATCAAGTTTAGATTCATCACATTAGGTGATATAGCTTCATTTCTCTTCTCCTTAGACATGTAAGTTACAACCACAAGAAACTCGTTAGAGGTCCCTAGAGCTTGAGCTTCAAGGGCAGTCCGATGCTCAAGTCAGTATGTGCCTAAGATGTATTAAACATAACCATAGATGTATGAGAGTGAGAATGATGATGATGAGCGCGAGATGTTAAAGCTGAAGAAGATAAGTAGATGGTATTCTCTGGGAGAGCAGAGAGTTATGAATGAGTGTGTGCATAGGTCTTTACCTGGCATTAAAGATGGCATCTATAGTGCTTGTGGTAGTAAGTCTCTATACAATGATTCTATTATGGGTAACCTGTAGTCAAATATCTGGCCTGAACTCTCTTGGTCAGAGAGTTCTATGTCTATCTGGTGCAAAGGATTTATACATGAATTAACGCTTTTTGTATCCTATGGTTGACTTTATTCTATAATGATACTGACTTACTTTTATCAGATATGTCATTATCCATTTGATACTTTGGTTCTTTGATTCTATTGTTTTATGACCCGATAATATTCCGTTGATAGCTAATGACCATTTTTCTTTGTTACTAAGTTTCTTGTTCTCGCTTGTTCATTACTTTGAAATCTATAAGTATCAATCGTCGATGTTACTCTTTTCTACACCGAGCTACGATTTAGGAGTGTCATTTTTGTGCTAGCCGCGACCTAAGAAATCCTTTCTTTGACCAGCTCCTTTGAAATTCCTAAGTGTAGAACTCCAAACTACTTCCTCTATGTCAAGTCGCACCTGGGGTCCTCCCTTTGTGTCAGCTGAGGCTAAGGGTCTTCTCCTTGTGTCAACTGAACCTAATGGTATTCCCCTTATGTCAGCTGAAGCTAAGGTCTTCCCCTTGTGTCAGCCAAAGCTTAAGGTCTTCCTTTTTGTCAGCCGCAACATGTCAATAGGTTTTTGCAACTAAGTTAGAACTAGAGGGTTATGAGTCATGACCAGTTCTTAAGAGTTATTCCTTTGAGTTGCGGCTTGGGTTTACCATTCAGGTTGTGGTTGGCCGCTGTTGTCATTTAAAATTAAGCCACAGCTAAGGGGAGTCCTTGTATGAGATACAACTTGAATATACTTGCTAAGGATTATTCCTTGGGCAAGTGTTGGATTCTTGAGCCGCGGGTGAGTTTGCCTTATTCCACCTAGTTTCCTTTGCTCAGTGTAATCATATAATCATACCATATTTAATCTTTTTAATAATGATTTCTGTTGTATTTGGGGTGGTACAACAGCATGTCCTCCCAGTCCAATGCTATTGTTTTCACCATAACATTGGAATACAAATAATAATAAGAATAAAAGAAAGTTAGCCTTTAAAGGGTGTCCTTTTGCTTTCTTGCGTCATTCACACCAATTACATCAATTATATCTGTAGACAAGACAGTGCATAGCTTTTCTGATGAGTTCGACACAGTTGTCTTTCCTATGATGAACACCATTGTTGCTATGTCTGATTCGATTCTTGAAGATATCTAAATATTCGTTGCTCATACCGAAGTCTGATAGGTTTTGCTTATGCTTATGTTGATGATCCTATGTTCTCTTTTAATTTTGTTTACCTTGGTTGCTTTTGACTTTTGTGCTGTTCTAACTCTTGTCATTTGATGTTTTTCTTTTGAATGGAATTTTGTCATCCATGTTTGTACTAATGTATGAACTTTGTAAGTAGTGGTAGTTATTAGTATAAGAAATACATGTTAAACGTCTGAATGCGCCTCGGGCTTTTGTGACGTCAACCTTGACTAGTAAGTCGGGATTATAACGTCAGTTATGACTTGAGATAGGAAGGATCTTGGTTGCGGCTATCAGGAGGTGTGATTGGTGCCAAGTTGTGATTTTCATGTAACGATTATGATTGAAAATGGGATTGTAACTTGTTGTTGTGGTTTGTATCTCCATATCTCATTTTTATGCTTTCTTGGAGATCATATCCCATCTATAACAATACTTATTATTTCTCCTTATTGTTCCCATATTTAGTTTAATATTAGTTAATTTATTACTTCTTATTATTTCATATTTTTGTCTTAAGCCATTAACGGTTGCTAGTTCACCATTCTATGTTTTTAAGAAGGACAAAAATAAAAAAAATCGATCAAAGTAATGTGTTGGATTTATTCACTAGTGGTGATCATTTTAAGGACACAAAAAAAAAACCAATCAAAGTAATGTATTGAAGTTATTTACTAGCGGTGATCATTTAACTACTTCTACTGGAACTCGTGAACAAATATCATCATTTTTAGAAGATTTACTTCAAATTGGCGACACAAATGGTTAGCTTCAGGGGGACGTAAGCATCGTATTTAGAAATTTATATTTGTTATTTTTTATTTAATTAATTTAATTGTTTATTTTGAGCAACGTATACGGGTATGGGTGAACTATCTGTTATGGTCTAGACCTTCAAATGCACGATGGATAACTTTTCTTTCTTGGTTTCCTATCTATTTATTTGATAGAAAAAGATTATCTTTATATGCAGACGATTCTGCCTTATTGTATCCACCTATTCGTGATATTGATGAGGTAATTATAAAATTACTTTTTAAACATTTGCATTTAAGCATCTTGGCTGATTACCTTTTACAGTTATATATTCCAAGGAACGTTGAGTCAGAACATTAGATTTTGATATGGATAAACTTGTTAGCCTAGACTGTTACAATATATAATAGGTACCACTGTATTTTAAATTTCACTTTGATATTTATTTTTTAAAAATCACTCATAATACTAATTATGATTGTTTTAATAGTATGGCTAGATCTTATAAAAGTCAAACGGATCTGCATTGGACGAAATAGACCGCGGGATTTCGGGTTGGTTACATTTTCATGGATATTTGAAGATTGTAACATGAAAATCTCTATACCCACATCCCTTGAATGAATAACACCACCAAAGGTGCCAGAACAAGCCTTTGGATCACGAGACCGCAATGTTTGGGTGTGAATATCCTACAACCGTGAACTAGTAGAGAGAAGTTATGTTCTATTGAAGACGTATGCGTGACTGCTCAAAAATCTGGAGAAACATTAGCAATACAATTGTATGAAAATTTAACTAGTAGAAATAAAGTAGAATAAAATGTTGGCCATTTGTATTAAAAATTAGCACTAATAAAAATGATGTCCTATTGATTTATGTTTTTACTATAAATAGGACTTAATACCATCACACCAACACCATCTCAACAACATATTTTCACAAACACACACTACATTCCTCTTTACAAAAAATAATCTCTTCTTCCTCCATCCTACCCTCTCCCAAACCTTCTTACATTGTACAACGTTAAATTTTTTTTACCTACATCACAAAAATCAAAATGATTACGTGGCATTGTTCTTGTTTTATTTACCTACATTACAAAAATCATCAAAAGAAAATAAAGGATAAATGTTGGTAATCGATCAGTTATTGTAGTATAAACAGATTTCAATCTATTGCAGTTTTCCTTTGTATACTACTGCAGGACCGGTGAAGGAGGTCAATGCAATAATTTCACAGATGTTAGAAGAGTGTTGGAACACATAAGAGATCAAATAGGGAGCCGGCTTATGATGAAACAAAGAACACAAGTAAAGAACAGAACAAGAACAAGATAATATGGTTTTCAAGAATGATGTATATTGCTCTCAAGCTCTTACAAGTGTTACAAAGCTTACATTCTAAAGTTACAAGTACTTGAGAAACTTTATACTACATCCTACAACCGGCCATACTTTGAAGGCTAGCTGAAAACACTAATCTAGACAACAAGTAGAGTCAAAAGATAGATTGCCTTTGACTAATGACTATGACATGCCATAGCTCACATCCTAATATATTACGAAAAGAATAAAAGTACATAAGTAGGAAGTTACTGACATAAGACCTTAATCTACAGTTTGACAAAAGTATGGACTTTTTACCAACTCATATAAGTTGGTGAGTCTTCAGAGGTGGCAGTGGAAAGTAGTTCAGCTTTTGTCAAAAGGTGATTCAGAAAAAGCATGTCTTCTATGTCTTTGAAAGAAAACAGTCTTTGGCTTCACAAGACCTTGTCTTTGAAGCTTCAAAAGACTTCATCTTTGGCTTTGGAAGAATTGGTCTTTTGGCTTTGAAAGATTTGATACTTAGTATAATTCACTGAATTATATCAAATCTTCCGAAGTAACTTCCTTTTACTTCACATGTGCATGCTGAGAGCTCTTTGGTTGTATAAGCCTCTAAGTGTGATCCTTACAAACTCCCCCTAGGCTGATGCTACCAAAACTGAAGGAGAGCTTTGAAGCTTGATCTTCATTTTTTGATAGTCCTTATCAGAATCAAGACCATTCCCTTCATCAACAGTTGGTCAGGATTCCTCAGACTTTCAAAGTATCTCCTCATATCATAGAGATCATGCAGAGTAAGGTCAAGTATGTTTTTTCCAGAAGTACACAACTTGATCCCCTTGATCTCTAATGACATACCATCTATCTGGGTTAGTTGCAAATGCCCAAGACAGGATGGGTCTCTCAGCAGCAAGAGGCTCTACAATAAGTGGACTTTGTTGAGCAGCCTCTTCTTGATCACCCTTAGGATGTTCTGACCTATCCTGAGGTGTAGAGGTGGATGCCTTGGACTTCTTCTTCTTCTTCTTGTCTTTTCTAATGGCCATCCTCTTCCTCTTTATATACTTTAACTTAAAAAGCTAGCCTTGAGTACCAGATGGTTCTTGTTTGTCAGAAGATGAAACTGGCTGTGATGCAGCACTAGGTCCTGGTTGAGTTGTCTCTTGTGGTTCAACCTTGACCTCAGCTTTAGGTGTAGCCTGACTTGGTGGAGAATACAAGTCAACCAACTCACCCCTCTTGAACTTCTGGTTGATCACTCTAATTCTAATCCATGGTAGATAGAGACGTTGGACCAAGTCTCTTTTTGGAGAACCCATACAGCTTCAAGAAGCTCACCATCTTCTATCTGTCAACAGACTTCTTCTGATTTTCTCTGATGGTGGCTATTGACTTTACAACCTCTTCCGTCGTCTTCCTCTTAGAAGCTTTTTTCTCTTTTAGCATTTCTTGCTCAAGCTGCTTGAGGTATTCAAATTCAATGTATTCATAGGATAAGGGAAGTAGGTCTGCTGCCTGATAGAGGCCTATGGCACTCAGGTAGGTTATCATGTTTTTCCTGTCATGTTCCCTACCTACCTGAGTTTGTTGCTTAGTAGCCACAGCCTCTGCCTTAGGGCTTTCTTGAACTGGGGAGATGGTAGGAGCTTTGTTGAGTCTTTTTCTTCTTCTTTTTTCTTTGATTTTAAGGAGCAGTTCTACATCCTCAGCTTCCCTCCTCTCCTTTTACACTTCCTTGTCAGCCAGTTCATTTAGTTCTTCCAAGGGAAAAGAGATGAGTTCATCAACATTGTAGTTCCTGGACCCAAGATAGTTCAGCCTGGCTACCCTCAACTCATCTTCTTGAGTGTTTAGCCTGGGGAAACCTTGATAGCAGCTTCCATAAAGCCAGGGGTCCTATTTGAACTCTCTCCCCTTGCCTTCCTCTTCCTCTCTCTCTCTTCTCCTCATCAATTTTCTCAGAGGTCATTTTCCTCTTTCCTTTGTCAGTCACTGGCCTATGTGACTCAGGGTGGACAGAGCTTTGGTGTTTATTGCTTGGTTTTGCACTTGAGCTTTGGCCAGAGAGAGGCTATGAGACACCTTCACCAGCTGGTGCCTCACTGAGGGTAATGGGTCTTGAAGCAATTCCTATCTCAAGGTTCACAGATTCAACTACTGGGCCTTCAGCCAAGGTTTCCCCTTCGAAGCTAATCTTAGGGTCCACCTTAACATCCAGTTGACCAACAGTCTTTCCTGCTAGCCTCTGTCAATATGTTTGGATCTGTTCTTGAACTCTTCAAGCACTGTAAGGTTATATTAGAAGGCTGATGCAACCAAAGAAGCAAAAACAACCAAGGAGCTTCCTTCATGCATGCACTAATGTACAAGGAGAAGTTACTTCAGAAGTTTTACACTCATCACATAAATTATTCTAAGTGTAAAATCTTCCGAAGTCAAAGAACAAATCTTCAGAAGCCAAAGATGAAGTCTTCCGAAGCTTCAAAGACAAAGTCTTCTAAAGCTAATAAAGTGAAGACTGATTTCTTTCAAAGACAGAGAAGACATGCTTTCTCTGATGTACTTTTACATAAAGCTGACTTACTTTCTGCTGCAACTCTAAAGACTCACCAACTTATACAAGTTGGTGAAAAGGTCCATACTTTAGTAAACTATAGATTATGGTCTTGAGTCTGTAACTTCCTACTGTACCTTTTATCCTTTTTGTAATATATTAGGATATGAGCTATGGCATCATAGTCACTATTTAAAAGGCAATCTGCCTTTTGACTTTACATTGATCTTGTTTTCTAGATTAGTGTTTCCAGCTGGTCTTCAAAGTATGGCCAGCTGTAGGATGTAGTATAAAGTATCTCAGGTCCTTGTATTTCTTTTCATGCTTTGTAACACTTGTAAAAGAACTTGAGAGCAATATATAGCATTCTTGAAAACCATACTTATCTTGTTCTTGTTCTTAGTTCTGTTTCATTGTTTACTTGTGTTCTTAGTATCATTCATATAAACCCGGTTCCCTATTTGATCTGTTAAGTGTTCTAACACTCTCCTTATTGTGAGACTGATTGTATTGACCATCCCTTAACCGGTCCTGCAAGTACCCTTTCTTGAATTCTCTCAGCTAACCTTGTAGCTTGCCTAGATTGACTTGGGTTGGAAAGTGGCAAGTCAACTAGAGAGAAGCTCTCATAGTATCTCAAGTTGTGAAAGTTGAAGACTTCTTATTGTCCCTGAGACCTAGAGATTACCAGGGCTCTCCTATCAGCATCATACCTCCATCCTATTATTGGATTTTTAGCAGGGTAGGATGGGGTAGACATTGCCCTTGGTAGACCCTCCTCAAACAGGCTTTGAATCAGGGAATCCATATCAATATGAGCCTGAGGAGGTTGTTAAGTATGGACAACTGCAAGTGAGGCTGGTGAATCCTCTATGTTCATACTCTGGGCAGAATTCCCGGGTTCTATGCTTATAGATAGGACTTTCTCCCCCTTTCTGGTAGCATCACCCTCTTGCATAGGGAAGCTAAGGGTTAGGTCCACCACATCCACAGATTCTTTTGGACCTGGTTAAGTTTGCCTGATAGCTCTCTCAGCTAGCTTGCCCTTGAGATTGGTGATTTCAAGTTGCTAGTCACCGACCTGTCTTTGTAAGGTAGTCACCTGAAATTCCAGATGACTTACCTTAGAAGCTAAATAGGTGCATGTTTTTGATAGTTTTTGCACCTTTAGTTGCAGACTCCCCTCATCTTCGCGAGAATAATCATGAGGGGATGAGAGAATAGGACCAAAGTCTTCTTCCTTACCACCAGCTTGGGTTTTTTGGCTGCTGGATGTCCCCTCCACACTGAAAGCTTCAATAGAAGTGTCAATGGGCTGGGTTGCCATGGCTGAGGTCTTAATGATGTAATCACTTGCAAAAGTGAGAGCCTCTTCCATATGGGCCTCCTGAACAGGTTCAGGGAGGTCCACCTCAATTGTGGGTAGATGATGTAGGCTAGATATGGGTGATTCAGGAGCACTCATCTCTTATTGAGCAGGGGTGGAGAAGAGAGACTCATGATACTCACTGAAGCCCATATCTTCATCATCATAGAATTGAAGGTCAGGGATGGGTTGGTTTAAGTCTGATGACTGGGGATGGTAGCTTTCCCCTGAAGGTTGATCACTTGAGTTTTGAGACTCAGAGTGATGGCTTAAGGTTGGGGTAATAAGCTCATCAGGCTGAGCATGAGGAACCTCAGCACTGATCAAAGAAATGATAGGAGTGGTTTGCTCCTCAGGAGAATTGGGAGCTTTTATTTTCACTTCCTCCTATATGGATAGTAATATGGGGGCCAGCTCAACCTGAGTAGACTGAGCAAGGGTTTGTTTAGATTTTCTTGTGTAGGTGATGGTGATTTGTGGTTGTGTGGGTGGTGCAGATGTACAAGGTGTGGGTTCAACATTGGCTGGTGCTGCCAAGTTGTCACCTTGAGCAATAAGCTCTAACATTTTTAGGACCAGGGTTGTTTCTGCCCCTGAGAAGCCAACAGTGGACTTTCTTATTGTTTTGAAGATGCTGGGATTCATCTGTCCCAGTTTAAGAATATTACTTGTTCCCCTTAACTGTGAGCCAGTTTACAGTTAAGAATGTGTTGAACATATCTAGGAAACATATAATACTCTAAGGAGTTCAGGTTGGCAAGCAAGTTTGTATAAACAAACTGGGAATACATGAACTTGACCCCTTGAATCATCCCATGAACTATGTAGGATAAGTCCTCAGGAATTTAGTCTCAACCTCTATGTTTGTTGGATAGAGAGTGCATTACCACATGGAGGAGGTACTTCTATTGAGAGGAAACCTTACCAGTTTTAAAGGTTCTAACAGAGTAGTCCCCTTCATAGCCCATCTGCCAGAATTAGTTGTTTACAGTAGATTTGGGGAAGAACAACTCGCCTTCTGCATCATCCAGCCTCAGATGAGAGTTGATGGTGTCTGGAGTGATGAAAATTGTCCTCCCATGCAGTGTGGCAGACAGTGCCTTCTCACCATCCAAGATGACCTCTTGGTAGGTCCTCTAGAACTCTAGGAGTTGATCTTCATATAATGGAGGGTCTATTGTGAAGGCAGTGAGGTAGTTTGATAGAGATAAGAAGCGGCAAACATCTAAGAAACCTGGATCATTCTCAGATGATAACAGAGCAATTTGATTGTGTTGCTTGTGCAGATGCATGGAAAAATCTGGTTGGTTTCGGGGATCAAGGTTAAGCTAGGAACAAAGTTGATTTATGGGTGAATTTAGGGTTTGAACTTTTGCAGATGAAGAGGAAGGTTAAAGAGGGGGAACCATTGTACGAATATATATATGGTAAGGATTTGAGACAAAGTTAATGCAAAAGGATAAACTTTGAAATCCGTATGTCGGTCTCACCTCTGAAAAAGTGCCCAAAAGGTAGTTTTCTTGGAAGTCTAAAATCTTCCAAAGGTAATTTGTCTTCAGAAGGTTTGAGAAAAATTCTGAAGCCAATTTGACTTCAGAAGATATTCCTTAGCTTTACAAGAATTTGCTTCAGAAGAAAAATACTTAGAGTATTTTTACTACTTAGACAAATTTTGCTTCAGAAGATATCAAATATCAGAAATTTTATTCAAAGATAGAATAAAGCTTCCGAGACTTAAATTGCTTTCGGAAGAAAATAGTCATTCAAGACATATAAGTACTTAGTGACAGATTTAAGCTTCGGAATATATATCCGAATTTCTTCCTAAGGTAAATTTCTCAGAAGTAGTTATTTGTTATGAAGACATAATTTTCTTCCGAAGAAAACTTGATGTCTTCCGAAAGAAAACATATTTAAAATTCTCAAAATTCTAATAAATACCGTTTTGAAAAGTTTCTTCCAAAGTAAACTGGGCTTATATAGGTGATGATATTGACAACTTAAGACAAAGATATTTGAAAAAATAATCTTGAATTTAGTTTAAGAAAAATCTACTCAAAGTTAATCATCCCAATAGCTGATATAAGATACTTAAATCTCTGTTCATCAAAAGCTTTTGTGAACAGATCAGCATATTTTTTATTTGTGTTAACTTTGACTAGTTTTATCAATCATTTTTCAAAATTATCTCTAATAAAATAATACTTGATGTTGATGTGCTTTGTCTTTGAGTGCTGCACAGGATTTTCTATAATAAAGATGTCATTGTTGTTGTCTATGTGGATTGGAGTCTCTTTGAAGTTGAATCCATAGTCCAACATCTGATTCTGAATCCAAAGCACTTGAGCACAGTAGCTTGCAGCAGCAACGTATTCAGCTTTAACAGTTGATGCAGACACACATGATTGTTTCTTGCATTGCCATGAGACTATCCTTCCACTAAGAATTTGACATCCCCCAGATGTAGACTTTGCAGTCATGTTGCAGCCATCGTAGTTAATATCTGTATAGGCACACAGATTGAAGTCAGAATTTTTTGGATACCAAAGGCCCAGTTTGGGAGCACCTTTGAGATATCTAAGAATCCTTTTGATAGCAACCAGGTGTGACATCTTAGGGTTGGCTTGATATCCTACGCAAATACATGTAGCATACATGATATTAGGCCTGCTGGCTGTGAGGTACATAAGAGACCCAATCATAGCCTTGTAGATGTTTATCAACACACTCCCCCTCAAGATCAGACCTAGGGAGTGGTTTCTAGCTATGGGTGTCTTAGCAACCTTGCACTCAGTCAGATGAAATCTGGTAAGTATGTCTTGCATGTACTATGACCGGTTTATGAAGATGCCATTGTCAACTTGCTATACTTGAATTCCTAGAAAGAAATTGAGTTCCCCCATGGCACTCATTTCAAATCTATTCTTCATCAGCTTCTCAAAGTCTTTACAGAGTTTAGATTAGTTGACCCAAAGATAACGTCATCTACAAAAACTTGAACCAGCATCAAGTGATTTCCTGTTCCTTTAATGAAGAGTGTTCTGTCAATAGTACCCCTCTTGTATCCGTGCTGACAGAGATACTATGATAGTGTCTCATACCACTTTGTTAGAGCCTAATGCAGCCCATAGAAAACTTTCAGACATAATCAGGATGATCTGGGTCTACAAAGCTAGGTGGTTGTTTGACATACACTTCCTCATCAATCACCCCATATAAAAAGGCACACTTGACATCAAGTTAGTAGACCTTGAAATACTTGGATGCAGCAAAAGCAAGGAATATCCTAACAGCTTCACTAGGTGTTCTAGTTTTGATAATATAGAAAATATACATTTTTTAAGCTTTACTAGGTATTCATCCATCATTATACATAATCATTCGTTAAGAGGTTCTTTATCTTTCTTTCTTTCATTATCTTTCTCTTTCTTTAACTAGGATTGCAAAAGCAAGAGCCTACATTGTTGGTTGGCAACAGATGCGAACCCCTGTCGGCAAATGTTTATCATGGTAGCTAACCCATCGACAGTTGACCCACACTACTAGGCACGAAGCCTGCTCATGAATACGGGTCCCATTGATTTATTGGTCAATCCTAAGGATTAGACCCCAGATGTGCATCTTGAATCAACCACACATCAGTTGAGCTCGTGCACCTCATTCCATTGTGCTTGCAAGGCTTTTCCTTTAATATAAGGGCCCGGGGGTAACATTCTTTAGGTTACACTATCTTTCTTTTATTCCTTTATGACCACATGATTATGCATAATACTTTTAAGTTATCCGGTCATTAGAATCACATAACATGAAATATTATTATTCATAATAGCATCACATAAGAAAAGAATCAAACATTAGAAACATCAAACAAGCATAATCTTTTCTTATACATAAGTACTTAACACTTAAATTCTATTCCCAAAATTTGAGAATAATTCTAAGTGTCCACAGCGTATGAGTAAGTTATACAGTGGATGGCTTAAATGCTAAGTGTCCACAGCGCATGAGTAAGTTATACAGCGGATGGCTTAAATGCTAAGTGTCCACAGCGCATGAGTAAGTTATACAGCGGATGGCTTAAATGCTAAGTGTCCACAACACATGAGTAACTTATACAACGGATGGCTTAAATGCTAAGTGTCCACAGCGGACAGCAAAGGCCCACAGCGGACGACCAAATCCAAAGCGGATGGCTAAGGGTCCACAACGCATGAATAAGACACTAAGTGTGTCCAAAACAGTGTTCATAGCGTATGAATTAGACATTACCAAGTGTCCACAGCGGACAACCATAATCCGCAGCGGACAGTCTAAAGTACCTAAAGGGTGCACAACGGACGTGTTAAGCACTTAAGTGTCTACAGCGGACGTGCATGAATTCCTAAAGTGTCTACAGGGGACAAACAATGTCCATAGCGGACGGTCTAGATCACAAGTGTCCACAGCGGACACTTAGTATCCACAGCGGACGACATGCATAATTCTCTAAGTGTCCAAAGCGGACATACAAAGCCCACAGTGGACAACATGTTCCACCTGCAATCCAACTTACACAGTTTCTAATCCCATACATCATTTTAATCGTATTCTTAGCTTAGATCTATCAGTTATACACTTAGAACACCATAAACAACCATACAACTTCATAGAAATCTTTAAAACACATATATTTTGTGAAAACATCATTTTAGCAGTGGAAAACATAGCTTATCCAGTAACATCATTTTTCAGAATGCATATCTGCCCCAAACAAGTAGAAAATCAGTAAAAGTGGGGATCTAGAACTCACCTTAACAACTTTCAAGTCAAATACAGCAAACCCGAGAGCAATACCTGGAGTTCTAACACCTAAACACACATAAAGAAGTAACTAAATACATAGAAACACACAAAGATCGGTCCAGAAGTTAAAACCCAACTAAAACCGAGAATAAACACCTTAAAAATCTTACCTTCTTGAAGAATTCTTTCACTTTTTCTCTCTAGAACCATATGGAGCTTCTTCTCTCTTTCCAGCCGATAATTGTGCATGAGAGAGAGGGGTACGGGCGGCCATATCACTTTTTTTGAACCCATTACGGACAGGTTTGCCCCTTGCACACTTGTAACCCCTTGCTTTGAAATAATACCCTTTTTCTCCCTTACTTACTTTTCTTTTCTTTTTACTAAAATTTTCCGGATGTTACAGAATAAGTCCTTAAGACTATTCCCAAACATGTCTGTGTAGTCTATGGCTTCCTCTAAATCATTAAATGGACCAAAGTCCTCATCTGACTCCTCAGCAATAATCTTTTGCTAGAATGTGTAAAATTCTCTCTCGTAAGCTTCTTCAGTAGTAGGATCTAAGGATGTATAGTCAACTGTATCATCGGGACTTGATCCGGAGACATTAGCAGATCCCAATGATCTAGAAGGACCAGCAGCTAAGCCCATATCATTGCCTTGATTATCATCATCATCTTTCTTTTCATCTTTTTCATCTTTCTCATTATCATCACTATCATTACCATCATCATCTTCATCATCAGCATCATTAACCTCTTCCTCATCACTAAAATCATAATCTACCAAATCCAAATCATTATCATCATTAGTATGCTAAGGAATTGGTACATCATGTTCAAGCTATACAAATTCCTCTCCAGTATAAACTACAGGTTGATCCTCAGTAGCCGTAGTATGAACAGTTGTAGATGTCTTTTGATCAACAACAGCAGTTTTTGTTAACCTTTCTATAACAACAGGATCAACATCATGCTCTATAGTACCAACAGGATCTTGAATAGTTTCAGGAGTTATCTACTAGACTCTCCAACTTCCATGGTTCATTGATGTGTAAACGAAAAAGGAACACGAGAAGTGAGGCTCTAATGTTTTGCTCCAAAATCTGAATAGAGCTAAATATGAATTGTTACCAATGTTCAAGATTCTTGATCCACTCATCTTTCTCTAATATTTGCCTACGCAAATCATCAATAATCTGTGTCTTCTCCAACATCTCTTTCTCTAATGTACTGACTCTCTGCTCAAGTGATACACATGTAGGTGAATCGGTAGAAGTATTGGATTGCTACCTTATCTCAGGAGTAGTATTGATGAAATCATGCATCCTAAACATCTTATTAGGGCCTTGATCCCTAGATGGAGTACTCAATATATCATCAACAGTGGGCATGGCAGATGATGTTAAAGTGGTTAACTCGTAATGATCACTGGTGTCTTTTGAGGAATAACCTCACTAGCTATGACAGGAGTCTCTAACACAGGCACATCTTCATCAGTCGACACAGTGGTCATTGGGGTCAAACGCTTTCGTAACACACCTCGTCCTCTACCCTTCCCACGTGGACTATCGGTACACTTTCTCGCCGTTTTCTTCTTCCTTCTTTGAGTTGAAGGAGAATCTTCAGGTACAAAGTCAGCATCTCAGTCCTCAGCAGTGCGTTTAGTAGGAGTTTCTTGCACTCTGGGAAGTTTCTAAAGTACATAAGGGACATTCCCTATCTGATCACTATCAGTTTCACTACCCGAACTGATCTATGAGTCAATCTCATCATCAACTGACATCCTAGATGGGTTAGAGCTTTCAAGAACATCATCAAAAACTCTAATAAATGGACCAGTCTGTTCAGTCAAAGGGGACATATATTCAGGTTGTGGTGCTTCACCTTGATAACCCTCAACAAATCTGCCAAGTTTGGCAAAGTGTGATCCATCCCAGGCATTACCTCTAGCTCCCAAAAGATAAGTGAAAATATCTTTCTTCATCACCATGAAAGCATAGGTGGAAGAATAAGATATTGCTAACTCAGGATAAGCAGCATTCACAATCAACTGTATAAATCGGGGGTACATAATAAACTTCTTCCATATAGAGGCTATGACATTCTTCTGCATCTCTGAGAAAATGGCTTTGGATATGCTGTATGGAAGATCATCTACAGGAGATATCAGCAGGGATCCGAAACTACACTAAGGCTATCCATTCCAGCCTTTAAGTTGTTAAGACAATGTAGGATAAGTTTTGACTCTAAACACAGAACTCACTAAGTCTCACTTGATCGATGAAACACAGAATCTCAAACTAAAGTTGATAATAATATACGAAGTTAATGAACAAGAGAATGGTTTTCAAGATACTTGTATATATTACTTCTCAACTAAGTATTACAAGACTCTTAAGCTCATACTACATAAGTTACAATGAGAAACTATATATACTACTATCTACAGCCGGTTATACTTGGAAAACCAGCTGGAATCTACTGCTAGACAAATACTACATTGCTAGAAGTAAAGTATCTAAGATAAAATAATATCCTAGATAAGGTAGTCATGACAGGTCCATGACTTACCTTTTGGCACCAACTAAGAATGGTATCTGTACTAAGTCGAAAAGGTGAATAGTGGTTTAAAGTATGGTCAACTACATGGGTTAGGAAAAGCACCATGCAGTGTATTAAAGTCTGTCAGACAAACCATACTTTTGTCCAATGGTTCATAGTTGATTCTTCCGAAGTCAAATGGCTTCGGAAGAATAAGTTTTTCTGAGGCCATTTATACTTTGAAAGAAATAACTTCTTTTGAATCTTCTACAGGTCTTTATGACTTTATTCTTCTGAAGACTTTATCTTGGATCTTCTAAGTGTGAATACTTCGGAAGGAGAACTGCTTGGTCTATGGAAGACTTTGTTCTATCCTTCGGAAGTTCTTCATATACTTTGTAAGGAAAACTACTTAGTCTCAGAAGACTTAGTTTTCCTCTAGAAGCTCTTCAGACATAATGCTTCAAAAGATCTTTGACATAGCTGCAGAAGAGTAGTTTTGTCTTTGGAAGACTTCTTCAACTTGTACACAAAATTGTTCTATGTGTTGTTTTGGTTGCACCAGCCTCATATGATCCAACAAACTCCCCCTAGGTTGATGCTACCAAACTTCACTTCCTCATGCTCTTCAAGGCCTTCAACACCAGGGAAAGCAAATATCTATCTGTCTCTTTGTTTTTCCCTAATGTGGTGATGAGGAGTTTGTACAGGTCATTTGTAGATAATAAATCCAGTCGATTGCTCTTAATGACATGTACTCTTTGTTGCATCCCACCGAAGAGAGTTAGTTGATGGGAAAGGTGGTCATATTCCCATCTAACTATAGGATCTGAAGTGGAGCCCTCAACCATCTGTAGAAAGGTCTTCCTTTTTGTGGTTGTGCCTTCTTTAGCATCCTGTGCTCTCCTTTTCAACACTTCTTCAATCTTGGCCTACTTTGTGAGCTCGGCTAGATGAAGGCTGCTTAAATAATTTCTAATGTGAGCAGCTATCTCAGAGTTGGAGGGATTGGAGAATGTCTTCTCTGCTAACTCAGCAATCTCAAATCTGCTAGAATGTAGCAGAGATGAAGTGTCAGCCCTGGTAACTTCACCATTCTCCCTTTCCATAGCAAAGCTGTGGGAATCTTCATCGAACCTCCACTGGACAATTTGCTTTCTTGGATAGAGGGGTTTTGTTGGTAGTTTGTCCCCTTTCCTAGTGTCCAGCTGAGTCACCAGCATTCTTCTTAACTTCTTCCCTACTTCATTGAGAGTATCTGAATTTGTTGCAAGAAGTTAAAGAGCTTGGTCCAGTGTTCCTCTAGGAAGATCAAGGAATGCATCTCTTGTAATAGAAGTGGAAGAGCCATCAATGAAAGTTAGCTGGATAGACTCTTCCTTATAAGAGATGTCGCTCAGTGTTGTGCAATTTGTGAGCTTCTTCTTTATCTCCTTGAATTCTTCCAAGGTTAGGAGTTTTGATGGATCAGAGGATGGTTTCGTTTTTGAGTGGGTTCTTGGTTGTGTTTTGGGTCGTAGGATAGGTGGTGGTGGTGGTTGGTGGGAAGCAGTGGGTGATGGTATAGGTAAGGTTGATGGAGAAGGTTCAGGGGTGAATGGTTCTATTTTGATAGGGAAGGGAGACGGTGTAGGTTGTGTTTTGGGTGTTGGTTTGGGTGCCATCCTCTGAACACTAGGAGTTTGAGCAACCTCCTGCCTTCTTCCTAAGCTAATGTCAGCTTTGATGTCGCTGACATGTCGCTATAGGGTCTTGATCGACATGGGACCCACTTGCCTGCTGGAGAAGCCATGAGCTCGGAGATAGGATTTCATCCAATCCTTGTCTCCCTCCTTTTTGGCAGCCGCAAGTTCTCCCTTTACCTTTTTCTTTCTCTTCTCTCTCAACTTCTCCCTAGCAACCTTCTTCCTCTCCTTGTTGATTAGATCTTGTTCTTTGTGAAAAAGAAACAAGATCATGTCATTTTGGTGAGGTGCCAACTCCTCTTGAGAATAGCCTCTATTGCAGAGAAAGGCTATTCTCTCCATCCTCTCCCTTTCCATGGCTTCTTCCTTCTTCTTCCTTCTTTCCTCCTCTTTGGCCAACCTTGCTGCTTCTTCCTTTTCTTTGTTCAGCAAGGTTGCCTTTTCTAGTTTCACAAGCCCATCAGTTGGGAGTAGAAGAGTTTCCTTGTTAGCTGCTCCTAGGCTGATGAGCCTGTCAATGATTTCCACCCTCCTTTTATTGTTGAGACTTGCTTGGGCAACTGTTGCTGCTTTGCTACTTTCAGCCAACAACTTTCCAGTATCAAGTCTGCCTTTCTTCTTTAGCTTCTCTAATCTTTCCTCTTCTAGTAGCTCCTCAACAGTAAGCTTTCTTTTTCTCTTAGGATCAGAGGAAGATTCAACCTTTGGGAACTTGGGTTTAGAAGATTCAGGTTAGAGTGAGGGTGTTTGAAGTGGTGGTTCTTGTAAGAGAGGGGTTGTAAGGAAGTCCTCACTGTTAATCTTAGAGGCTAGTTCAAGGATTGCCTCTGTGATGAATAAATCACTCGACAATGAAGACAGTCCAATTATTCCTTCGGCAGCTTGGATTTCAGCCTCGAAAGTAACTGGAACTGCATCACCTGTCCCATCCAAATCAGTTGCTGGGCCATCAGTCTGTACATCCCCTTCGAAGTTAATCTTGGGTTAAGTAGAGACCTTAGGTTAACCGTCTTCCTCTTAGGGGTAGGTGGTGCATTCAGCCTTTGAAGCTCTTCAACTCCAAAGTAGGCAATAGCTAGATCAGGGTAGGGCTGTTCAATGGAGGAGCTCAACAGAAATTTGGTTAGAAATCTATTAAGATCTATGAGCATCCTTTGGCCCACCTGAAAGGTAATAGGAGCTAGTTGAGGGAAGACTCTTGTAGGGTGATGCTGTTGGGGGTAAAAGATAGATAAGGCAACAGGAGAGGTTGTTGCTATGGGGTAAGTGGGTTCCTCATGATGTTGTTTCTGTACATTCTCCTCCTTTTTGGTAGCATCATCTTGAGAAGTAGATGAGCTGGAGGAAGAACTTAAAGAAACCTGAATAGGTACGTGCCTGACAGACTTCTCAATCTGTGTCTCAGCTAGTTTAGCCTTGAGATATTCAATCTCAAGTTGCTAAGTGATAGACCTGTCCTCTAAAGTCTTAACCTTTGATTCAATGTTTGAGACTTTAGAAATCAGGTCTTTGATAATGAGTTGCAGTCTACCCTCATCTTCTTTTGAAGAATCATAGGGAGATGAGATAACATGCTTGGCATGTTCATCATCACCACCAGTTATGGTTTCTCGGCGCCCTGGATACCCTTCCCTACTGATGTTCTTTTTAGAAACATCAATTGGAAAGGTTGCCGTAGACTCAGTCTCACTGATGTCACCACTTTCTTGAGAGGCCAGTGAGACACTCTTAGTAGTGGCGGCTGAGCCTACATGAGTCACCTCCACACCAGTTGGACTCACCTCAGTTTGGCTGAACTGATGTTGGCTAGATATTAAAGGTTCCCTGGGGCTCACTTGATCTTGAGAGAGGTATTATAGATCAATATCATGGCCCTGACAGAACATAATATCCTCATCAGGTTGGATTAAAAGGCTAGTGAAGGATAGAGATGTTAATTCTAATGACTCGGGACCTTGGTCAGCACCTAATGGCTCTTCTGCAATAGCAAATGTGCCAAGGATATGGCTGTCCCTTTTTGGATGCTCAGGGGAGTGTTGGGACTCACCCTGAGGGCTAATGGCTTGGTTTTGGGCTTATCACGTTGAGACTAAGGAGACTCAACACTGATATTGAGGTCGATGGTGGAGGAAGGTGTGACCTCTGGCTGAGTGGGAGCCCTGATTTCCACTCGAGCCTTTTTGATGTGAACAGTGGGGACCTGATCAATCAGAGTAGATTGATCAGGGGTTCGCTTGGGGCGTCTGGTGTATGTAAATTTTATTGGGTAGGAAGAAGTAGTTAGCATTTGAGTGGGGAGGTCTGGTGTGGGTTCATCGCCTGCTGGGCTTGCAGGGATGTCACCAAGAGCCGTTGGCTCAAGCATTTCTGGGAGAAGATCAGTGAATCTCCTCGCGAAATTGGTGGACACCTTCTTCAAAGTCTTGAAGATGCCCAGCCTCATGTGTGGGATCATGAGAGTGTCTTCATGTTGTAGTCTGCACTGGTCCAGCTCATTGTTTATGATATGCTGAATGAACCGGGGATACATGAAAAATAAATCCCAGGTAAGATTTCCTCACAAATTGTTCAGCACAAACCTTGAATAGTTGAAGCGGAGGCCTTTTACCATTCCATGGATTAGGCATCCCAAACATATGGGATTTGATCCCAACCCCCTGATTTGTTGGATAGGCAGTGTAGAGCGATGTACAACAAGAATTTCTAGTTGTAAGAGAAATTAAACTTGTAGACAGTGGACTTGTGCACATCACCACCATATCCCATCTAAGTATATGTATTTGCTAGCTCAGATTTTGGGAATTCAGTCGGGGCGCCTTCGTCATGAAGCTCCAGATGCTCTCTGATGGTAGATTTAGAAATAATGATCTCTTGTCCTCTGATTCTCTACCTGATGACCCTCTTATTGTTTAGAGTTTCACAACGACCGTTTGCCCAAAATTCGGTCATGTGATTAGAGTATATGGTGGGGTTTATGGTGAGGGTGGTAAAGTATGTGGAGTGAAACAGAAAATTGATGTTGGGGGCAATGTCAGCATCCTTAAAAGAGTCAAGGATGGTGATTTGGTTATGTTGAGGATTGAGAGCCATTGTAAGAAAGTATGGTTGGATTAAAGGAATTTTAAGAGAGAGTGAAGACGATAATGGGAGTATTAGGTTTCAGTGGTGGTAAAAGAGGGTAAAGAAAGAGAGTCGGAAGTTTTAAATAGAGGGTAAAAGACCATGCCGATAAGGTGAAAAGACAGTTTGGGAGTGTACTTGAGTATGACGGTAAGGTAGATAATTTAAAATATTCCAAAAAGATCTTAATCTTTACACGGTGGGGCCCAAAGGTTTCCGTTACATAGTAAAAGTTTTATTCCGAAGAAAAAGTTGCTTCCGAGAGAAAAGACTTCTTCCGAGAGTAAGCTAATAGCCTTCGGAAGTAAATTTGATCTATGATCAAATATGCTTCCGAGGGTAAAAATTCTTTGGATGAGAGTACTAAAGTGAAGGAATTTACCTTTGGAAGATAGAAAGATCTCTTCCGAGAGTAAATTTCTTTTCGGAAGAATTTCCACTTAGAAGAAAAACTTTAGTAACAGGGCTTAGATTGTAATTAGACAACATAAACAAGACACATTTTAAAAGGTTTTCAAAAGAAATAAACTAGTGAATGTTAATCATCCCAATAGCTGTGATTAAGTATTTAAATCTTTGTTCATCAAAGGGTTTGGTGAACAAGTCAGCATATTGTTCATTTGTATTAACTTTTACTAGTTTAATTAAGTGTTCCTCATGAATATCTCGAACGGAATGATACCTGATGTCAATGTGCTTTGTCTTGGAGTGCTTGACTGGATTTTCTGTAATGGAAATAGCACTCGTGTTGTCTATGTGTATAGGAGTATTCATGAAGTTGAATCCATAGTCTAACATCTGATTTTGAATCCATAGCAGTTGAGCATAGCAGCTCGTAGTAGCAATGTATTCAGCTTCAGCAGTTGATGTAGAGACACATAATTGCTTCTTGCATTGCCAGGAAATAATCATTAGACCAAGAAATTAACATCCTCCTAATATGGATTTCTTCTTAATATTACAGCCACCATAATCACTGTCAGAGTATCAATAGAGATTGAAATCCTTATTCTTAGGATACCAGAGACCCAGTTTGGGAGCTCCTTTGAGGTATCTAAGAATCCTTTTGATGACAATTAGTTGAGACACCTTGGGAGCAGCCTGATATCTCATACAGATGCAAGTTACAAACATGATATCAAGTCTACTAGCTATGAGATACATAAGAGATTCAATAATTTCCCTGTACTGATCTGATCAGTATCCTCCCCCTTGGAATCAGGACATAAATTGTGATTTCTGGGTATTGGTGTCTTGGCTATCTTATAATCTTTCATCTTGAATCTTTCTAAGATGTCCTTGACATACTTAGACTGGTTGATAAAGAATCCTTTTTCCAACTGCTTCGCTTGAATCCTAAGAAAGAAATCCATCTTTCCCATGGAGCTCATCTTAAATTTCTTTCTCATGATGCTTTCAAAGTCTTTGCACATTTGGTCATTTGAAGAACCAAATATGATGTCATCGACATAAACTTGAACAAGCAGCATGTCCTTCCCAGATTTCTTTATGAACAATGTCTTATCTATGGTGCCTCTGGTGTAGCCCTTTTTCAGGAGAAACTGAGACAAAGTCTCATACCATAGCCTATGTAACACCCGAAAATTTAAAAAAAAATATAAAAAGAAAAGTAAGGGAGCAAACAGGAAGTTAGTTCAAAAGCAAAGGGTTAAAAGCGTGCAACAGCCAAACTTGCACATAGTGGGGCTTAAAATAAGAAAGGGCTGCCATACTTTCTTCCCCACAACATTCAACCTTCGGTTCTAGAGAGAGAGAGAAGCCCTCAACCGGTTTTTAGAGTGAGAAAGTAGAAGATCTTCAAGAAAGGTAAAGTTTTCAAGTGTTTCTTTCCTGTTTTCTGCTGGGTTTGAGCTTCTGGACCGAGATTCTGGTGTTTAGTGCTTGTTTTTGTGGGTTTTAGGTGCTGGAACTTCAAGTGGGCTCTCGGGTTTGAGGTGTTCTACTCGAAAGCTGTTCAAGGTGAGTTCTAGATCCCCTATTTTACTAGTTTTCTAAGTGTTTGGGGGCTGTTATGGATACTGGGCAGAAGGTTTTCTAAACTAAACTATAAATTTTGACATGATGTGCGACTGGGTGTACGTTTTTAGATGTTTTCCTAAGATATGTATGATGTTTAGTTTGTTCTAAGTGCATAGTATGATAGATCTGTGCTAAGGATGTGTTAGAACGATCATTGGGGACTTGAAATGGCATAAGTTGCATTGCACATTTGCTACAGTTCATCCACATTTGCTACAGTTCATCCACATTTGCTACAGTTCATTCGCATTTGCTACAGTGTCATCCGTATTTGCTACAGTGTCATCCACATTTCTTTGGGGACTTAGTTTTTTTATGAAATTTGGGAAGTAGAATTTAAGTGTTAAGAAATGATGTCTTGTGGTGGCTTATGGTTATTTATGATGTGTATGCATTGTGTGCTGTTATGATGATGATGTTGTTCCATGCTATGTATATGATGTGACTTTATGTGGTATGTTATACTTATGTACGTAAGTAAAGTATCACGTAATGAAAGTGAAAGATAACGAATGACGAATTGGAAGAAATGAATGATGGAGTCCTTGTCACGTACCCCGGTACTTTGTCAGCTTTTGCTTGATGTGGGGTTTACTTATAAACCCGGCACAGTATCGGCTTTTGCTTGATGTGGGGGTATAGCGTATGAGTTGTGAGAAGATCCTTGTCGCGTACCCCGGTACTGTGTCGGCTTTTGCTTAACGTGGGGGGTTTACTTATAAACCCCGGCATAGTATCGGCTTTTGCTTGACGCGGGGGTGTAGCGTATGGCATGATCTAGTTAAGGGTGGAAGATATTAATGAAAGAAGTATGAATGATGAACGATGATGAAAGATAATAATTATTACCAAGATGTATGTATGATGTGTGATCACGTACGAAAGTAAAAGAAATGTTTTAAACGGAAGTAAAGTATTTTAATATAAAACTAGAACTCACTCAGTGTCGTTGACTTTTGTGTGCATAATAGTTAGCAGGTAACCGTTTGACGCTGAGGAGGTACAGGCATGGATGCATAAGCTATTGGGAATGTTTTGAGTCTGGCATCCACATTTTGAGATGATATTGTATTAATACAATTTTTGATGATGTGATTTAAAGATATGATGTATTGACATGTTTTTAATTATTAATGAAAAGTTTAAATTTCCGCTGCAAAATGATGAATTTTATATGTTTTATGCGATGATTGACCAATTGTAAGCATCCCGAGAACGGGGCCTTACAAGTTGGTATCAGAGCCAAAGTTTAAGAGAATTGGGTAAAATATTTTCAAAGAACCTAAACTTAAACTGAGAATGGGACGAAAGGAAAAGGGATGCTAGTCCTAGTAGCTACATGCCTGCAGGTAAAGGTTTTATGTAAACATTTTATAAGGGTTAATAAAAGGGAATTATGTGCGCATGCTATATGGATTATGTGTTCTTTGTAGATTTGGATACTGATGTAGTCAGGAAAGGAAATGCTTAGGGAATAAAGAGTAAAGTAAGTGTCTAATCACAACTGGCCACTGTAATTAGGGACTTACTATACTTGACATAATCTGAGCTATTACCTTGAATGACCGTGTTGGTGTTTGAATCTTGTAGAGTTTAGAGATGGCTAGTGGTAGATCTTTGAAGGCTTCTCGAGATGGAGGTCATGGTGGACGTGGTGTTAGACCGCGTGTCATAAGGAACAGGGCTAAGACTACCAAAATGGCTCCTGAAGAGCCCGAGCCTCATCACCATGACGGTGAGGATGAGAGTGCTAATCTGAGGGCCTCAAGGAAGGAGGCAATAGTGCAGGAAGTTCATCAGGTCATGTAGACAATTCTGGCGTCGGTGGTGACTGAGGTTATTAAAGCTGTGAGGGAAAATGAGGAGAAGGAAAAACAGGAGAAGGAGAATGCCAATAGGCGAGAGGACAGAGAAGGAGGTTCAAGAAAAAGGGAGCAACCAGAGACTGAGATGGTTGTTTCCAATGACGATGAGGAGGAGGAAGCAGTGCAGGAAACTGCAAAGGGGTGCAACTATTGGGCATTCCAGAGATGCAAGCCCCTGACATTTGATGGGAATGGGAGTGCTGCTGCTGCTCACCGATGGGTGAGAGAGATGGAAGCTGTGTTGAATATCATCGAGTGTAGGGAGGATCAGAAGGTGAAGTTTGCTACCCACTCATTTGTGGATTCGACCTTGTGCTGGTGGGACAACATTGTCTAGGTCAAGGGTAGCAGGGCAATCGGGAAGATAAGATGGGGTGAACTGAAGAAGATGGTGATCGAGGAGTTTTGTCCTTATAGAGAAACTCGACAAGATCGAGAGGGAGTTCCTGCAGTTGGAGGCGGGAACTATGACGCACCAGTAGTACACAACTAAGTTTAATGAGATGGCAAGGCTGGTGCCAGAGCAGGTGACACCCGTGTCACGGAGAATAAAGAGATACATTCAGGGGTTGCCGGCGGATATCTGTAGACATCTAATTTCCGCCTGGCCAGGCACGTTTAGGTTGGTGGTCGATCTGGTAGGGAGACTGTATGACGAGAGGGAGGAAGTGACTACAATAGAGGTGAGTAAGAAAGGTGATGGTGACAGAAACTGGAATGGGGAACGATTTGGTTGTGGTGGTTTCACTCCAAAGAACAAAAAGGCAAGGGTGGATGACCGGAGAGTAGTGACGATAGGTACAGGGATAAAGAGGTGTAATAAGTGCGAGAAGGAGCATGTGGGGGAGTGTAAGCGGGGATCGAACATCTGCTTTCAGTGTGAAAGGGAGGGCCACATGGCAAGGGATTGTCGTGTGGTGTAATGTTACAACTATGGCGAGACTGGGCACATGAGCAGAAACTGCAAGAAGTCAAGGGCTGAGAGCTCCAGGGCAAAGATAGGGACTGAGAAGGTGGACTTCAACGTGGTGCTAATTATATTCTTGGTAAACTAGACTTGTGCCTTTGTACTTTTTATTCTGGTGCTAGTAGGAATTTTATTTTTGCTGCCTTCTGTGATAAGTTGCCCGCTAGGAGTAGGAAGATTGATGAGCCCTTCGATGTAGAAACTGCCATTGGTAAGTCGATCAGGATTTCTATTATGGTTGAAGACTGTGACATAGAGTTGAAAGGCCATGGGTTCTCTTCTAGGTTGTTCGTGATGCCCTTAGGCAAGTTGATATAGTCCTAGGGACGGATTGGCTAACGGCCTATGAGGCAAACATCGTGTGATGCAAGAAGATGATTCGATTGACCGCGCCCGATGGGAGTTCGGTGACCATCTATGGCGATAGAGTTAGTACAATCTCGAAAGTAATTTGGATGGTTGTGGCAGAGACGTGGAAGTGGTGACTATCTAGCCTATGTGAAAGATGTGGATGCGTCAATACCATGATGGCCCGACGTACCGGTTGTGTGTGACTTCCCAGACGTATTCCCGGAGGATCTATCAGGTGTGCCACTGGACCGCGAGATCGAGTTCCAGATCGAATTGATACCTGGTGCCTAACCTGTTGCTAAGGCATCGTATCGTTTAGCTCCCTCCGAGATGAAGGAATTGATGACTCGGCTGCAAGAGTTGTTAGATAAGGGGTTCAGTCGATCGAGCATCTCTCCATGGGGTGCTCTGGTCTTATTTATGGAAAAGAAGGACGATAGCATAAGGATGAGCATCGACTACCGTGAGTTGGACAAGCTGATTGTGAAGAACCGGTATCCATTACCGAGGATTGACTACTTGTTTGATCAGCTTCAAGGTGTCAATTAGTTCTCGAGGATATATCTCTGATCTGGTTACCATCAATTGAGGTGGAGGAGAAGGATATTCCTAAAACAACTTTTCATACGTGCTATGGACACTACGAGTTTCTCGTGATGTCATTTGGTTAACCAACGCGCCAGCTGCTTTTATGGATCTGATGAATTGGGTGTGTTGACTTATGTTAGATAAGTCAGTGACTGTGTTCATTGATGATGTTCTGATTTATTTATAGAGCGAAGAGGAACTTGTCGGTCATATCTGGGAAGTGTTGGACACGCTTCGAAGGGAGAAGCTGTACGCCAAGTTCTCCAAGTGTGCGTTCTAGTTATGCGAGGTTCAGATTTTGGGTCATGTGGTTAATCCTGAAGGGATTACGATAGACCTGACAAAGGTTGAGGCGGTGATGCAATGGAAGTCTCCAAGGACGCCATCTGAGATTTGTAGTTTCTTGGGTTTGGTGAGTACTACAGGATAATTATCCAAACTTCTCTAAAGTGGCGGCTATGGTCTTTGCATTGAAGGGATGGAGGCCACTTGGGAAATCAGAGGAGGAAATGAGATAGCACTACCCATATCTCTTTAAGGAGTGACAAGTTTTGGGGACGAAACCTATATAAAGGGGTGGACTTGTAACACCCGGAAATTTCAAAAAAAAATATAAGAAGAAAAGTAAGGGAGAAAACAGGAAGTTAGTTCAAAAGCAAAGGGTTAAAAGCATGCAAGAGCCAAACTTGCACATAGTGGGGTTTAAAATAAGAAAGGGCTGCCATACTTTCTTCCCCATAACATTCAACCTTCGGTTCTAGAGAGAGAGAAGCCCTTAACCAGTTTCTAGAGTGAGAAAGTAGAAGATCTTCAAGAAAGGTAAAGTTTTCAAGCGTTTCTTCCCTTTTTTCTATTGGGTTCGAGCTTTTGGACTGAGATTTTGGTGTTTAGTGCTCGTTTTCGTGGGTTTTAGGTGCTGGAACTTCAAGTGGCTCTCAGGTTTGAGGTGTTCTACTCGAAAGCTATTCAAGATGAGTTCTAGATCCCCTCTTTTACTGGTTTTCTAAGTGTTTGGGACTGTTATGCATACTGGGCAGAAGGTTTTCTAAACTAAACTATGAATTTTAACATGGTGTGCGACTGGGTGTATGTTTTTAGATGTTTTCCTAAGATGTGTATGGTGTTTAGTTTGTTCTAAATGCGTAGTATGATAGATCTATGCTAAGGATGTGTTAGAACGATGATTGGGGACTAGAAATGGCATAAGTTGCATTGCAGGTTAGTTTTTGTTCATCCATATTTTCTACAGTTCATCCGCATTTGCTACAGTGTCATCCACATTTGCTATAGTTCATTCGCATTTGCTTTAGTGTCATCCACATTTCTTTGGGGACTTGGTTTTTTTTATGAAATTTTGGGACGTAGAATTTAAGTGTTAAGAAATGATGTCTTGTGGTGGCTTATGCTTGTTTATGATGTGTATGCATTATGTGCTGTTATGATGATGATGTTGTTCCATGCTATGTATATGATGTGACTTTACGTGGTATGTTATACTTATGTACGTAAGTAAAGTATTACGTAATGAAAGTGAAAGATAACGAATGATGAAAATGGAAGAATTGAATGATGGAGTCCTTGTCGCGTACCCCGATACTGTGTCGGCTTTTGCTTGACGTGGGGGTTTACTTATAAACCACAGCACAGTATCGGCTTTTACTTGACATGGGGGTATAGCGTATGAGTTGTGAGAAGATCCTTGTTGCGTACCCCGGTACTCTGTCGGCTTTTGCTTGACGTAGGGGTTTACTTATAAACCCCGACACAGTATCGGCTTTTGCTTGACGTGGGGGTATAGCGTATGGCAGGATCTAGTTAAGGGTGGAAGATTTTAATGAAAGAAAGTACGAATAATGAACGATGATGAAAGATAATAATTATTACCAAGATGTATGTATGATTTGTGATCACGTACGAAAGTAAATGAAATGTTTTAAACGGAAGTAAGGTATTTTAATATAAAACTAGAACTCACTTAGCGTCGCTGACTTTTGTGTGCATAATAGTTGGCAGATAACCGTTTGACGCTGAGGAGGTGCAGGCATGGATGCATAAGCTACTGGGAATGTTTTGAGTCTGGCATCCACATTTTGAGATGATATTGTATTAATATAATTTTTGATGATGTAATTTAAAGATATGATGTATTGACATGTTTTTAACTATTAATGACAAGTTTAAATTTTCGATGCAAAATGATGAATTTTATATGTTTTATGCGATGATTAACCAATTGCAAGCATCCTGGGAATGGGGCCTTACAGCCTAGGTGCTTGATGCAGCCCATAAAGAGCTTTATCCAGTTTGCACACATAGTTGGGATGCTGTGGGTCTTCAAATCCAGGTGGTCGACACACATAGACTTCTCTGTCTATATTCCCATATAAAAATGCACATTTGACTTCAAGTTGATAGACTGTGAAGATCTTGGAGGCCGCAAAAGCAAGGAAGATTCGCACAGCTTCAAGTCTTGTATCAGGTGCAAAGACATCAGTGTAATCTATGGCTTCTTCCTGTGTGTATCCTTGAACAACAAGTCATACTTTGTTTTTGACGATCAAACCTCTATCATCTTTTTTGTTTTTGAACACCCACTTGGTGCCAATAGGGACTTGACCAAGTGGCAAAGGACATAGGTTCCATACCTTTTGCCTCTTGAATTGAAGCAATTCCTCTTGCATAGCTTCAATCCAATTGTTGTCCTTGAGGGCTTCTTCCACCTTCTTTGGTTCCATTTGAGAGAGAAAGCATGAGTACAAACATACATTCCCATTATGGGTCTGACTTCTTGTTCTCACACCTTTTGATACATCCCCAATGATGTTTTTAGCTGGATGAGTGTTGTGTATCCTGAGCCTATGAATTACATCTAATTGCATAGACAAGTCTAGATTTGAGAAGTTTTGCTCAGAACTTCGAACATCTTCTCCAGCTGATGTCTCACATTCATTCAATGAGGACTGATTGAATGAACGAGTGACATCATCAATGTCAGTGTGCTGTGAAGCCGCATCAACAGTTGCCTGTTCCTCCATGTCACTATCTTCATCAGCTTGGTGTTGAGAGCTTGAATTGTCAACCTCTAGGTTATGAGGCTTAGTGAGTTGACAATGTGTCGAAGCTCCTTTGTTTCCTGAGATACTCATGCTTATAGGACTTTCAGTAGTAGGAGCTTGTTCTTCATTTCTTCTTAGAGAACGGGAAATAGATCTGGGTAGCTCAGACAATTGATCTTCATATGGGTCACTTTGAGTTCCTGTTCCAGCTGAAACATTCTCACAAGATGGTTTAGAATAGTTTGGAAACAATTCTAAATCAAAAATATATTCAGGTCCAATTCCTCTAACACAAGGAGTATGCTCATTAACAACAATGTTGGATGATTCCTCAAACTGTTGAGTTTTGATATTATACACTCTATAAGCAATAGAGGTGGAGGAATATCCTACAAAGATAGCATCATCCGACTTTTCTGCAAATTTTGCTAAATTGTCCTTTGTGTTGAGTATGGTACACCTGCTGCCAAAGGTCCTAAGAAAGCCAATGAACGGTAGGCTCTTGTTCCATAGCTCATAAGGGTTCTTCCCATGAGGCTTAACAATGCGAACTCTGTTTTGCACATAACATGCAGTGCTGACTGCCTCTGCCTAGAAAGTTAGAGGCAGCTTTGAATCAGCTAACATTGTTCTTGCAGCCTCAATAAGTGTCATGTTCCTCCTCTCAACAACACCATTCTGTTGAGGAGTTCTAGGAGCACTATATTGTCTGGCAATCCCGTTTGAGTTACAGAATAAGTCAAGAACTTGATTTTTAAACTCATTCCCTTGATCACTTCTAATGATTTTCACCTTGTGATCCTTTTGATTTTCAATTTTAAGAATAAAAGATTTTAAAGTTTCAGCTATTTTATCTTTAGTTCTTAAAAAGAATAGACAAGTGAATCTTGTAAAATCATCAACAATCACAAGGCAGTATGATTTCCTTCCAATGCTTATTATACTTGTGGGACCAAAAAGATCCATGTGCAATAAGTGTAATGGAGTAGTGATAGAGTTAACTTCTTTGTATTTATGAGTGACCTTGTGTTGTTTTCCTTTTAGGCAAGCAATACAATTGTCTTTACAGAAAACTCCTTTTTAGGCTCACCATGTACCAAATTATTTTTAATCAAATTGTTCATGGTTATAAAATTAACATGCCATATTCTTTTATGCCAAAGAGTTGACTCATCACCATTGGCTTTGGAAAGAAAGCATGATACTTCACCCAGTGGGGAAGCACTGTTCATATCTAGCTTGTACATATGCCCTCTCCTGGGAGATCTAAGAAGCACCAATTCCTGAGTAATTGTCATCCCGGGTTTGAGGATAATGCACTCATGTTCTGTGAAAAGCATTTGGTGCTTTTGATCACAGAATTGAGAAACACTTAACAGATTGTGTTCAAGCTGTTTGGCAAAGTTTACTTTATCAACCTTTAACTTACCATTACATACACTACCTCTACCAGAAATGTATCCTATGGCTTTACCTCCAAACTGAACAGGACCTCCATCAAAATGTTCAAATTGCTGAAGAAGAGATCTATTCCCTGACATGTGCCGGAGGCATCCACTGTTTACAATCCATATATTTCCATTCTTGTCATGTGGATGTCCCTGCACATAAAGTGATATGATTAGTTACTATTGGAAACCCAAGCCTTGTTGGTCTTGGGTTCTTCCAATGTAGATGATTTAATTGAATCAGAGTATAGGCAAGTGGGTTTAATTTGTGTTTGTGAGGAAGAGGTACTGGCTGTAGCATCTGTTTTGTTCTTCCATACCATCCTATGGTTGACCAGTGTAGATGAACCTGAAGAGGATAGAGCAGCATGACCTTCTTCCGAGACTACTTTCTTTTTGGAAGATTTCAAAGGATTCCTTTTGTTCCTTAGTTTGTTCTTTGGCTTGTTTTCCGAAGCTATTTTTCTTTCAGAAGAATCATTTTCTTCCGAAAGCAACTTAGCTTCAAAAACAAGCTTTCCTTTCCTTGTCAGTGGAAATTTAAACTGTTCATTAATAATTAAAAACATGTCAATACATCATCAAAAATTGTATTAATACAATATCATCTCAAAATGTGGATGCCAGACTCAAAACATTCCCAGTAGCTTATGCATCCATGTCTGCACCTCCTCAGCATCAAACGGTTACCTGCCAACTATTATGCATACAAAAAGTTAGTGACGTTGAGTGAGTTCTATTTTATTAATAAAATACTTTGCATTACCTTAAAACATATCCTTTACTTTCGTTCGTGATCACACATCATACGTACATCTAGATAATAATTATTATCTTCATCATCGTTCATCATTCGTACTTTCTTTCATTAATATTGTCCACCCTAATCTAGATCCTGCCATACGCTATACCCCCACGTCAAGCAAAAGCCGATACTTTGTCGGGGTTTATAAGTAAACCCGCACGTCAAGCAAAAGCCGACACAGTACCGGGGTATGCGACAAGGATCTTCTCACAACTCATACGCTATACCCCCACGTCAAGCAAAAGCTGATACTGTGCCGGGGTTTATAACTAAACCCCCACATCAAGCAAAAGCCGACACAATACCGGGGTAAGCAACAAGGACTCCATCATTCGTTTCTTCCATTTTCATCATTCATTTTCTTTCACTTTCATTACGTAATACTTTACTTACGTACATAAGCATAACACACCACGTAAAGTCACGTCATATACATAATATAGAACAATCACCATCATACAATGCATACATACCATAAACAAGCATAAGCCACCATAAAACCTCTTTTCTTAACACTTAAGCTCTACTTCCTAAAATTCCAGAAAATCCTAAGTCCCAAAAAAATGCGGATGAACTAAGTAAATGCGGATGAACATACTTAGAAAATATTCTAAGTGTCCCAAAGAAACGCGCATGAACACTGTAGCAAATACGCATGAACAAAACAATTGAAAGTCTTCAGAAAATATTCTAAGTGTCTAGGGAAGTGCGCATGAACCAAATGAGGATGACTGAAGTAAATGCGCCTGAACACTGTAGCAAATGCGCATGAACAAAACACTTATGCGAATATTCAAATCTAAATACGGATGAACTAAACCAAACTGCAGTTGTAACTTATGCTATATTTAGTTCCCAATCCTCATTCTTGCACATTCTTAGCACAGATCTAGCATGCTAAACACTTAGAACATACTAAACATCATACACATCTTAGAAAAACATCCAAAAATATATACCAACAACACCTAGTCACACATCATGTTAAAATTCATTGTTTGGTTTAGAAAAACCTTCTGCCCAGTATGCATAACAGCCCCAAACACGTAGAAAACCAGTAAAAGAGGGGATCTAGAACTCACCTTGAACAGTTTTCGAGTAGAACACCTCAAACCTGAGAACCCACTTGAAGTTACAGTACCTAAAACCCATGAAAACGAGCACTAAACATATGGAACTCGGTCCGGAAGCTCAAACCCAGCTGAAAACCGAGAAGAACAACTTGAAATCTTACCTTTTGAATATTTTCTTCCACTTTCTCTCACTAAAACTGGTTGAGAGCTTCTCTCTCTCTCTAGAACCAAAGGTTACAGGAGAGAAAAGAGGTTATGGGCGGCCATACCCCTTTTAAACCCCACTATGTGCAAGTTTGGCCCTTGCATGCTTTTAACCCCTTGCTTTTAAAATAACTTCATGTTTTCTCCTTTACTTTTCTTTTCTTTTCTTTTTTTTTTTGAAATTCAGGTGTTACACCCTTTTGTCTGGGATCTATCTTCATCCTAGACTCAGTAACCATCTTGGCAGTTTTCTTTGCTGCCTTGATCTTGTTCTTTCTTTCTTTGGTGGTTAGGGGTAGGACATCAGCGGTGGGAATGAGGTTTTCTACCTTATCCTTCCCTGTGGTGGTCACCATAGTTGCATCATTCTTTTGCTTATTAGGTAGTGGGTCAGCAGTTGGAACCTCTTGCTCATGAGTGCCACATCTTGGCTATCTAACAGACACATAAGAGTGTGGTGGAGCAATTTCATTGATTCCCAACCCACTTTTGTTTTGATAACACACCTTATAGTGGGAGGATGATACAATGATGGTGTTGAAGTTATGCTCTTCAATAGCATACTTCTTTGCTTTAGCCTCAGCTATTATTAGCTGGGCTTGAGCCTCAGTCAACTTAGAAATCAAATCCTTTATTTGAGTCTTGTAGTTTGTATGTTCATGTTTTAAAGAAGAAACAGTTTTCTCTAACTCTTCAATTTTGAGTTTATAGTCAGATTCTTTATTCGAGTCCTAATTATCATTATCATCTTTCTTATCATCTTATCCATCTTTCTCATTATCATCACTATCATCACCATCATCATCTTCATCATCAGCATCATTAACCTCTTCCTCATCACTAAAATCATAATCTACCAAATCCAAATCATCGTCATCATTAGTATGCTAAGGAATTGGTACATCATGTTTAGGCTCTACAAATGCCTCTCCTGTATAAACTACAGGTTGATCCTCAGTAGCCGTAGTATGAACAGTTGTAGACGGCTCTTGATCAACAACAGCAGTTTCTGTTGTCCTTTCTATAACAACAGGATCAACATCATGCTCTATTGTACCAGCAAGATCTTGAATAGGATCAGCAGAATGCTATCTGCTAGACTCTCCAACTTCCATGGTTCATTGATGTGTAAACAAAAAAGGAACATGAGAAGTGAAGTCTCTAATGTTTTGCTCCAGAATTTGAACAAAGCTAAATATGAATTGTTATCGATGTTCAAGATTCTTGATCTGCTCATCTTTCTCTAATATTTGCCTACGCAAGTCATCAATAATCTATGTCTTCTCCAACATATCCTTCTCTAATTTACTGACTCTCTACTCAAGTGATACACCTATAGGTGAATCGATAGAATTCTTGGCTTGCTGCCTTGTCTCAGGAGTAGTATTGATGAAATCATGCATCCTAAACATCTTATTAGGGCCTTGATCCCTAGGTGGAGTACTCAATATATCATCAGCAGTGGGCATGGCAGATGATGTTAGAGTGGTTGACTCGTAACGATCACTGGTGTCTTTTAAGGAATAGCCTCACTAGCTGTGACAGGAGTCTCTGACACAGGCACATCTTCATCAGTCTACATAGTGGTCACTGGGGTCAAACGCTTTCGTAACACACCTCGTCCTCTACCCCTCCCATGTGGACTATCGGTACATTTTCTCGCCATTTTCTTCTTCCTTCTCTGAGTTGAACGAGAATCTTCAGGTACAAAGTCAGCATCTCATTCCTCAGCAGTGCGTTTAGTAGGAGTTTCTTGCACTCTAGGAAGTTCCTAAAGTACATAAGGACATTCCCTATCTGATCACTATCAGTTTCACTACCCGAACTGATCTATGAGCCAATGTAATCATCTACTGACATCCCAGATGGGTTAGAGCTTTCAAAAGCATCATCAGAAACTCTAGTAGATGGACCAGTCTATCCAGTCTAAGGGGCCATATATTCAGGTTGTGGTGCTTCACCTTGATAACCCTCAACAAATCTGCCAAGTTTGGCAAAGTGTGATCCATCCCAGGCATTGCCTCTAGCTCCTAAAAGATAAGTGAAAATATATTTCTTCATCACCATGAAAGCATAGGTGGAAGAATCAGATATTGCTAACTCAAGATGAACAACATTCATAATCAACTGTATAAACCGGGGGTACATAATAAACTTCTTCCACACGAAGGCTATTACATTCTTCTGCATCTCTAAGAAAATGGCTTTGGATATGCTATATGGAAGATCATCTACAGGAGATATCAGCAGGGATCCAAACACTGCACTAAGGCTATCCATTCTAGCCTTTAAGTTGTTAAGACAATGTAGGATCGGTTTTGACTCTAAACACAGAACTCACTAAGTCTCACTTGATTGATGAAACACAGAATCTCAAACTAAAGTTGATAATAATATACAAAGTTAATGAACAAGAGAATGGTTTTCAAGATACTTGTATATATTACTTCTCAACTCGGTATTACAAGACTTTTAAGCTCATACTACATAAGTTACAATGATAAACTAAATATATACTACTATCGACAGCCGGTTATACTTGGAAAACCAGCTGGAATCTACTACTAGACAAATACTACATTGCTAGAAGTAAAGTATCTAAGATAAAATAATATCCTAGATAAGGTAGTCATGACAGGTCCATGACTTATCTTTTGGCACCAACTAAGGATGGTATTTGTACTAAGTTGAAAAGGTGAACAGTGGATTAAAGTATGGTCAACTACATGGGTTAGGAAAAGCACCATGCAGTGTATCAGAGTCTATCAGACAGACCATACTTTTGTCCACCGGTTCATAGTTGATTCTTCCGAAGCCAAATGGCTTCGAAAGAATAAGTTCTTCTGAGGCCATTTATACTTCGGAAGAAATAACTTCTTCCGAATCTTCTACAGGTCTTTATGACTTTATTCTTCGAAAGACTTTATCTTGGATCTTCTAAGTGGGAATACTTAGAAAAGAGAACTGCTTGGTCTTCAACAGACTTTGTTCTATCCTTCGAAAGTTCTTCATATACTTCGGAAGGAAAACTACTTAGTCTCAGAAGACTTATTTTTCCTCCGGAAGCTCTTCAGACATAATGCTTCGGAAGATCTTTGACATAGTTGCGGAAGAGTAGTTTTATCATCGGAAGACTTCTTCAACTTGTACACAAAATTGTTCTAAGTGTTGTTTTGGTTGCACCAGCCTCATATGATCCAACAAACTCTCCTTAGGCTGATGCTACCAAAACTTCACTTCCTCCTGCTCTTCAAGGCCTTTAACACCAAGGAAAGCAAATATCTATTTGTCTCTTTGTTTTTACCTGATATGGTGGTGAGGAGTTTGTATAGGTCATTTGTAGATAAGAAATCCAGTCGATTGCTCTGAATGACATGTACTCTTTGCTGCATCCCTCTAAAGAGAGTTAGTTGATTGGAAAGGTAGTCATATTCCCATCTAACTATAGGATCTGAAGTGGAGCCCTCAACCATCTGTAGAAAGGTCTTCCCTTTTGTGGTTATGCCTTCTTTAGCATCCTGTGCTCTCCTTTTCAACTCTTCTTCAATCTTGGCCTTCTTTGTGAGCTCGGCTAGATGAAGGTTGCTTAAATGATTTTTGATGTGAGCAGCTATCTCAGAGTTAGAGGGATTGGAGAATGGCTTCTCTGCTAACTCAGCAATGTCAAATCTGCTAGAATGTAGCAGAGATGAAGTGTCAGCCCTGGTAACTTCACCATTCTCCCTTTCCATAGCAAAGCTGTGGGAATCTTCATCGAACCTCCACTGGACAATTTTCTTTCTTGGATAGAGGGGTTTTGTTGGTAGTTTGTCCCCTTTCCTAGTGTCCAGCTGAGTCACCAGCATTCTTCTTAACTTCTTCCCTACTTCATTAAGAGTATCTGAATTTGTTACAAGAAGTTAAAGAGCTTGGTCCAGTGTTCCTCTAGGAAGATCAAGAAATGCATCTCTTGTAATGGAAGTGGAAGTGCCATCAATGAAAGTTGGCTGGATAGACTCTTCCTCATAAGAGATATCGCTCAGTGTTGTGCAATTTGTGAGCTTCTTCTTTATCTCCTTGAATTCTTCCAAGGTCAGGGGTTTTGATGGATCAGAGGATGGTTTGGTTTTTGAGTGGGTTCTTGGTTGTGTTTTGGGTCGTAGGATAGGTGGTGGTGGTGGTGGTGGTTGGTGGGAAGCAGTGGGTGATGGTATAGGTAAGGTTGATGGAGAAGGTTTAGGGGTGAAATGTTCTATTTTGATAGGGAAGGGAGACGGTGTACGTTGTGTTTTGGGTAGTGGTTTGGGTGTTTGTTTGGGTGCCATCCTCTGAACACTAGGAGTTTGAGCAACCTCCTGCCTTCTTCCTAAGAGAATGTCAGCTTTGATGTCGCTGACATGTCGCTATAGGGTCTTGATCGACATGGGACCCACTTGCCTGCCGGAGAAGCCATGAGCTCAGAGATAGGATTTCATCCAATCCTTGTCTCCCTCCTTTTTGGCAGCCGTAAGTTCTCCCTTTACCTCTTTCTTTCTCTTATCTCTCAACTTCTCCCTAGCAGCCTTCTTCCTCTCCTTGTTGATTAGATCTTGTTCTTTGTGAAAAAGAAACAAGATCATGTCATTTTGGTGAGGTGCCAACTCCTCTTGAGAATAGCCTCTATTGCAGAGAAAGGCTATTCTCTCCATCCTCTCCCTTTCCATGTCTTCTTCCTTCTTCTTCCTTCTTTCATCCTCTTTGGCCAACCTTGCTGCTTCTTCCTTTTCTTTGTTCAGCAAGGTTGCCTTTTCTAGTTTCACATGCTCATCAGTTGGGAGTAGAAGAGTTTCCTCGTTAGCTACTCCTAGGCTGATGAGCCTGTCAATGATTTCCACCCTCCTTTTATTGTTGAGACTTGCTTGGGCGGCTGTTGCTGCTTTGCTACTTGAGGCCAACAACTTTCCAGTATCAAGTCTGCCTTTCTTCTTTAGCTTCTCCATTCTTTCCTCTTCTAGTAGCTCCTCAGCAGTAAGCTTTCTTTTCCCTTTAGGATCAGAGGAAGATTCAACATTTGGGAACTCGGGTTTAGAAGATTCAGGTTGGAGTGAGGGTGTTTGAAGTGGTGGTTCTTGTAAGAGAGGGGTCGTAAGGAAGTCCTCACTGTTAATCTCAGAGGCTAGTTCAAGGATTGCCTCTGTGATGAACAGATCACTGGACAATGAAGACAGTCCAATTATTCCTTCGGTGGCTTGGATATCTGCCTCAGAAGTAACTGGAACTGCATCACCTGTCCCATCCAAATCAGTTGCTGGGCCATCAGTCTGTACATCCCCTTCAAAGTTAATCTTGGGTTCAGTAGAGACCTTAGAGCATTCACAGCTGGTTCTTTATCTTTATCCATATAATAACACTAAAAACACTACTTTTTCTCTCATCTTTTTAATTAAATAATATTTTTTATACCTTTATCATTACATTTTCTCTCTCCTGCACTCACAACAACTTTTAAAAATATTAAAAAATTATAAGGGTTTGAACAGTAATTCCTTAAATTTACATATTGAACAGTAACATTTCTCTCTCCTCCACTCACAACCACTTACAACCATTCCATATAATTTAAGGATTACACTCACATAAACATACCAAACCAGCTGTGAATGCTCTTAGGTTGACCAACTTCCTCTTTAGAGGTAGGTGGTGCATTCAGCCTTTGAAGCTCTTCAACTCTAAAGTAGGCGATAGCTAGATTAGGGGAGGGATGTTCAATGGAGGAGCTCAACAGAAATTTTGTTAGAAACCTATTGAGATCTATGAGCATCCTTTGGTCCATATGAAAGGTAATAGGAGCTGGTTGAGGGAAGACTATTGTAGGGTGATGTTGTTGGGGGAAAAAGATAGATAAGGCATCAGGAGAGGTTGTTGCTATGGTGTAAATGGGTTCCTCATGATGTTGTTTCTGTACATTCTCCCCTTTTTGGTAGCATCATCTTGAGAAGTAGATGAGCTGGAGGAAGAATTGAAAAAAACCTGAATAGGTACGTGCCTGACAGACTTCTCAATCTGTGTCTCAGCTAGTTTAGCCTTGAGATATTCAATCTCAAGTTTCTAAGTGGCAGACCTATCCTCTAAGGTCTTAACCTTTGATTCAAGGTTTGAGACTTTAGAAATCAGGTCTTTGATAATGAGTTGCAGTCTACCCTCATCTTCTTTTGAAGAATCATAGGGAGATGAGATAACATGCCCTGCATGTTTATCATCACCACCAGTTATGGTTTCTCGGTGCCCTGGATACCCTTCCCTACTGATGTCCTTTTCAGAAACATCAATTGGCAAGGTTGCCGAAGACTCAGTCTCACTGATGTCACCACTTTCCTGAGAGGCCAGTGAGACACTCTTAGTAGTGGCGGCTGAGCCTACATGAGTCACCTCCACACCAGTTGGACTCACCTCAGTTTGGTTGAACTGATGTTGGCTAGATATTAGAGGTTCCCTGGGGCTCAGTTGATCTTGAGAGAGATATTGTAGATCAACATCATGGCCCTGACGGAACATAATATCCTCGTCAGGTTGGATTAAAAGGTCAGTGAAGGATAGAGAGGTTAATTCTAATGACCTGGGACCTTGGTCAGCACCTAATGGCTCTTCTGTAATAGCAGATGTGCCAATGATGTGGCTGTTCTTTTTAGGTTGCTCAGGGGAGTGTTGGGACTCACCCTGAAGGCTAATAGCTTGGGTTTTCAGCTCATCAGGTTGAGACTGAGGAGACTCGACACTGATATTGAGGTCGATGGTGGAGGAAGGTGTGACCTCTGGCTGAGTGGGAGCCCTGAGTTCCACTCGAGCCTTTATGGTGTGAATAGTATGGACCTGATCAATCAGAGTAGATTGATCAGGGGTTCGCTTGGGGCGTCTGGTGTTTGTAAATTTTATTGGGTGGGAAGAAGTAGTTGGAATTTGAGTGGGGAGGTCTGGTGTGGGTTCATCGCCTGCTGGGCTTGCAGGGATGTTACCAGGAGTCGTTTGTTCAAGCATACCTAGGAGAAGATCAGCGAATCAGCTCGTGAAATTGGTGGACACCTACTTTAAGGTCTTGAAGATGCCCGACCTCATGTGTGGGACCATGAGAGTGTCTTTACGTTGTAGTCTGCTTTGGTCCAGCTCACAGTTTATGATATGCTGAATGAACCGGGGATACATGAAAAATGAATCCCGGGTAAGATTTCCTCGCAAATTATTCAGCACAAACCTTGAATAGTTGAAGCGGAGGCCTTTTAACATTCCATGGACTAGGCATCCCTAATCATATGGGATTTGATCCCAACCCCCTGATTTGTTGGATAGGCAGTGTCGAACAATGTGCAACAAGAATTTCCAATTGTAAGAGGAATTAAACTTGTAGACAGTGGACTTGTGCACATTACCACCATATCCTATCTGAGTATATGTGCTTGCTAGCTCAGATTTTGGGAATTCAGTCGGGGCGCCTTCATGTAGATTCAGAAATAATGATCTCTTATCCGCTGATTCTCAACCTGATGACCCTCTCATTGTTTAGAGTTTCACAACGACCGTTTGCCCAAAATCTGGTCATGTGATTAGAGTATATGGTGGGGTATACGGTGAGGGTAGTAAAGTATGTGGAGTGAAATAGAAAATTGATAATGGGGGCAAGCTCAGCATCCTTAGAAGAGTTAAGGATGGCGACTTGGTTATGTTGAGGATTGAGAGCCATTGTAAGAACGTATGGTTGGATTAAAGGAATTTTGAGAGAGAGTGAAGACGATAATAGGAGTATTAGGTTTCAGTGGTGGTAAATAAGGGTAAAGAAAGAGAGTCGGAAGTTTTAAATAGGGGGTAAAAGACCATGCTGATAAGGTGAAAAGACAGTTTGGGAGTGTACTTGAGTACGGCGGCAAGGTAGATAATTTAAAATATTCCGAAAAGATCTTAATCTTTAGGTGGTGGGGCCCAAAGGTTTCTGTTACACATTAAAAGTTTTCTACCGAGAAAAGTTTCTTCCGAGAGAAAAGACTTCTTCCGAGAGTAAGTTGATAACCTTCAGAAATAAATTTGATCTATGATCAAATTTGCTTCCGAGGTAAAAATTCTTCGGAAGAGAGTACTAAAGTGAAGAAATTTACCTTCGGAAGATATAAAGATCTCTTCCGAGAGTAAATTTCTTTTCAGAAGAAAGTGATATGCTATGATAAGATTATTCATCTCCCTATTCCAAACGGTGGAACTTTGACAATCCAAGGAAATAAAGGGAAACCTACCCTGAAGATCATCAATGTAATGAAGGCTTGCAAGTATCTACGTAGAGGGTATCTAGCGTTTCTTGCCAAGGCGGTGGGTACTAAGAATGAGGAACGAAAGCTTGAAGACATACCAATAGCGCGAGACTATCCAGATGTCTTTCCTAATGATATGCCTGGATTACCTCCATCTAGACAGGTTGAATTCCGAATTGATTTGGTACCAGGAGTTGCTCCTGTTGCCTGATCACCATATCGATTAGTGCCTTCGAAGATGCAAGAATTGTCCAAGAAATTAGAAGAATTGTTAGATAAGGGATTTATAAGACCAATCTTCTCTCCATGGGGAGCACCAGTCTTATTTGTCAAGAAGAAAGATGGATCATTTAGAATGTGCATCGATTACCGAGAGTTGAAAAAACTTACTATCAAGAATCGATACCCATTACCAAGAATCGACGATCTGTTTGATCAGCTTCAAGGATCCAATTTCTACTCGAAGATTGACCTGCGATCGAGTTATCATCAATTGTTGATAGCAGAGGAAGATGTCCCAAAAACAGCGTTTAGAACATGTTACGGCCATTACGAGTTTCTGGTTATGCCATTTGGTCTGACAAATGCGCCTTCTGTGTTCATGGATCTTATGAATAGAGTATGCAAACCTTACTTAGATAAGTTTGTCATAGTATTCATCGATGATATAATAGTCTATTCAAGAACCATGAAAGATCATGAACAACATCTGAAGATCATCTTGGAGATGCTAAGGAAAGAGAAGCTATATGCAAAGTTCTTAAAGTGCGAGTTTTGGATTCGAGAGGTTCATTTTCTTGGACATGTCGTTAATAAGAAAGGCATACATGTAGATTCGGCGAAGATTGAAGCAATTAAGAATTGGGAGGCACCCAAGTCCCCGACCCAGGTGCGTCAGTTTCCTGGATTGGCTGGATATTATCGGAGATTCATTGAAAATTTCTCAAATATAGCACAGCCGTTGATGCTATTGACTCAAAAAGATAGGATGTACGACTCGACTGATAAGCAAGAGGCATCTTTTTAGTTACTGAAGTAGAAGTTATGTAGTGCTCCTATTCTATCTCTTCCTAAATGAATAGAAGGGTTCTTTATGTATTGTGATGCATCCCGTTTAGGTCTTGGTTGTGTGTTGATGTAAAAAGATAAGGTCATAGCCTATGCATCCAGAAAATTAAAGGTGCATGAGAAGAACTACACCACTCACGATTTAGAGTTGGGAGCGGTGGTTTTTGCACTCAAGATTTGGATGCATTACCTATATGGTACGAAGTGTGTTATCTACATGGATCACAAGAGTCTTCAGCACATCTTCGATCAGAAGGAGCTTAACATAAGGCAACGTCGATAGGTAGAGTTGCTAAATGATTATGATTGTGAGATCCGCTATCATTCGGGCAAGGCTAACGTTGTGGCCGATGCATTGAGTAGATAGGAGAATGATAAGCCTAAGCGTGTCCGCGCTTTGGAGCTGACTATTCATTCAGGTCTTGATACTCAAATTCAAGATGCTCAAGTTGAAGCTCTGAAAGATGAAAATTTGAAGAATGAAGGATTGAAAGGCATGGTCAAGGAGTTAGTGGTTAAAACCAATAATATTATTTACTTCAAGGACCGGATCTGGGTTCCATGTTTTGGGAACCTACGTGAATTGATTTTGGATGAAGCTCATAAATCCAAGTATTTGATTCACCCCGGATCGGATAAGATGTACAAGGATGTGAAGGAACATTATTGGTGGCCCAATATGAAGGGTGAAATAGCCACCTATGTGGGCAAGTGTTCGACATGTTCTAGAGTGAAGGTGAAATATTAAAAGCCATCAGGACTTCTTTCCGTTCGCTAGCTCGACAATATATTTCCTATCTAATTTACTAGATATAAGGCCAAGTAATGGTTCAAAGTTCTTTGACACAAAACTCATATCGGCTCCAGTATCAAATAATATAGATAGGAAATGGTTGTTGACAAGGAACGTACCAGTAATGACGGACGGTTCCTGTCTTTCCTCCTTGGCATTCATCTCAAACGCCCTGCCCCTTGCACTCAATCCTTTTAGCTTGGGGCAATCCCTCTTGTAGTGACCTTCAGCTCCACATTCAAAACACATTCGCCCACTTTTCTCGGGCTTCTCAATCAACCTCACTCGAAAATTCTAAGCTTGATGCCCATACTTGTTACACCTCGAACACACATTCACATTGCAGTTTCCACCATGATGAAGATTACACTTGCTACACCTCGGCTGTACACAATCTTGCCTCCTTGCATCCGACAAGTTAGTAGCATACATCTTTCCTGATCCAACCCTTTGATTCTTCTGATTTCCAGCTCTGTTCTTGAAATTTTCTGTCCACTTCCTCTTATTCTCCACAGACCTCTTATCAGAATCCACAACCTTCCTTTCATTCTCCATGGGCTTCTTACCAGTATCCCTTTTCTTAACCAGCACACCTCTCCAAATAGCATCATTACTCAATGAATTAGCTAGTGCCACTGCGCTCTGCATTGTGGTAGGGTTTGATGTTGTAACCATGCCTCTGATCTAGGGTGCCAATCCCCAAATATATCTCTCAATCCAATATAGTCTGGAGTCACCATTCGGGGTACAAGTCTTGCCAGATCATTAAACCTGGAAGTATAGGCTCTAACTTCCACACCTTCCATAGTCAGATTCCAGAATTCAGTCTCGATCTTTTGGAGCTCATTGTGAGGACAGTACTCCTTCAGCAACATTTCCTTTAATCGATTCCAAGAGAGACCAAATGCAGCTTCCTCTCCTAAGTTTTGAACTTGCGAATTCCACTAACTCAGTGCTTCATCTTGGATTGAACATGTGGCATACTTCACCCGCTGATCAGTAGAACAGTTGCTGATTGCCATCACCAATTCCATCTTCTATTTCCATCTAATAATATCAAGACGACCTTCAGCTCCCGAAGAGATTATGTTAGTATTTGGAATATTAAAACAACTATTTTGTAATGATGTTGATGCTACTCTAACATCTATTTTGGGTTGTTTCTGGACATGTATTCTAAACTAATTATCTCTCTCATTAAATCATTATTGATGATTTTAATGAATGATGTGATTATCAAAATATTGTGATTGTGTGCCTATTATTATTACGCATTTTGATATTTTTTCGTATATGTCATTTATTCTCTTTTTTTCAATCCATAACAGAAGTTAATTCATGGCACCTAATTAAACGACTTAAGAGTTGCAAGAACTACAACTAGAGACTTCATCAATGGTGAACCCACCCAGCAGAACCAAAGTTCCACCTAAACAGAAAACCAAAGCTGTCAAGAGGGTGTTATCTAAGTTATCCAGGCCATCTACTAAAAGCATCCAGAGAATAGCCATTCAGCAGGCTTCAACAGCTACAACTACTGAACTCAAACCCATGATATCTTCTATAAGGAAGGAGAAGAAAGATGAAGAGAAATGTCTCCTAGAAGCTCCACTTGAGTTGAAAGGATTTTAATGAGATCATAGACTGGAGTGCTACTAATATTAAATCAAAGCTAATAGCTGCAACTCATGCTAAGATGGAGAAAGCAGCTGAATTAGCTAGAAGAAAGAAGGTTGAATCAGAGAAGAATAAAGGAGAAAGAGTTCAATAAGAGTTTAGGGATAAGCAGCAGATGAAGCAATTTCTCAGATACTATGGTTTCTCTGGTAGACAAGTAGGACCAATGAGTATGTCAACTCTTAATCTGAATTAGAGGAATCAAGAAGAAAGTTATTACCGAAGAGATCCCAAAGCTTGAACAAGCCAGGGAGCAACGGGAGAGACAACAGGCCAAGTCAAAGAAAATCACTCAAAAGTCCTCCCATCTGCCGACCAGGCCTCCATCTGCCGACAAGGCCTCCATCATCCGCTAACTCTTCATCAACTGTCTTTGATGATGATAAGCCCATCTCTTCAGTCATTGCTAAGAAAACAAAAGCTCCAAAGAAAGTAATAAAAGCAAGGGTTATTGACCTAAAAGTTAAGGAGAAGATACTCCAAGGAACTAAAGTGTTGGAAGCTGGGTATGTTACTGGGATGAAGAAATTTGTTGTCAAGAGGGCAAATAGAGAGATCATCTACTATAATCATGAATATGAAGTACTTGATTTGCCCCTTGACATCTTAGAGCAAATTGCTGAGTACTTTAGCATCTTTGGATGTAATTATAAGTCCAAGATGCTAATGCATAAAGTACTCACCTTAGTCAAGTCTGATGCTAATGAAGAAGTCCCTAAAACTCCACTATCAGCACATGATCCCATAGTGAAAAAGTACTTGAAACTCTACTATCAGCACATGATCCCATAGTGGAGTGGGAATATGATCAGAAAAAGAACACTTACTTCATCACCAGATTAGCATCTAGAAGAGTAGCTTACTCAAGGAACCAACTAGTTTGCTTCAACCGATTTGAGATAGCTAACTTAACCAGGATGAGATTAAGGAACCCAAGTAACGACTCTAAGGAAAGAGAAGTGGAAAAGGTTTTGATGAAGATCTACAACTCCTATCTTGAAAGATCAAAGCAGGCTTCAGAGCATAAAAAGAAGAAAATAGAGTCTGAAGCTACTGAAACCATTACATCTACCGAACCCAGCAACCAACTAACTTCACCTCCTCATACTCTAGCACCTACTCAAACCACTGAGCAGGATTCTCCGCAAGTCCAACAAGCCACTGACATTGTAACACCCAGCCTCTCACACCACCAATATTGTCCGCTTTGCCCACGAGGAGCTCATGGATTTACTTTTGGTTGCCCGAGTGAAAACTTCTAAGGGAGGTCACCCATCCCTGGACTGTTGCCACCTGAGCACGCTTAATTGTGGAGTTCTCTCATCCACAGCCAATACGCACAAAACGCATTGGTGATATTAGAGACTAGACATTACTTATGAACCAGGAAACTCTCCTGTCCATGGCTGATGTGGGAATATGTAGGGTGTCACAGACATAGCCAAATCCCCTACCCAAAGCCAATCTAAACAATTAACAGGCAGTTATCACCACTGATGTTGATGATAGAATTAGACATGGGTTGTAGCATCCTGAGGAAGAAAACCTCTTAGAATCTGAGGAAGAGGAAGACTCAAAAAATGATGATAGCATAATCAGTTGGGATTATGATTTCAAGACTGAGAGGTTAAGCATTGAAAGAAAGAATAAGACAAAAGCCTTCTTCTTATCTGAGTTGGATGTTATAAAGCTGAGCCTTGAAGACTTAAAAAAATGCACAAACTGATCTTAGAGAATAAAGACATGCCAAAAAAGTACAAATCAATGGCTTCTATTCTAAAAATAAAGTTTTAAATCAAGGCTGAACAAAGGGAAGAAGAAGAAGAAGAAGAAGAAGAAGAAGAAGCTCTTAATGTAACTCCTGTAAGCATTCATGACCCAATCACTTATTGGAGTTACAGTTCCTCAACCAACACCTTCACTCTGACATATGCTGGTGCCGACAAAGTTGAAGTAAAAGAATATGACCTGTTCAAACTCTCTCGGCACGAGATGAAGGATTTGATAAATCTACCTCTTGACAACCCCTTAAGAGATAGAAGAGGATATATGTATAGCTTCTGCTGATCAGGATGCTTAAAGGATGAAGATAGAGTTTTGGTAGCATCATCCAAGGGGGAATTTATTGAATCATGAAGGATGAATTTACCAAAAAAATCTAGATTTAAGCATTGGCCTTCAACTGCCGAATTGGGCCAAGTGTTGAATCAAGTGTCGAATGGCATATGGTGAATGATCGCTAATCAGCATATGCCAGGCAACTATCGAACTACATGTGTTGAAAGACTACATATCAGTATATACAGTTCAACTGCCAAGAGAAAAAGTATTTGTGTTGTCATAGTAAGTAACTAACTGAGAATCCGCATTTGTTAGTTACTGATCTTAGAAAAAGTTTTTGTTTGTCTTAACCAACCCCGATCCAACATAACAACGAAGGGGAAGAGGCACCTCGTACTATTACTATAATTGGGTTAAAAATATTTATCATGCTGATGTTTTACTCAAAAAGTCAAAAGAAACATGGGCAAAATCTTTGACTATGGCACAAAATTATAAGCAGGGGCCTACTTCATTTTCTGCAATTCATGTTTATCTTAGTAGTAAGGATGGAAGTCATACAACCTAGCTCCAGAGTTCATACACTTTGAATGCTTTCGGACGGCTAACTATCAGTTTATTTAAGGTGCTAGCTGCTTAGCTTTACTTGAAGGTCGATGAGCTAGGTCTAATACCTTTTACTTTAAAAAAATCTTATTAAATTGTGTGTTTTCTATTAATGGTTAAATTTGATATTACTATATTAATTTCTTGTTTGTATATATTATTTTTTAGAGTTAATCTTAGTTTTGGTCCTTGTGTTTTGCAAATTGACTCCACTTGAGTACCAACGTTTATTTTGTCTCCACTTGAGTACCAACTTTTAAAAAAGTTGTCTGTTTCAGTCCAAATGTTGAACGGATGTGCCATTAAATCCCACCCACGTGCACCCCACCTGAGGGTATTTTAGTCAATCCATGTCTTAAAGCCCTCTTTGCCCCCTGTTTTTAATCAACCCATATATACATACACATATCTTTTTCTCTCTCTCGCTCTCTCATTCTATGTGTGTGTGTTGCAGCATATAAAAATGGTGATATGTTCATGTGGATCTCCAACAAGAATCATCACGTCTTGGACCTCAGCAAACCCAGGATGTAGCTTTTATTGTTGTGCTAACACGAAGACCTAAATTGTTAGGTTTCAAGACTATTGTTCATCTCTTTTTCTTGAAATAATGTATTAAAATGAATAGGTTACGATTTGTGGGTTTGTGAGTTAGGTTGACCCTCCACTCTAAAGGCCACTCAAATTATATCCGGATTGCTAAAATCCAACAACAAATTACAAGCTGATTGTAAGAGCTTATCATTTCAAGTGAAGAAACTAAGATCTGTATTAGCAAGTTGTTCCAAGAACCAAGTCCATGAGTTGGTGGTTTCAGACTTTACTATTGCATATGCAACAGGGTAGATGCCATTATTGGAATCAACCCCAACAGCAGTCAAACTTTGTCCTGGATATGGACCCTTCATAAAGCATCCATATAAACCCAGTAGATCCCTTCCACATGCCTTAAAACCAGATTTCATAGAACCAAGACATATGTAGATTCTTCTAAATTGTCTAGTTTCACTTGCTGGATTGCACTCCCTTTCAACATCAATTTTTATAGTTGTCCTAGGATTGGATCTCAAAAATTCATTACAATAATCCCTCAACAATTCATATTATGCCTTGTAATCACCATGTAACTTATGAAGGGCCATCATTTTTGCCTTAAAGATTTTCTGAATTGAAATCTTTACCTGGTTTTTCTTTTATAGCAGATCTTGTAGGGCCTTCAAAGGTATGGTAGGGTAAGAATCAATTAATTGCTCCACTTCTCTTACAACAGAGCTAACAGTATACATCCTGATCTCTCTTGTCTGTAAACAGTCATGTTGCTCAATGAAAGTCTTCACACACCACAGATCATGTTTATTGGTCCTAGATATATGCAAAGTCCAAGGGCAGGTGGGCTTTGGATTCTTTTTCCTTGTTTTTTAGTATCTTTATTTATTGCACCTGAACCACCAGCTTTTGAAGATTCCACACATTGCTGGGACCCACCATCTTTTGAAACTTCTTCAATTTGCCCTTGGTTACAAACAAAACTTGGATTATGCCCTTGACAAACAACCCTAAATCTACGGTTGTCATTTTTCACAATAGAAAGTTGCTTTCTATTCTCAACAACATTTTTCTTAAGAGCCAACTTGATTTCTTCTTTGTCACTTATAGTTTGACCAACATAAAAAGGGGCTGATGCAACTGCTTTCTAGGTTTTTTTTCCTTTCTTAACTGTTTTAATCTTTTGTTTAATGAAGTGTCCTCATCTTCACTTAAACTGTCAAAGTCATCCAGATCTATTTGTGCAGTTTCCTTATCAACATCATCATCTTTTTCCATGTCATTTTCTACATCCATATCAACAGCCGCTCTAAATTGATTCATGTCCACCTCCACTTCCTCTACCATGTTATCTTCATCAATAATATAATCAAAATCCTCATCTTCACTATTATCCAGTTCATTCATAAACTCAAACTCATTCATAAACTGAGCTATAAATGTATTATCATCCATAAGTTGTTCTACCTGCTCATTGCCCATATTCACATTCTCAAAATTCCCAATAGAGTCAGTTTCATCATCTAATTGTTCATACTCATTGCCATTTTTGCTCATTTAGTGTATTCCCAGCATCATCTAACTGTTGATTGCCAATATTCACAGTCACCTCCTCTACATTACCTTCACCAACAAGCTCACTAATATTCAAATTACCTTCACCAACAGGCTCACTAACATTCTCACCAATAGCCTCACTAACATTCAAATTACCTTCACCAACAGGCTCACTAACATTCTCACCAACAGCCTCACTAACATTCACATTACCTTTACCAACAGCCTCACTAACATTCTCACCAACAGCCTCACTAACATTCATATTACCTTCACCAACAGCCTCACTAACATTCACGTTACCTTCACCAACAGCCTCACTAACATCTTCATCACTAGACCATGGGTTATCATTATACCACTCAAGTGCTAATTGTCGTTTACAATTATAAGGCCCAACATCAAGAATCTCCTCAATCACTACTTTAGAACCACCTTCAGGTGACTAAAAGTATGTGTTTAGCTTAGTATTCCCAAGCTCTGTATAAATATCTATCAATTTTAAAATAGACACATACTACAACTTGTTCAGTACATCCTTATCATTACTAAGAGCTCGTAGACCGAAATCTAAATCTTGCCCTGGAATCTTGAAGTGATAGTAAATTACCTCATCTTTAGGATAGCCTAAAACTTGGATAATTACTTCAATCACATGGGCAGAGAACACATCTTGATCAACTAAGTCCACAAAATTGACCTTGCCATGCACGTATCTTCTAAGTGGGAAGCCCACAAACTCTCCACCATGAAGATTTTTAGAGAAAACAAGTTTGGTTCTTGACCTGCGTTAACAATGCAAATCATACAATCAAAACATAATCCAAATTTTCTAGTTGGCAAAGACTGAATACACTTACCATATATTTCTTGTGTATCATACTCTACTTCAGTGGGAGCACGCAAATGCCACATGATGAGGAGTGAAATCAAAGAAATGTAAAACATGGGGGATGAGTTTATGACCTTTGACCTAGTTTCAATTTGCTCTTATGCGAAGACAGAGGGCTTTAAGACATGGATTGACCGAAATACCCTCGGGTAGGGTGCACGTGAGTGGGATTTAACTGCATATTCTCACGCCGTTCGAAATTTGAACTGAAACAGACAACTTTTTTGAAAGTTGGTACTCAAGTGGAGACAAAATAAACGTTGATACTCAAGTGGAGTCAATTTGCAAAACACAGGGACCAAAAGCGAGAATATATGGAGAAAAAGATTAATAATGCAAGGCAATGAACAGTTATAAGGGTTGCTTTTTGAATTTCGTTGTTGCTTGTGTGGCTTGACGTGATGCTCTCCGTGTTCTTCTCCTTTTCTTCTTTCTTCATTAATGACAGTTAAATTTCTAGGTCTTCTACTGCTTCCACGTGTTAGCTAAAGTGTCTCTTCCTTGTGTTCCCGTTTTACTTTACTGAACCACCACATCTCTTGAGGTTGGGGGTTTATGCGGTGGTTCAACGGTTGCATCAAATGGTCTAACATAACGTAAAATTAAAAAAAAATAGTGAAATCTTTTGAAATTAATTTCTAGCGGCATCAGTTAGGGTTAGAAAGGGGTGCAGATGACGATGAGGGGTTGACGGGGGGAGTGGTTTGATGGTGGTGGTGTAGATCTGGTAGCAGATGGGTTGATTGGAGGTCGAAGGAAGAAAGCCAAGAGATCTAGAGAAACGGACTGAACTCAGATGACGATTGTTCCTCTACTTATAAATCTCTAAGTATGGGTTCTGTTTGATTTCATAATTGAGTTATGGCTTACCACAATGTAGCGTTCTAATGGCGATTTAATTCAATATGCGGGAATTTACTTAACGAATCCGGTTTGATTCAATCTTTTGATTGTTATATGCCATTTTAGTTCAAGTTCGGGCTTGGTTGAAACTGATTCCATTCCATGCGAGTTAGTCCGTCATTTCCAACTAACAGATCTTGGTGTTGATTTGGCATAGATTCAATCTTACGGCAAAGAATTATTAGCATTACATGTTTTAAGAATTTTCAAATTTTAACATTTTTGGTTATATAAAGTAATATATTGAAGATGCATTCTTCGCCTTTTTGTACATGTTTAAAAGGTGTGTGGACATTTTCCTTTTGTTTGTTATTATTCGTTAGAATCATTCCATGCAGTATACCTAAAGCATTTGTTTGATTGATTGCAACTCAATTTCATTTGTTAAGAATTATTCGAAATATTTAGCTTAAAATGAATGATTAGTTAAATATTTTAAAGTTAAAGAAAGGTTAAATCATTAAAGTACGAAAAGAAAAGGAAGGGGTTAAGTTTGCAATTCTGAATTTACCAAATGATCCTTAGAGCGTTTGAATGTGCAGTTATGGTATATTATGGTCTTTGGACCATGTTGAATATTATGGTTTTTGGACCCGTGTTGTATATGTGTTTTGCTCTAGCTCAAATGAAGTTGCGTTTACATGGTATGTGATGGAAGCTATGCAATCTTAAACTGGTGATGCAAACTCCTGAGAGTAACCTGGATGAACAAGGTGTAATTGCAACAATTTTTGAAGGTATATTTAACTTAATAATAGTATATGTGACTTGGCAATTTTAACTTTACTAAGGTGAATGTGATTTTTTTTTTTTTTGGCGGATATGTTGGTTGAGCTTGAAGAACATGTAGACTTTATTGATCTGGCTAATGATGAGTTTTTTTTTCATTGATATGTAAAGTGTCAAAACTCTAGAACAAACATTTAAAGGCAATTTCCGTCATGACCAAACAAGGGACGTCTTTTTGGGTATCATCATGGCCTTTCGTGTGTTAATAATTTACGGAATGGCTCGCGCAACGTGCGAGTTAGAATATCACTAGTTAAATGAATAGTGTAGTCTTCAAGTAACTAAAACTCTATTTAAATAGTAAGATATTTAATTTCTTAGATCTATTTTTTAGTTATATTTAATTGTTTAACATTATATTATTATCATTTTTATGTTTCTTTAACCTGACCCGACCCACTTTCATATTTTGCCCCTGCGTACAAAAAAATCATGTATCCACCACTTCAAAATCTGAAAGGAGACCAATTCTTTATATACATGAGAAGAGAAAGTTTGAGATTTGGAACTTGATAACCCAAAGTCGAATATAGATCATGGTATCATGTAAAAAACAAGACATCGCAATCTAGCCATTATAAGAGAGCATGAAACATGTTTTGTTTTTGGTCCCACGGATGGCGTCAAATGTTGCTCCAAATTCCTCACCTAGAGGCGAGTCGAATAAGAGAGTGACTCATCAGGTTCAGATTCATCACATGGGTGACAAAGCTTCATTTTCTCCTTGTACATTTGAGTTGCAACCACAAGAAACTTGAGCTCCGAGGGCACTCTGACACTCAAGTCAATATGTGCCTATGATGTAATAAACATACGCATAGATGTATGAGTGTGAGAATGACGATGATGAGCGTGAGATGTTAAAGCTAAAGAAGATGTATTCTTTGGGAGAGTAGAGAGTTATGAATGATTGTGTGCATGGATCTTTACCTGGTATTGAATATGGTATTTATAGGGCTTGTGGTGGTAAGTCTTTTGACAACAATTCTATTATAGGTAACCTGTAGTCAAATATCTAGACTGAACTCTCTTGGTCAGAGAGTTCTTTGTCTATTTATACACAACTTTAATGCTTTTGTTCCTCCTCTAGTTGACTTCGCTCTCTGTTGATATTAATTTTCTTTTATCAGAGATGTCATTATCCTTCTGAGTACCTTGGTTCTTTGACTCTTGTAGTTTTGTGACCTGATGACCTAACCATATTCCTTAGATAGCCAATGAACATTTTGCTTCATCATTAAGTTTCTTGTTCTCACATATTCAGTACTCTGAAATCTCTAAGTATTAATTGTCGATGTTTCTCCTTGCTACACTGAGTCACAATTTAAGAGTGTCGTTTTAGACGTGACCTAAGAGGTCATTTGTTTGAGTAGATCCTTTGATATTCCTAAGTGTAGAACTCCAAACAACATCCTCTATGTCAAGCCATGACTAGGGTCCTCCAATTGTGTCAGTCGAGGCTAAGGGTACTTTCATTGTGTCAGCCAAAGCTAACGGTATTCCCCTTATGTTAGCCGAAGCTAAGGCTCTTCCCTTTGTGTCAACCTTTGTGTGAAGGACAACATTTCGACGGGTTTTTGTGACTGATTTAGAAACATGGGATTATGAGTTATGACCAGCTTTGAGGAGTTATTCCTTCAAGCCAGGGCTTGGGTTTACCATATTGGGTTGTGGTTGGCTGTTGTTGTCATTTATAATTGAGCCACAATTGAGGGGAGTCCTTATGTAAGATACAACTTGAAGATACCGGCTAAGGATTATTCCTTGGGCAATTGTTGGATTCTTGAACCGCGACTATGATTGTCCTATTTCACCTAGTTTCCTTTGCTTTGTGTAATCATGTTATCATACTACATTTAGCCTTTTTATAATGATTTATGTTGTACTGGGGCGGTACCCCTTCATTCTCCGATTATTATAACCATTTCATTCGACCGCAATCTTTACCGGAAAAACAAAACCGGAAGACCACCCGTCACCACCACTTCAATGAGCTCAAATCCACCGCTCCCTGGTTCATCTTCAATGCACAATATAATTATGTTTTAGTTATGTGGATGAGTATGCCAACCCAATTCACAATTTCTTCCCATTTAAACAAAACTTCTTACAATTCTAAATAATTCTTTTAGCAACACCTATCAATGGTACAAGCAAGTGCAATGACTCCATCAACCACCAAAAGTTTTTGAACATTCTTCACTACTGGCTACTCGTCATTCGCGATTTGTTTACAAGTTTCTACTTCTATGAATCTTTTGATGTGTTCTCTAAGTATTTCATACATTCTCTTCCACATGTTTCGGCAACCCAAATGCGGAAATGGCGGTCAGTCAATGGTGGCTTTAGTGTTACTAGATGTCATCAAGAAGCAACAATGGTGACCTTAAAGTGACAAGGGGAAATGGTGACTTCAAAGTAACAAATGCTTAAGAAGCATTTAAGGTGGTGTCTTTGGTGTTTATTGGTAGTGCATGTGTTGTATACGGAGGTGTTGTATATGGAGTTGTTGTCTGTTAAGAAAATTAGGGTAGAAGATGCAAGCAGGGTGGGGGCAAGTGGGATTGGAAAAAATATATTTTGTTTTTTAAATGGGTTTCATAAATAAAAATATTTTAACTTCTTTTAAGATATGGTCATTTTAAAAAAATTAGGTAGGGTTTAAATAAAAAAACCCTTTAAAACTAAAAGGCGTAATAAGTAATTTCAACCATCAATCTTCTTAATCAATGATTGAGATCAATTTGTATAGAAGAAATTTGTTAGAATAATATTTTAAACATAGCCACTTTTGTTGACTTTATTCAAGTTCCCTCATTTTGTTTAAACATTCATAATTTTTACATATGATATTATTTATTTTATAAAAATTCCATCATAAAAAGAGTGTATTTTTATCTTTAAAATGAGAACAGTTATGTTTTATAAAAAGACAATAACTTTTATACGTTTTTAAGCTTATATGATTTCAAACCCATCATTGTGTTCTTAGTTAGTTTGTTATGTTTTTTTTATTAGTTATTGTGTTTCTCTGAATGGGATTGTGTTTTTTTAAATGATAAATTCTAAAAACATATAATGGTGGTATAACATTATTATGTATCTATAGTATGTAAAACATAATATAAATTAATAACTAATTAATCTAATCTATTTAAAACAATGATAAAATAATACAATGTCTCATTGTGTTTTTTAATACTCATTGTGTTATCTTGAACACTGTGAATTTTGAAAAATAAATCAGTGAAATAATACCATTGTATACTTCTAATTGTAAAACACAATGATAGATAATAATTTAAATAATCTATAAAAAACAATGACAAAAATAACATGTTGTGTTATCTTCAACATTATGAGTTTTGAAAAATACATTGATGAAAATATATTATTGTATACTTTTAATTGTAAAACAATAATGATATATAACAAGTTTATATAATCTATAGAAACAATAAAAAAAATTAACATAAAATGATCTAAAACGTAAAACACAATATAAATACATATTACAAATGATGTAAAATATATGACACAGTGAACTAATATTTAACACAATGAACGTATAAGACACATTGAGATAACATATTTAACCTAATTGTCAAAATGCCCTCCTCTTTAATAAAATGTGTAAGGTTATATTAAAAGGCTGATGCAACCAAAGAAGCCAAAACAATCAAGGAGCTTCCTGCATGCATACACTGATGTACAAGGTAGAAGTTGCTTCGGAAGTTTTACACTCTCCATAGAAATTATTCTAAGTGTAAAATCTTCCGAAGCCAAAGTCCAAATCTTTTGAAGCCAAAGATGAAGTCTTCCGAAGCTTCAAAGACAAAGTCTTCCAAAGCCAAATAAAATGAAGACTGATTTCTTCCGAAGACAGAAAGGACATGCTTTCTCTGATCTACTTTTTCATAAAGCTGACTTACTTTCCGCTGCAACTCTGAAGACTTACCAACTTATACAAGTTGGTGAAAAGGTCTATGCTTTTGTAAACTGTAGATTATGGTCTTGGGTCTGTAACTTCCTACTTTGTACCTATTATCCTTTTTATAATAGAAAAGGATGTGCGCTATGACATGTCATAGTCACTAGTCAAAAGGCAATCTGCCTTTTGACTCTACATTGATCTTGTTGTCTAGATTAGTGTTTCCAGCTGGCTATCATAGTATGGATGGTTGTAGGATGTGCTATAAATTATCTCAGGTTCTTATATTTCTTTTTATGCTTTGTAACACTTGTAATAGAACTTGAGAGCAACATACGACATCCTTGAAAACCATATTACTCTGTTCTTGTTCTTAGTTCTGTCTTATTATTTACTTGTGTACTTAGTATCATTTACACAAACCCAGTCTCCCATTTGATCTGTTAAATGTTCTAACACTCTCCTCATTATGAGACTAATTGTATTGACCATCCCTTTAAACGGTCCTGCAATTGGTATCAGAGCTTTTTAGGCTGTTGATTGTAAGATCTCACCATCTTAAATCCCTTCAGTTTCACAAAACACTTAACATCTCAAATGGTAGCTACCAATTGGCTGATATGGAAACCGGTACTATGACAAAGTCTCCACTGATCACTCCTGATGACTTTGATACTTGGTGCCAAAGAATGGAAGGCTTCATCAAGTCTTAAGACTTCAGGATGTGGGGATCTGTTGTCCATGGACCTCATGTACCATCCACCTCTTTAGCTGCTACTGGAGGTGGTATGATACAAAAAGAAATGGCTGATTATTATGATAAAGACTAGATGAAGATGACATAGATCAGAAGGTGATGACCGCCCTCCAAACTACTCTTTCAAACTCTATCTACAGAGGCTTCAAGAAGTGCAAGACTGACAAGCAACTATTGGATGCACTGAAGCTGATGTATGAGGGGTCAAATAAAGAAAAAAAACAAGAAGGACCTCTTGAAGCAGCAGTTTGAGAATTTCACCTTTAAAACAGGTGAAACCATGACTCAACAATACTTCAAATATGTTGAGATTATGGATACTTTAATGGATGTTGGAGTAACTCTTGAGAATAGGGACATTGTGAGGAAGTTCATGTCCTCTCTTCCTAAACAATTGACACACTATTGTGTGGTCATCAAGAGGACTGAGAACCTTAAGACCCTTACTCTCACTGAGTTGTACTGTATCCTCAGTGGCTACCAGATGGAGATGAACATGCAAAATCCATCTGGTAACTCCAACAATCAGCAGAGTTCAGCCCTTCAAGTGGTTGAAAGGGATTGCAGAGAACCACAACATCATCTCATCTGCTACCCTGAGAACTCACAAAAGGGTCCTTTCATTACCTTCGTGGAGACACCAAGAGAGAGCTACATCCAATGAAGCCCATTCTAAGAGACAAGCTCTTCACAAGCCTTCGTGTCTACTGATGAAAGCATAGGCAACTTTCTCTTTACCCTTAAAGACATGGACTGTATCCATCTAGATGATCTGAAGTACATGGAAATAATCCAATAAATGGCTCTTCTCACTCACAGAGCCATGAAGTTTTACAAGAGGACAGGGAGGAAGTTTCCTAGCAAAGCAACCAATGGAAAGTTTGGGCTGGACAAAAGCAAAGTGAAGTGTTACAACTGTAACCAAATGGGACACTTTGCTAGAGAGTGCAAGGCACCAAAGACAAATGGTGGCCAAGCACAAACCAGACCAAACTACATTGATGGAGCTCTCCAAAATAAGAAGCCCAAGTAGTAAGCTGCAGTTGCTATTGAAGAGGGAGGCTTGACTGGAGCTTTCAGGTTGAGGATCCATCTCCAAACCAAGCACTGATGACAGATCATGAAGAAGCCAAGGTATTGGAACATCCTTGTACACCTGAATGTATTACTAAAGTTAACTGATATAGGTCCTATAACTTAGACATAAGAACTGATCTTGAGTCCTTAAAAATTTTAAAAGCTGATTTCAAAAGAGCTGAAAATGATTACAAACTTAAAATAGAAGACTTCAAGTTGTCTTCGGAAGAAAATTATGTCTTCAAGTCAAATAACTACTTATAAGAAATTTACCTTCGGAATAAATTTTGAGATATCTTCCGAAGCTTAAATATGCTTTTAAGTACTTATATGTACTTGAAGGACAATTTTCTTTTGAAAGCAAATTTCAAGTTGTCTTCGGAAAAAAATTATGTCTTCAAGTCAAATAACTACTTATAAGAAATTTGCCTTTGGAAGAAATTCTGAGATATCTTCCGAAGCTTAAATATGCTTCTAAGTACTTACATGCATTAGAAGGACAATTTTCTTCTGAAATCAATTAAGTCTCGAAAGATTTTGAGAAAGCCATTTCAACTCTTAAGCATGAACATACCAACTATGGGACTCAGAAAAGATCTCATCACTAAGTTATCTGAATGCCAGGCTGAGCTTGTGATCATCAAACCCAGGGCAAACGTGTTCTTGAAGAAGAGACCTTCAAGAACATGATATCCTCATCCTTGCATGCAAAAGTTTATTATCAGAATAAGCAAGGATTGGGATCTACTGAGATAGCTCCTCTACACACTTTATTGTCTGTAAGACCTCCAAGGTGTGGAACTTATGAAGATGAGCTTTTCCTTATAGACCCCATTGATGAAGAGGATGAAGATGAGATAGTGAAGGATGAGTCTAACAAGAGTGAAGAAGATCTTCCTAAAAGGGGTCATTATTCTCCTGAGGAGAGAAAAGAATCTGGGATGACCAAGTCTAAGAGAAAGAACTTGATCAATCAAGGCCACTTTCAACTCTAAGCAGAAACAAGTGTTTATCTCTGTAGGATTTGAAGTACTGAAGGCTGAAGACTCAACTATGAACTCTAGTACAAGGAGTTCTAGTTCATGTCCAACTCATCCCAGCAAAGAGAAGAAGGCTGATCAGCTGTGTATCACTGCTACACAGCCTGAACCATCCAGTTTCAAGAGCAAGCCTCGCCCTAAGAAGCTTTCTGCATCATCTATGAAGACGAATATGGAGGTGGAAAGTGATCAAGTTCAGTCTTTCTCTCAAAAGAAGACTCTCAAAAGGAAGCAAATGGATTGCATCATGTGTGGTAGTACTTCTCATCTTGCTAAGGATTGCATCTAAAATCCTAAAAGTACTATTCATATGATCAAAGAGAAAACTTCTGAGAAGAACTAGCTTCGAAAGGAAAATCTTTTCCCTTCGAAAGCTCCAAGGTGAAAAAGAAGACAAGTGAAAACTTTCCTTCGGAAGAAATTTGGTCTCGAAAGAAAGCAATGCTTCCGAAGTACTGAAGCCTGCTGCAGTAAAAGCAATATCTTCTGAAGGTCCAGTCTCCAAAACTTCCGAATTTTGTCAAAACTTTCAAGGTGTTGAAGGTCAAGTCCAATCTTTCAAAGATGGTGTGGAAGATGAAGAAAGACTAAGTGACTGAAAGTTCTTCATCAACAATAGCCAATGATCCTCAAAGCTTCAACATAAGATCAATTACTGTTACATTGTCCTCAAATCACTTTGATAACCCCAAGACCAAGGCTTGGGTTTTCCAAATAGGACAGATAAATCTTGGCATCTTCAAGACTATAAGGAAGCCAACCACTGGCTTCTCAGGGGTAGAAACAGCCCTTGTCCCAAAAAATAGTAGAGCTCATTACTCAAGGTGACAACCTACCAGCACCAACTACCAGCTTCTACTTCCCCCAATACAGCCAAAAATAACTGTCACCTACCAAAGAAAATCCAAACGAACCCCTGCACATGCTACTTAGTTTGTGTAAGCCCCTATATCATCACCCATACAGGAGGAAGTCGACACTCGAGCTCCCACTTCTCCTGAGGAGCAAACCACTCCCATCTCACCAATGATCAGTGCTGAGGTTCCTCATGCTCAGCCTGATAAGCTCACAACCCCCACAGCCTTAAGCCTTCACTAGAGTCTCAAAACTCTAGTGAACAACCTTCAAGAGACAGTTAACATCCCCAGCCTCTTGATCTAAACCAACCAATCCCAAACCTTGAATTCTATGATGATGAAGACATGGGCTTCAGTGAGTATCATGAGTCTCTCTTCTCCACCCCTACTCAAGGAGAGATGATTACTTCTGTTTCTCCCATGTCTAGCCTATATCATCCACCTACTACTGAGGTGGATCTCCCTAAACTTGTTCAGGAGGTCCATATGGAAGAGGCTCTCACTTCAATAAGTGATTACATCATTAAGACCTCAACCATGACAACCCAGCCCATTGACACTTCACTTGAAGCTGTCATGATACAGGGGAAATCCAGCAGCCAAGAACAAAGTGCTGGTGATAAGGAAGAAGACCTTGGTCCTCTTCAAAGCTGCTCCAAAGGTGTCACATCTAATGGCTGCTAAGAGAATTTTGAAGTATCTCAAAGGGGAACCTAAATTAGGGTTATGGTACCCTAAGAGTTCTGACTTCAATCCTTATGGATATACAGATAGTGACTATAAGGGATGCAACATCAAAAAAAAGTCCACCTAAGGAGGATGTCAATTTCTAGGGGGAAGATTGGTTTCATGGCAATGCAAGAAGCAAACTTGTGTCTCTATAACAACTATTAAAGCAAAATACATTGCTGCATCAAGTTGCTATGCACAAGTGATATGGATTCAAACTCAACTTAGAGATTATGGACTAACTTTAATGAACAATCCAACTCATATTGACAATAACAGCGCCATCTCCATTACCAAGAATCATGTTCAGCATTCAACGACAAAACACATTGACATCGGGTATCATTTCATTTGAGACTGTGCAAAAAACAAAATCATTAAATTAATTATGGTTCATACAAATAAACAATATGAACATATATTTACAAAAGCTTTTGATGAATCTAAATTTAAATATCTTCTATCTACTATTGGGATGATAAACTTTGAATAATTAAATGATTTATATTAATGATATTTGAAAATTTTGTAAAGAAATGCTTTTCCTGATAAAATGGGAAAAACTGCATATCTTTTGAAATTTGCAATTCAGCAGATAAATAGGTATCTGCCGAATTTCAGTAAATATCTGGGTATCTACCAAAATCTACAGTATATCAAATAAAAGGGAAAAGTGGGTATCTGCCGAATGAGAAGATTCGGCAGATAGGATGAATTCAACACATGTTTTTGAAAAGATCCGCTAGGTCCCACTTTCATCTTCCGATAGGCAGTGGCGCCAGATTAGTTACTTGAAAATTAAACCAAGTTTCAATGGTCGCTCAAACCCTAGAATTCCATCCAAATCATAACATTAGCACATCACTTGAACCCAAAGGTAATGAGGTTTATGATCTGGTTCTCAAATTCCTAAAGAATTACAATTACTCCTTTGCTATCACTGTAGAACCTGTGATTTATGAGTCCAACATATCAGAATTCTGGAACACCTACTCCATACAATAAGAGAATGGAGTCAACATAATCACGACGATAGTACAAGGAATGAAGGTCACTGTATCCTGCGCCAAAATTCGTCAACATTTGAAGTTGAACGACGCGGATGACGTATCTTCCTTCTCCAAGGATGTGGTGAGAGCCGCCTATAAGGAGATAGGATTGAAGGACCCCTTCTGATGTCTACCTTCTCCAAATCACTGGTATATCACAATTGGAGGATTATCCTTCATAGCTTCCTATACTGTCTGTCCAATAAGTCGGGAGGATGGGACCAAGTACCATTGGAGGTAGCAGGGGCAACCCATGGTCTGGTCAAAGAGTAACAATACGATTTTTCAAACTTTATTTTTCAACGTTTGTGCAAAAATGTAAATGCTGCTACAAAATTCAAGTTTTCCATGTACCCTAGGTTCTTACAACTGATTTTACAAGAAAATTAAGGGATAAATTAAAACTGAAAGGAGTTATTCATGTTCTAGGAACTTTAAACAAAGCAATCTTTTCAAAGTTCAAAGCAACTCCTAAATCTTTTTTAGGGAAGGTGACTCCCCTTTTTGTGCATATGCTTGAGGTCACTAAGCCTCAAGGTGACAGCATGGTTACCCACCATTGCTGATCCCACACCCTTCACTTCACAGCCAAAATCTCACAAACATAAACGAAACCCTGCCTCTTCTACTAAGAAGATGCGGGGCCCCAAATCACCCTCTCTCAATAAGGCAAGACTAGAAATCAGGGTCCCAGTCAAGTCAAAGGTGTTAGCCATGCCTAAGCAAGGCTCAAAGAAGAAGGTTTCTCTTCCTTCTTCTGAGCAAACCCACACACAACCTGCAAGCCCTTAGTTAGAGTCCCAACACTCCATTAAGAAAACCAAAAGGGATACCCATATAACTAAGACAACTTCAGAGGAGGAAGTCTCATTAGAATCTGGTTCATATCCTAGGCCAATAGACATAGCTCCATTCTCTCCAACACACATGTCTACCACCCAAGATAATGATGTTCTTGTCTCGTATCAGCATGAAGCACTAAGATAATGATGTTCTTGTCTCGTATCAGCATGAAGCACTATCTCCCTCTTTCCATATAATAAAGATAGTGGAGACTAATATGTTTGCAACAACATCTAACCCATATCCTTTATCCCAAGAGGTTGATCCTAGGGAGGAAAGGATCAATGTGGAAGTGGCTATCTCTACTACTAATCCATCAATTGATCAGCAAGATAGAGAAAACATAAATAAGACCTCAACCACAGTAACTCCAATTAAGAATGTCTCTTTAGAGTCATTCCTTGAGGAGAGGAATCTAGGGCGCCAAGAAACCATATCTAGTGGTGAAGGTGTAGAGACTTGGCCTAGTACCTCATCTCCCTAGGATTCCATAACTGTGGATAAGGGAAGAATGCAACAGATAGATGAATTAATGGCCCAAAACCTTGATCTTGCACAGAGACTAGCTCTCCTACAAGAAGAAAAGGCAAGACTACAAAGTTATGCTGAAGAAGCAAAAGTTCTTGGATTTGAGAACTGTTTGTTGAGAGCTTTAGTAGATAGAGTATCTGAGTTGGAAACTCAACTCAGAACTCTACAGCAGCAAGCTGAAAGAGTTGTCTCCCTTGATTAACAGCTTACAACTCTTGAGCAAGATGTTGCAAAGGCAATAGATCTCCATAACAAAGTTGAACATCTTCTAGAGACCATTGACCTTCAAAAATCCATCATCTTGAGTCTTTAACCTCAGATAATGCTACCAAAAAGGGGGTAGATGAGCCCAAAGAAGCTAAAGACGTCCTTTAGAGATTGGCTACTCAAGTCATCAAGCAACACAGCCAATCTCCTTCTCTTCATAATGGACTGATCTGTATGAGCCTCTATTAGAAGCTGAAATCAACTTGAATAAGCTTTTTGATAGGTATGGCTATGATAGTGAAGAAGAAAAGGAAACTGAAGCCAGGAGGGTAATAATGAGGTGGAATCAAAAGGTTCAACTTGGGAAGAGGAAGATGGCCTTAACTAAGAAATCCAGCACTTCTTCTTTACTCTCTCTAAAACAAAAAAGATATGATGAGGAATCATCAAAGAGAGAGCTAGTGCTTGGATTAAAAGCCTCTCCCAAACCATCTGTTGAAGATGAAGCACCACTGCTAAGAGTACATCTAGAAACTACTGAAGTACTAAACAAATAAAGTACTAATGCAACTGTTGAAACTACTGTACAAGAGACTCCTTCGGCAGACGAGTCCTCAGAAAAAATGGTAGTCTAGACAAGAGGCATCCAAACCATGGACGATGACATAGAAAGGCACGGAGTGACTATTGACGCAGAACCTACCCAACTTCATAAAGATGTACCTAAGTCTGAGCTCACAAAATCAGCTAAGGTGATATTGGGTCAACCAAAAGTTGAAACTGAAACCCCAGTTAACTATGTGGTGAACGTGGAGACTGATGGCCCAAAAGTCACTAATGAGGCTGAGACAGTTCAGAAAATTGTCAATGATCCCAAGTCAGCTGGTGAGGCACTAGATATAACTCTTAGGCCTATGGCAGTCAAACATATTGAAGTCCATACCTCTGACAAAGGTAAGAGACCTATGACTGCCGAAGAGGAAATAGAATTTGAGACACAAAAATCAAAGAACAAATTTTTGATGACTAAGAAGGTGGAACTGTTCCCACATAAGCATGAAGAAGAAGTTGTAGTTCTAAAAATCGACAGAACTTAAGAGGCCTCGGTAAAGAAGAATATCATTGCACAAATCAAGAGTGTAAAGGACTTGAGAGTTGCAAGAACTACAACTAGAGACTTCATCAGTGGTGAACCCACCCAGCAGAACCAAATCTCCACCTAAATAGAAAACCAAAGCTATCAAGATAGTGTTATCTAAGTTATCCAGGCCATCTGCCAAAAGCACCCAAAGAATAGCAACTCAGTAGGCTTCAACAGCTGCAACTACCAAACTCAAACCCATGATTTCTTCTATAAGGAAGGAGAAGAAAGATGAAGAGAAATGTCTCCTAGAAGCTCAAATTGAGTTGAAAGGATACAATTTCAATGAGATCATAGAGTAGAGTGTTGCTGATATTAAATCAAAGCTGATAGCTGCCACTCATGCTGAGATAGAGAAAGCGGCTGAATCAGCTAGAAGAAAGAGGGTTGAATTAGAGAAGAAGAAAGGAGAAAGAGTTCAACAAGAGCTCAGGGATAAGCAGCAGATGAAGCAATTTCTCAGATACTATGGTTTCTTTGGTAGATAAGTAGGACCAATGAGTATGTCAACTCTTGATCTGAACTAGAGGAATCAAGAAGAAAGTTGCTGCTGGAGAGCTCCCAAAGCTTGAACAAGCCAGGGAGCAACGGGAGAGACAATAGGCCATGTCAAAGAAAATCACTCAAAAGTCCTCCCATCTGCCGACCAGGCCTCCATCTACCGACAAAGCCTCCACCATCCCCTGACTCTTCATCAACTGTCTTTGATGATGATAAGCGCATCTCTTCAGTCCTTGCTAAGAAAACAAAATCTCTAAAGAAAGTAATAAAAGCAAGGATTGTTGACCTAGAAGTTGAGGAGAAGATACTCCAAGGAACTAAAGTGTTGGTAGTTGGGTATGTTACTGGGATGAAGAAGTTTGTTCTCAAGAGGGAAAATGGAGAGACCATCTACTACAATCATGAAAATGAAGTACTTGATCTGCCCTTTGACATCTTAGAGCAAATTGCTAAGTACTTTAGCATCTTTGGATGTAATTATAAGTCCAAGATGCTAATGCATAAAGTACTCACCTTAGTCAAGTCTGATGCCAATAAAGAAGTCCCTAAAACTCCACTATCAGCACATGATCCCATAGTGAAAAAGTCCCAGAAACTCCACTATCAGTACATGATCCCATAGTGGAGTGGGAATATGATCAGAAAAAAGAACACTTACTTCATCACCATATTAGCATCTGGAACAGTAGCTTACTCAAGGAACCAACTGGTTTGCTTTAACTGATTTGAGATAGCTAACTTAACCAGGCTGAGATTAAGGAACCTAAGTAATGACTCTAAGGCAAGCAAATTGGAAAAGGTTTTGATGAAGATCTACAACTCCCATCTTGAAAGATCAAAGCAGGCTTCAGAGCATAAAAGAAGAAAATAGAGTCTGAAGCTACTGAAACCATTACATCTACCGAACCTAGCAACCAACTTGTAAGATAATATCAGAAGATTATAAGGCTGACGCAACCAAAGAAGCCAAAACAACCAAGGGTCTTCCTGCATGCATGCACTGGACGTACAAGGTAGAAGTTCTTCCGAAGTTTTACACTCTACTTCAAAAAATACTCTAAGTGTAAAATCTTTTGAAGCTAAAGTCCAAATCTTCCAAAGCCAAATATGAAGTCTTCTAAAGCCATTTTATTGTGAAGACTAATTTCTTCCAAAGACAGAGAAGACATGCTTTCTCTTATCTACTTTACAGAAAGCTGACACACTTTCCGCTGCAACTCTAAAGACTCGCCAACTTGGATGAGTTGGTGAAAAGTCCATGCTTTTGTAAGTGTAGAATAAGGTCTTTGTCTGTAACTTCCTACTTTTGTACCCGTAAACCTTTTTATATTAGAAAGGGATATGAGCTATGGCAAGTCATAGTCACTAGTCAAAAGGCGATCTGCCTTTTAACTCTACATTGATCTTGTTATCTAGATTAGTGTTTCCAACTATCTTTCTAAGTATTGATGGTTGTAAAATGTAGTATAAAATGTCTCAGGTCCTTGTAATTCAGATATGCTTTGTAAACACTTATAATAGAACTTGAGAGAAATATACAACATCCTTGAAAACCATACTTGTTTGTTCTTGTTCTTAGTTCTATCTCACTAATTACTTGTGTTCTTAGTATCATCATACTCAAACCCAGTTCCCCATTTGAACTATTAAGTGTTCTAAACCTCTCCTCATTGTGAGACTGATTGTATTGACCACCCTTCACACGGTCCTTCAATTGGTATCAGAGCATTTTTAGGCTTTTGATTGTAAGATCTCACCATATTTAATCCTTTCACTCTCACAAAATACTTAACATATCAAATGGCAGCTATCACCAAGGCTGACATGGAAACTGGTACCATGACTAAGTCCCCACTGATCACTCCTAAAGACTTTGACACTTGGTGTCAAAGAATGGAAGGCTTCATCAAGTCCCAGGACTCCAGGATGTGGGGGTCAGTAGTCTCTGGACCTCATGTACCATCCACCCCTTCAGCTGCTACTGGTGGTGGTATGATACCCAAGGAAGTGGCCAACTATTCTAATGAAGACTGGAAGAAAATGGATATTGATCAGAAGTCCATGAACGCCCTCCAAACTACTCTTCCAAACTCTAGCTACAGTGGCTTCAAGAAGTGCAAGAATGCAAAGCAACTATAGGATACACTGAAGCTGATGTATGAGGGGTTCAATGAAGCTAAAGAGAACAAGAAGGACCTCTTGAAGCAGCAGTTTGAGAACTTCACCTTCAAAGCAGGTTAAACCAAGACTCAATAGTACTTTAGGTATGTTGAGATTATGGATACTCTTGTTGATGTTTGAGTAACTTTGGAGAACAAGAATATTGTTAGGAAGTTCATGTCCTCTCTTCCCAGACAATGAACACACTATTGTGTGGTCATTAAGAGGACTGAAAACCTCAAGACCTTTACTCTCACTGAGTTGTATGGCATACTTTGTGGCTACCAGATGAAGATGAATATGCAAAATTCATCTGGTAACTCCAGCATCCAATAGAGTTCAGCCCTTCATATGGTTGAAAGGGATAGTAGAGAACCATAACACCACCTAATCTGCTACCCTGAAACCTCACAGAAAGGGCATTTCATCACCTTCCCAGAGACTCCAAGGGAGAGCTACATCACTGGAAGCCCATTCCAGGAGACAAGTTCTTCTCAAGCTTTTGTGTCTTCAGATGAAAGTATAGGCAACTTTCTCTTCACTCTTAAAGACCTAGATTGTATCCATCCAGATGATCTAGAGTATATGGAAATAGTCTAGCAGATGGCTCTTCTCACTCACAGGGCCACGAAGTTCTACAAGAGGACTGGGAGGAAGTTTCCCAGCAATATGTCCAGTGGAAAGTTTGGGCTGGATAAAGGCAAGGTGAAGTGTTACAATTGTAACCAAATGGGACAATTTGCCAGAGAGTGCAAGGCACCTAACTCAAAAGGTGGCCAAGCACAAGCCAGGTCAAACTACATTGAAGGAGCACACCAGAATGAGAAGCCCAGGTAACAAGCTGTAGTTGCTGAAGAAGGAGGCATTGACTGGAGCTTTCAGGTGGAGGATGCTGCTCCAAACCAAGCACTTATGGCAGACCATGATGAATCAAAGGTATTGGAACATCTCTGTACACCTGAATATATTACTAAAGTCAATAAGTATAGGTCCTATAACTTAGAGATGAGATCAGATCTTGAGTCCTTAAATATCTTTAAAACTGATTTCAAAAGAGCTGAAAATGATTATAAACTGAAAATAGAAGATCTAGAGAACACCATTTCAACTCTAAAGCATGAACACACCAACTACAGGTCTCAGATCAAAGATCTCATCACTAAGTTAACTGAATGCCTGGCTGAGCTTGTGATCAGCAAAGCCCGGGCAGAAAAACTTGTTCTTAAAGAAGAGACCTTCAAGAACATGATATCCTCATCCCTACATGCACAAGTTTGTTATCAAAATAAGCAGGGACTGGGATATACTGAGATAGCTCCTCCACACACTCTTTTATCTATAAGATCTCTAAGATGTGGAACTTGTGAAGATGAGCTTCCCATCATAGACCCCATTGCTGAAGAGGATAAGAAGCAGATAGTGAAGGATGTGTCTGAGAAGAGTGAAGAGGACCATCCTAAGAAGGGACACTATTCTCCTAAGGAGAGAGATGAAGAAGCTGGGATGACCAAGTCTTAAAGAAAGAACTTGATCAGGAGAGCCAAGATAAAGGCAAAGAAGGCTCAAGAAATCAAGGCCACTTTTAACTCTAAGCAGAAACAAGTGTTTATCTCTGCAGGGTTTGAAGTGGTGAAGGCTGAAGACCCAACAATGAACTCTAGTACCAGGAGTTCTAGTTCAGGTTCAAATCATCTCAGCAAGGAGAAGAAGACTGATCAGCTATATACCACTGCTACATAGCCTGGACCATCCAGCTCCAAGAGCAAGCCTCTCCCTAAAAAGCTTGCTGCATCATCTATGAAGGTGAAGATGGAGTAGGAAAGTGATCAAGTTTAGTCTTCCTCTCAGAAGAAGACTCTTAGAAGGAAGAAAATGGATTGTATCATGTGTGGTAGTATTTCTTATTTGGCTAAGGATTGCATTTACAATCCTAAAAGTACCATCCATATGATCAAAGAGAAAACTTCTGAGAAGAAGAAGGAGAAGCAAGCTTCGAAAGGAAAATCTATTTCCTTCGAAAGCTCCAAAGTGAAGAAGAAGACAAGTGAAAACTTTCCTTTGGAAGAAAATTTGGTCTTGGAAGAAAGGAATGCTTCCAAAGTACTAAAGCATGCTGCAGTTAAAGCAAGATCTTTTGAAGGTCCTGTCTCCAAAACTTCAAAAGTTGTTGAAACTTTCAAGGTGTTGAAGGTCAAGTCCAATCTTTCGAAGATAGTGTGGAAGATGAAAAAAGACCTGGTGACTGAAAGTTCTTCATCAATAGCAACTAATAATCCTCAAAGCTTAAATATAGGATCTGTTACTGTTACATTGTCTTCAGATCACTTTGAAAAGCCCAAGACCAACGAGGCTTGGGTTTCTAAGTGTAACTAACCACTTCTTTTTATGCAGGAACAGCTAAAGACCAAGGGAAATATATGGATCATTGATAGTAGTTGTTCCAGGCATATGACTGGCAATGGTTCTTTGCTTCACAATTTTGAGAAAATTGATGGAGGACCAGTTGCTTTTGGAGGAGATGATGGTGGTTACATCACTGGATGGGGCATGGTCACAAATGGTAAGCTCACTATTAAGAAGGTAAATTTTGTTAAAGAGCTTGGATGCAATCTACTGAGTGTATCCTAATTTTTTGATCAGAGACATAACATGCTCCTTACTGAGCATGAGTGCATTTTTATCAAGCCCGGAGTGATCATTCCTCAAGAGCATATCCTGCTCAGCGCCCCTAGGAAAGGGAACATATACAAGATGGACTTGCAGGAAACATCACCCTCAGGAGAAGTTTCTTGCTTTCTATCTAAAGCAAATAGTGATGAGTCTTTCCTCTAGCATAAAAGAATATGCCATGTAAACTTTAAAAACATGAATAAATTAATTAAGAATGATTTGGTAACTAGAATGCCAAAGAAAGAGTTTACAAGTGATGATCATTGTGTTGCATGCCTAAAAGGGAAGCAACACAAAGTGTCTCACAAGCCAAAGGAAAGGAACTCTATCACTACTCCCGTACACTTATTACACATGGATCTCTTTGGCCCCACCAGTGTAATGAGTCTAGGAAGGACCTCATACTGTTTAGTGATCATAGATGATTTCACAAGATTCACTTAGGTCTTTTTCCTTAGAACTAAGGATGAGACTCCTGAGATCTTGAAGAATTTCATTCTGAAGATTGAGAAACAAACTGATCACAAGGTCAAGACCATAAGATGTGATCAAGGAACAGAATTTAAGAACCAAATCCTTGATGCATTTTATGATGAAAAGGGTATTACAAGACAGTATAGTGCTCCCAAGACTCCTCAGCAAAAAGGTGTTGCTGAGAGGAGAAATAGGACACTTATTGAGGCTGCAAGAACCATGTTGTCTAACTCTAAACTGCTCATCACATTCTGGACAGAGGCTGTTAACACAACCTACTATGTGCAAAATAGAGTTTTAGTAGTTAAGACTCATGGTAAAACTCCTTATGAGCTGTGGCACAAAAGGAGACCGTTCATTGGTTTCCTCAGGTCATTTGGATGTCCATGCACCATCTTGAATACCAAAGATCAGGTAGCCAAGTTTGCTGAGAAATCAGATGATGGACATTTTATTGGATACTCTTCTCAAGCAAGGCTTGTAGAGTATACAATCTCAGAACTAGAGTAGTTGAGGAGTCAGCCAATATGACCTTCAATGAGCACACTCCCAGTATGAAAGGTTATGGTTCGGATTAGCTATTTGATCTTGATTTAGTTACCAACTGTTTTAACAAGTCTTGTGAAGATGTTTTAGGATCTATAGTTAACATATCAACAGAAGATCCTGACCCTAGATTTGAGCTGAGAAGACCAAGCACGAATACTACTTCAGCTCCAGTGATAACTAACCCTACAAATAAAGATCCTATTAGCACAAACATGACAAATTCAGCTTATACATCTGAGATGCATTCAAATTCCAGCTCAAAGGTTCAAAACTCAGGTGAAGGAGCTTCAAATGTAGGAGGAAATAAAGATGGTGACAGTGATCAAGAATTTCTTGATGCTGATAACCACTCCATAGAAGACAACATATATGATGTCACACACTCATTGGATCAAGTCTCACTTGATAAGTGTGCTGATATGGTGGGTGATACTCCATTGCCAGATCTAAATTTCTCTAATTTGGATCATTCCAATCAACTTGTTGTGATCCCTTAACTTAGGATCCACAAGTCACACCCCACCATAACATCATTGAAAATGTTGATACAGGGGTAAGAACAAGAGGACAAACCCATGACAAAAAAGTTTGTCTACACTCTTGCTTCTTGTCCCAAGTAGAGCCAAAGAAAGTTGATGAGGCTTTGAAAGATGGAAGCTGGGTTGAAGCAATGCAAGAGGAGCTCCTTCAATTCAAAAGATAGAAGGTTTGGAACCTATGTCCTCTTCCTCATGGGAAGACTACCATAGGAACCAAGTGGGTTTTTAGGAACAAGAAAGATGATAAAGGACTTGTCATCAAGAACAAGGCAAAACTAGTTGTTCAAGGGTACACACAAGAAATGGGAATTGATTACATAGATGTTTTTGCTCCTGTGGCAAGACTTGAAGTTGTAAGAATATTCCTGGATTTTGCTACATCCAAGGATTTCAAGGTATACCAACTTGATGTCAAGTGTGCTTTTCTATATGGGGTGATTGATGAAGAGGTGTATGTCAAACAACCACTTGGCTTTGCAAACCCAGATCATCCTGATTATGTCTGCAAACTTGATAAAGCTCTTTATGGGCTGCACCAAGCTCCAAGAAAGTGGTATGAGACACTATCTCAGTATCTCTATCAATATGGTTACAAGAGAGGTACTATAAATGGAACTCTCTTCATCAAAGAAACAGGGAATGACTTAATGTTGGTTCAAGTATATGTGGATGACATTATCTTCAGGTCAACTAATCCAAAGCTCTGCAAGGACTTTGAGAGGCTGATGAAGAATAGTTTTGAAATGAGTGACATGGGGGAACTCAATTTCTTTCTGGGAATTCAAGTGAAGCAAGTTGACAATGGTATCTTCATAAGTCAGTCAAAGTATGTACAAGACATACTTACAAGATTCAACATGACTAATTGTAAGGTTGCTTAGATACCCATAGCTAGAAACCACTCCCTTAGACCTGATCATGAGGGGGGTGTATGGATGAGCATCTTTACAGGGCTATGATTGGGTCTCTTATGTACCTCACAGCCAGCAGGCCTAATATTAGTTTGCCACATGCATCTGTGCAAGATATCAAGCAAACCCCAAGATGTCACACCTGGTTGCTATCAAGAGGATTCTTAGATACCTCAAAGGTACTCCCAAGCTTGGCCTTTGGTATCCAAAGAATTCTGACTTCAATCTGTATGCTTATACAGATAGTGACTATGGTGGCTGCAACATGACTGCAAAGTCTACATCAGGGGGATGTCAATTCCTTGGTGGAAGGATTGTCTCATGGCATTGCAAGAAACAATCCTATGTCTCTGCATCAATGGCTGAAGCTGAATACATTGCTGCTGCAAGCTGCTGTGCTCAAGTGCTTTGGATTTAGAATCAGATGCTGGACTATGGATTCAACTTCAAAGAGACTCCCATCCACATAAACAATAACAGTGCTATCTCTATTACAAAGAATCCTGTGTAGCACTCCAGGACCAAACACATCAACATCAGGTATCATTTGATTAGAGATAACTTTGAGAAGGGATTAATCAAACTAGTTAAATTTAACACGAATGAACAATATGCTGATCTGTTCACTAAAGCCTTTGATGAACAGAGATTCAAATATGTTGTATCAGCTATTAGGATGATTAACTTTGAGTAGATTTTCTTAAAACTTAAATCAACTTTATTTCTAAAACCTATGTGTCCTAAGTTGTCTATTTTATCACCTTCATAAGCCCAGTTTATTTTGGAAGAAAATTTTTAATGATATTTCATAGATTTTTGAAAAATTTTCAAAACATATCTTCCTTCAGAAGATTCCAAGTTGCCTTCAGAAGAAATTTAAAACTTCAAATCAAATAACTACTTATAAGAAATTTACCTTCGGAAGAAATTCTGAGAATGTATTCCGAAGCTTAAATATGCTTCTAAGTACTTGCATGTATTTGAAGGACAAATATCTTCCAAAAGCAATTAAGTCTTAGAAGATTTATTCTCTTTAGAATAAAACTCCCAAGTCTTAATATCTTCTGAAACCAAATATGTGTCGGAAGAAATATTCTCTAAGTATTTTTCTTTAGAAGTCAAATTTTCACAACTCTTAAGAATATCTTTCGAAGCCAAATTGGCTTCGAAAGCTTTTTCTCAAAACTTTCGAAGCAAAATTATCTTCGGAAGATTTTCAACTTCCAAGAAAACTACCTTTTTAGGCACTTTTCAGAGGTGGGACCGACATCCGGATTTCAAAGTTTATCCTTTTGCTTTAACTTTGTCTCAAATCCATTTTATATGTATTCTCATAACGGTTCACCCTCTTCTCACTCTCCTCTTCATCTGCAATTCTCTAACCTAATTTCACCCACAAACCGCCTTCGTTCTTATCTTCCTTCATCACAAAGCTACTTCAAGTGGCCAACCTTGACCGCAGAAACCAACTGGATTTTTCCATGCATCTTCACAGGCAACATAATCAGGTTGCTCTGTTAGACTCTGAGAAAGATCCAGGTTTCACAGAGGTTTGTCATTATCTTTCTTTGACCAACTACTTCACCTCCCTCACTATTGATCCTCCTCTTTATGAGGATCACTTATTGGAGTTCTAGCAAACCTGCAAAGAGGTCACCATGGACGAGGAGAAGGCACTGTCTGCCACAGTGCAGGGGAGGACAATCTTCATCACTCCGGCCACCATAAACACACATCTTCAGCTGGATGATGTAGAAGGTGACTTGTCCTTTCCCAAAGCTGCAGTCAACCACTCCTTTGTGCAGATGGGCTATGAGGGTGACTTCTTAGTCAAAACCTTCAGGAAGGGGAAGGTCTCATCTCAATGGAAGTACCTCCTCCATGTTGTCATACACAGCTTGTCCAACAAGCATGGAGCATAGGACCAAATTCCAGAAGACCTCTCCTTCATTGTCCATGGAATGGTTCAGGGGGTCAAGTTCAGGTATTCTCAATTTGTATATATCAATTTGCTTGCTAACTTGGACTCCCTAGAGTATTACATGTTCCCTAGATATGTCCAGCACATTCTCAACTGTGAACTGGGCACACAGTTGAGGGGAACAGGTAATATTCTAAAACTGGAACAGATGAAGCCTGGCATCTTTAAAATAATAAGGAAGCCAATTGATGGCTTCTCCGGGGTAGAAACAGCCCTAGTCCTAAAAATGTTTGAGGTCATTGCTCTAGGTAGCAACCTACCAACACCAGCTAGTGTTGAACCCACACCTTCCACCTCCCAACCATAAATACAGCCCACAATAACCATCACCTACCAGAGAAAAACCAAACGAACCCCTACACATGTTATTCAGCTTGTGCAGGCCCCCATATCACCAACCATGTAGGAGGAAGTGGACACTCGAGCTCCCACTTCCCCTGAGAAGCAAACCACTCCCATCTCTCAAATGATCAGTGCTGAGATTCCTCATGCTCAGCCTGATGAGCTCACAACCCAACCAGCCTTAAGCCTTCACTCAGAGTCTCTACACTCTAGTAAACAACCTTCCCGGGACAGTTTCCATCCCCAGCCGTTTGATCTCAACCAACCAATTCCTAGCCTTGACTTCTATGATGATGAAGATATAGGCTTTAGTGAGTACCATGAGTCTCTCTTCTCCACCCCTACTCAAGGAGAGATGAGTACCCCTGTCTCACCCATGTCTAGCCCATATCATCCAGCCCCCACTGAGGTGGATCTTCTTGAACCTGTTTAGGAGATCCATGTGGAAGAGGCTCTCACTTTAGAAAGTGATTACATCAGTCAGACCTCGACCATGGCAACCCAACCTCTTGACACTTCTCTTGAAGTTGTCATGATGTAGGGGAAATCCAGCCGCCAAGAACACTATGCTGGTGATGAGGAAGAAGACATTATTCCTATTCTCTCATCCCCCCGTGATTCTTCTAATGAAGATGAGGGGAGTCTGAAACTAAAGGTGCACACATTGACTAAAACTTGCACCTATTTAGTCTCTAAGATTAGCCACCTGTAATCTCAGGTGACTAGCTTACAAAAGAGGGTCAATGACCAGCAACTTGAGATCACCTATCTCAAGGGCAAGCAAGCTAAGAGACCACAAAGAACAACTCAACCAGGTCCACAAAAACCTGTGAATGTGATAGACTCAACCCCCAGCTCACTTATGCAAGAAAGTGATGCTACCAAAAAGGGGGAGAAAGTCAAAACAGTCACAGAACCTGGAAGTTCTTCTCAAAGTATGGACTTAGAGGATCACCACCCTCACTTGCAATAGTCCATACTCAGCAACCTCCTCAAGTCCACATTGATGTGGACTCACTCATATACAGCCTATTTGAGGAGGGTATACCCAGAGCCATGTCTACCCCATCTTCTCACTCTAAGAACCCAATCTTGGGATGGAGGTATGACACAGATAGAAGGGCTCTTGTCATCTCTAGAGCTTAGGGTCAACAAGAGATCTTCAATTTTACAAACCTGAGTTCTATGAGTGCATTCATCTGGTTGATCTCACACTTATCAACCCAAGCCAAAACAGACAAGCTGAGAGATTAGCAGATTGGATTCAAGGAAGGGTGCTTGAAGAGTTCAAGATGACATCAAAATTATGTAGACAGAGGCTAGCAGGTGAGATTTTTGGTCAAGCGGATGTTGAAGTGGACCTTGAGATTAGCTTTGAAGGGAAAGTTTTGACTAAATGCCCAGCAGTTGAGCCTATGAACATTGAGATAGGATCTCTTTCAACACCCAGTACCCTCAGTAAGGCACCAGCTAGTGAAGGTGCTTCACATCCTCTCTCTGGCCAGAGCTTGAATGCTAAACCAAGCAATAAAAGCCAAAGCTCTCTCCATCCTGAGTCACCAAGGCTTGTGCGTGATAAAGGGAAGAGGAAAATGACCTCTGAGAAGTTAGAGGAGGAGAAGAGAGAGAGGAAGAGGAAGCTAAGGGGAGAGAGTTTAGGAGGGTCCTCAAGCTTCATGCAAGCTGCTATCCGGGCTGCCCCCAGGACAAACACTCAAGATGATGAGTTGAGGGCAGCCAGGCTAAATTACCTAGGGACCAGGAACTATAATGTTGATGAACTCATATCTCTCCCCTTAAAAAAGTTGAATGAGCTAGCTGATACTGAGTTGTCAAAGGAGAGGAAGGAGGCTGAGAATGCAGCATTGCTCCTCAAGATTAAGGAAGAAAGGAGACTGAAAAAGCTCTACAAACATGCTCCTGTCCTCTCTCCAATTCAAAAAAGTCCTGAGACAGAGACTGTGGCAGCTGCACAACCTCAGGTACATAGGGAAGCTGAAAGAATGAATATGATCAACTACCTGAGTACACAGGACTCTATCAGGCAGCTGTACTTCTTCCCTTATCCTTTGAGTACATCGAGTTTGAATATCTAAAGCAGCTGGAGGAACAATCTACAAAAGAGAGAAAAGCTGCTAAAAGAAAGTTAAGGGAAGAAGCTGCAAGGTCAAAGGTCATCATCCATAAAAGCCAAAAGAAGTCTGAAGATAGATAAAGGATGATGAGCTTCTTGAAGCTGTATGGATTCTCTGGAAGGAGGCTTGGTCCTATGTCTCTATCCACTATGGATGAGCATATAAGAGTGATCAAACAGAAGATCAAAAAAGGTGAGCTTGTAGACTTGCATTCTCTACCAAGTCCACCTCAACCTGAAGTTAAGGTGAAAGTTGAACCCCCTAAGATAACACAACCTGATCCAAAGCTGCATCTCAGCCAATTTCATCTTTTGATCTGCAGTAGGGTTCTCTTCTCTCTCCATCTGAACCTGTGAGAGAAGAGATCCCAACTAAGAGGGACATAACAGAACAATCTGGTGCGGAAGACCAGTCTTCTCAGTTGAAAACTTCAAAGAGGAGGAAAAGGATGGCCAGGGAAAGTGTTTCAAAGAAGAAGAAGACCAAGGCATCCACCGCCACACCTCAGGATGAGTCAGAGCATCCTGAGAAAGTGCATGAAGAGGCTGCTCAACCAACTCCTATTCAAGTAGAGCATCTTGCCATTGGAAGACCCATCTTGTCCTGGAGTTTTTCTACTAATCCGGATAGATGGTATGTCATCAGAGATCCAGGAGGTCAAGATGTCTACTTTTGGCAAGACATGATTGATCTTCCTTTACATGATCTCTATGATATGAGAAGATACTATGAGAGTCTGAGGGATCCTGACCAAATGATGAAGATAGGCTTGGTCTTGATCATGATAAGGACTATCAACATCTGAAGAACTTCTCTATTTTGGTAGCATCAGCCTAGGAGGAGTTTGTAAGATAATATCAAAAGATTATAAGGCTGATGCAACCAAAGTAGCCAAAATAACCAAGGGTCTTCCTGCACGCATGCACTGGACGTACAAGGTAGAAGTGCTTCAGAAGTTTTACACTCTACATCAGAAAATACTCTAAGTGTAAAATCTTTCGAAGCCAAAGTCCAAATCTTCCAAAGCCAAAGATGAAGTCTTCCGAAGCTTTAGAGACAAAGTCTTCCAAAGCCATTTTTCTATGAAGACTGATTTCTTCTGAAGACAGAGAAGACATGCTTTCTCTGATCTACTTTACAGAAAGCTGACACACTTTCCGTTGCAACTCTGAAGACTCACCAACTTGTATGAGTTGGTGAAAAGTCCATACTTTTGTAAACAGTAGAATAAGGTCTTTGCCTGTAGCTTTCTACTTTTGTACCTGTAAACCTTTTTATATTAGAAAAGGATGTGAGTTATGGCATGTCATAGTCACTACTCAAAAGGCAATCTGCCTTTTGACTCTACATTGATCTTGTTGTCTAGATTAGTGTTTCTAACTGTCTTTCTAAGTGTTAATAGTTGTAGGAGTAGTATAAAGTGTCTTAGGTCCTTGTAATTCAGATATGCTTTGTAAACACTTGTAATAGAACTTGAGAGCAATATATAGCATCCTTGAAAACCATACTTGTTTGTTCTTATTCTTAGTTCTACCTCACTAATTACTTGTGTTCTTAGTATCATCATACTTAAACCCAGTTCCCTACTTGAAATGTTAAGTGTTCTAAACCTTTCCTCATTATGAGACTGATTGTATTGACCACCCTTCACACGGTCCTGCAAAACTAACTTTACCTCCTCATACTTTAGCACCTACTCTAATCACTGAGTAGGATTCTACACAAGTCCAACAAGCCACTAACATAGTCAAATCTCCTACCCAAAGCCAATCTAAAGAGTTAGCAGATGTAGTGATCACCACTGATGTTGATGATAGAATTAGACATGGGTTGGAGCATCCTGAAGAAGAAAACCTCTCAGAATCTAAGGAAGAGGAAGACTCAAAAAGTGATGATAACATAACCAATTGGGATTATGATTTTAAGACTGAGAGGTTCTGTATTGAAAGAAAGAATCAGACAAAAGCCTTCTTCTTATCTGAGTTGGATGTTATAAAGCTGAGCCTTGAAGACTTAAAAAAAATGCACAAACTGATCTCAGAGAATGAAGACATGCCAAACAAGTACAAATCAATGGCTTCTATTCTGAAAATAAAGTTTGAAATTAGGGCTGAGCAAAGGGAAGAAGAAGAAGAAGCTCTTAATATAACTCCTGTAAGCATTCATGACCCAATCACTCATTGGAGCTACAGTTCCTCAACCAACACCTTCACTCTAACATATGCTGGTGCCAACAACGTTGAAGTAAAAGAATATGACCTGATCAAACTCTCTCGGCACAAGATGAAGGATTTGATAAATCTACCTCTTGACAACCCCTCAAGAGATAGAAGAGGATATATGTATGAGCTTCGGCTGATCAGGATGCTTGAAGGATGAAGATAGAGTTTTGGTAGCATCATCCAATGGGGAATTTATTGAATCATAAAGGATGAATTTACCAAAAAATTTGGATTTCAGCATTGGCCTTTAACTGTCGAATCAGGCCAAGTGCTGAATCAAGTGCCAAATGGCATATGGTGAATGACCGCTGATCAGCATATGCCAGGCAACTATCGAACTACATGTGTTGAAAGACTGCATATTAGCACATACAGTTCAACTACCGATTAGCAGATAACTTCATTATCTGCCGATCAACAGCTGCTGAGAACAAGCATGTTTGTGCCGACAGCTACTGTGTTTCACCTTTAGGAGACAACATAGTACTGAAGCTGCCAACACCGATACATAAATTACCTGTTTGACTGTAGCATCTAAACATAAAATACTTTATTCTCATTGTTTAGCATAAAATTCCACACACTTGTATAGTTGAGGCAAGCTTTCTAAGCCATTTGATTGTATCTGCCGAATTGTAATCTTTGTACAATACAAATTAATCAAGTGAATACTTTGAAAGAACTTATTGTGTATTTAATTTCTCTCAAAGTATTTGTGTTGTCATAGTAAGTAACTAACTTAGATTATGCATTTGTTAGTTACTGATTTTAAAAAAAGTTTTTTTTTGTCTTAACCAACCCGGTCCAACAGAATAACTAAGGGGAAGAGGCACCCCGTACTACGACTATAATTGGGTTTAAAATATTTATTATGTTGAGGTTTTACTCAAAAAGTCAAAAGAAACATAGGCAAAATCTTTGACCATGGCACAAAATTATAAGGAGGGGCCTACTTCACATTCTGCAATTCATGTTTATAATTTTATAATACCTTTTACTTTAAAAAAATCTTATTAAATTGTGTGTTTTCTATAAATGTTTAATTTGATATTACTATATTAATTTCTTGTTCGTATATATTAGTTTTTAAGAATATGTGGAGAAAAAAATTAATAATGCAAGGCAATGAACAGTTATAAGGGTTGTTTTTTGAATTTCGTTGTTGCTTGTGTGGCTTGACGTGATGCTCTGCGTATTCTTTTCTTTTTCTTCTTTTTTCGTCGATGACAGTTAAGTTTCTAGGTCTTCTGCTGCTTCCACGTGTTAGCCAACGTGTCTTTTTCCTATCTCTTCCTTGTGTTCCCGTTTTACTTTACTGATTTGGGCAGATTTGGGCAAATTGTTACCAGCTAATCTTACTGCAAAGAATTATTAGCTTTACATGTTTTAAGAATTGTCAAATTTTAACATGTTTGGTTATATAAAGTAATATAACAAAGATGCATTCTTCGCCTTTTTGTACATGTTTAAAAGGTGTGTGGACATTTTCCTTTTGTTTGTTATTATTCGTTAGAATCATTCCATGGCAGTATACCTAACGCATTTGTTTGATTGATTGTAACTCAATTTCATTTGTTAAGAATTATTCGAAATATTTAGCTTAAAATGAATGATTAGTTAAATATTTTAAAGGTAAAGAAAGGTTAAATCATTAAAGTATGAAAAGAAAAGGAAGGGGTTAAGTTTGCAATTCTGAATTTACCAAATGATCCTTAGAGCGTTTGAAGGTGTGGTTATGGTATATTATGGTCTTTGGACCATGTTGAATATTATGGTTTTTGGACCCGTGTTGTATATGTGTTTTGCTCTAGCTCAAATGAAGTTGCGTTTACATGATATGTGATGGAAGCTATGCAAGCTTAAACCGGTGATGCAAACTCCTGGGAGTAACTGGATGAACAAGGTGTAATGGCAACAATTTTGAAAGGTATATTTAACTTAATAATAGTATATGTGACTCATCAATTTTAACTATACTAAGGTGAATGTGATTTTATTTTTTTTCTTGCCGATATGTTGGTTGAGCTTGAAGAACATGTAGACTTTATTGATATGGCTAATGATGAGTTTTTTTTTTCATTGATATCTAAAGTATCAAAACTCTAGAACAAACATTTAAAGTCAATTTCCGTCATGACCAAACAAGGGACGTCTTTATGGGTATCATCATGGCCTTTCATGTGTTAATAATTTACGGAATGGCTCGCGTGACGCGCGAGTTAGAATATCACTAGTTAAATGAATAGTGTAGTCTTCAAGTAATTAAAACTCTATCTAAATTTACCAAAATATAAGATATTAAATTTCTTAGATCAATTTTTAGTTATATTTAATTGTTTAACATTATATTATTATCATTTTTATGTTTCTTTAACCTGACCTGGCCCACTTTCATATTTTTCCCCCTGTTTACCAGAAGAATCATGTATCCGCCACTTCAAAATGTGATGGGAGACCGATTCTTTACATACATGAGAAGTGATAGTTTGAGATTTGGAACTTGATAACCTAGAGTCAAATATAGATCATGGTATCATCTAAAAACCAAGACATTGCAATCTAGCCGTTATAAGAGAGCATGAAACGTGTTTTGTTTTTGGTCCCACAGATGGCGTCAAATGTTGCTCCAAATTCCTAACCTAGAGGCGAATCGAATGAAAAACAGAGCAAGAGAGTGACTCATCAGGTTTAGATTCATCACATGGGTGACATAGCTTCATTTCTCTTCTCCTTGGACATTTGAGCTGCAACCACAAGAAACACGTTAGAGGGCCTTGGAGCTTGAGCTTCGAGGGCACTCTGACACTCAAGTCAGTATGTGCCTATGATGTAATAAACATAAGCATAGATGTATGAGTGTGAGAATAAAGATGATGAGCGTGAGATGTTAAAGCTAAAAAAGATAAATTGATGGTATTCTTTGGGAGAGTAGAGAGTTATGAATGATTGTGTGCATGGATCTTCACCTGGTATTGAGTATGGTATTTATAGGGCTTGTGGTGGTAAGTCTCTAGACAAAAATTCAATTATAGGTAACCTGTAGTCAAATATCTAGACTGAACTCTCTTGGTCAGATTGTTCTATGTCTATTTGGTGCAAAGGTTTATACACTACTTTAACACTTTTTTTCCTCCTCTAGTTGACTTCGATCTCTTTTAATATTGACTTTCTTTTATCAGAGATGTCATTGTCGTTCTGAGTACTTTGGTTCTTTGAGTCTTGTTGTTTTGTGACCTGACCATATTCCTTCGATAGCCGATGACATTTTGCTTCATTACTAAGTTTCTTGTTCTCGCTTATTCAGTACTACGAAATCTCTAAGTATTAATCATCGATGTTTCTCCTTGCTACACTGAGTCACGATTTAAGAGTATCATTTTGTGCCAGTCGCGACCTAAGAGGTCCTTTGTTTGAGTAGCTCCTTTGAAATTCCTAAGTATAGAACTCCAAACTACTTCCTTTATATCAAGCCACGACTAGGGTCCTCCAATTGTTTCAGCCGAGGCTAAGGGTACTTTCCTTGTGTTAGCCGAAGCTAAGGGTATTCCTCTTGTGTCAGCCGAAGCTAAGGCTCTTCCCTTTATGTCAACCTTTGTGTCAAGGACAACATTTCGATGGGTTTTCGTGACCGAGTTAAAAACAGGGGATTATGAGTTATGACCAGCTTTGAGGAGTTATTCCTTCAAGTCGGGGCTTGGATTTACCATATTGGGTTGTGGTTGGCTGTTGTTGTCATTCAAAATTGAGCCACAGTTGAGAGTAGTCCTTATGTAAGATACAACTTGAAGATACCGGCTAAAGATTATTCCTTAAGCAATTGTTGGATTCTTGAACCACGACTATGGTTGCCCTATTCCACCTAGTTTCCTTTGCTTTGTGTAATCACGTTATCATACTACATTTAGCCTTTTTTATAATGATTTAAGTTGAACTGGGGTGGTACCCCATCATTCTCCGATTACTATAACCATTTCATTCGACCGCAATCTTTACCGAAAAACAAAACCAGAAGAGCACCCGCCGCCACCACTTCAATGAGCTCAAATCCATCGCTCCCTGGTTCATCTTCAATGCATAATACAATTATGTTTTAGTTATGTGGATGTGTATGCCAACCCAATTCACAATTTCTTCCCATTTAAACAAAACTTCTTACAATTCTAGATAATTCTTTTAGCAACACCTATAAATGGTACAAGCAAGTGCAATGACTCCATCGACCACCAAAAGCTTTTGAACATTCTTCACTGCTGGCTACTCGTCATTCGTGATTTGTTTACAAGTTTCTACTTCTATGAATCTTTTGATGTGTTCTCTAAGTATTTCATACATTCGCTTCCACATGTTTCGGCAACCCAAATGCGGTAATGGCGGTCAGTCAGTAGTGGTGGCTTTAGTGTTACTAGATGTCATCAAGAAGCAACAATGGTGACCTTAAAGTGACAAGGGGAAATAGCGACTTCAAAATAACAAACGCTTAAGAAGCATTTACGGCGGTGTCTTTGGTGTTTATTGGTAGTGCATGTGATGTATAGGGAGGTGTTTTATATGGAGCTGTTGTCTTTAAGAAAATTAGGGTAGAAGATGCACGCGGGGTGGGGGCAAGTGGGATTGGAAAAAATATATTTTGTTTTTTAAATGGGTTTTATTAATAAAAATATTTTAACTTCTTTTAAAATAAGGTCATTTTAAAAAAATTAGGTAGGGTTTAAATAAAAAAAACTTTTAAAACTAAAAAGTGTAATAAGTAATTTCAACCATCAATATTCTTAATCAATGGTTGAGATCAATTTGTATGAAAGAAATTTGTTAGAATGATATTTTAAACATAGCAACTTTTGTTAACTGTATTCAAGTTCCCCCATTTTGTTTAAACGTTCATAATTTTTACATACGATATTATTTATTTTGTAAAAATTACATCATAAAACGAATGTATTTTTATCTTTAAAACGAGTCTGTGTTGTTTTATAAAAAGACAATAACTTTTATACGTTTTTAAGCTTATATGATTTCAAACCCGTCATTATGTACTTAGTTCAGTTTGTTATGTTTTTTTATTAGTTAGTGAGTTTCTCTAAATGGTATTGTGTTTTTTTAAATGATAAATTCTAAAAACATATAATGGTGGTATAACAATATTGTGTATCTATAGTATGTAAAAGATAATATCAATTAATAACTAATCAATCTAATTTATTAAAAATAATGATAAAATAATACAATGTCTCATTGTGTTTTTTAATACTCATTGTGTTATCTTGGACACTATGAATTTTGTAAAATAAATTAGTGAAGTAATACCATTGTGTACTTCTAATTATAAAACACAATGGTAGATAACAAGTTTAAATAATCTATAAAAAACAATGACAAAAAAAAAATGTTGTGTTATCTTCAACATATGAGTTTTAAAAAATACATTGATGAAAATATATCATTGTATACTTTTAATTGTAAAACAATAATGATATATAACAAGTTTATATAATCTATAGAAACAATGATAAAATTAACATAAAATGATCTAAAATGTAAAACACAATATAAATACATATTACAAATTATGTAAAATTTATGACACAGTAAACTAATATTTAACACAATGAACGTATAAGACGCATTGAGCTAACATATTTAACCTAATTGTCAAAATGTCCACCTCTTTAATAAAATGACACATATCAAGCTCACAATCATTCTTATACTTTTTTAGATTAAATACACTTTTTACTATAACCCCACCTAAAAAATTTAACACCAAATATCAACGTCCATCCATTCTGGGGACCACCCGTGTTACGATTGATTGAATAATAGAAAGCACCAGTGTAATTTCTCAAAGTCTAGGACAATAAATGCATTATGGATGTAGCATAAGGACTAACCGTATAATTAACTCAATATTATTTTTTAGTTTTTGAATATATCAATATGTTAAAAAAAAATAAAATTTCAAAGATTAACTAGTCGGCTCGACGAGCGACTTAGCTCGGTTAGGTTGTGAACGAGTTGAGCACAAATCTTATTTTGGCTAGTTAAAATTGCAAAACATGAAACAAGTTGATAGCACAATGCTATCATGTGAACGTGGTGGTGTACGCTACCATGAGAACATGATGGTGCACACTAGGTGAATGAAGGTTATTGTCTTTGTGCCCACCAAATAAATATTTTATTATAAATTTAAATAGATTTATATGTTATTGATGATTCTTGATGGCAAATAAATGGCGAACATATTTTATGTGTTAAGAAAGATAAAAGTACGATAATATGTTCACAATATTTATTAAAGCAAACCAAAGTACACGTAAGCAAAACTGCCAAATATATCGGTTCTAAGGAGTTTTAAAATAGATTTACAATTTTGTTTAACATTTTCATGTGAAGAGATATCAACATGTAAATAATGTTGAGGGTCCTTTGTAGAAAACAAATAGAACCCTTTAACGAGTGGGTTCTTGGAGAAGTTTTGATGTTAGTGTTTTTCACGGTTTAACAAACCTACAGTGACACGTGGCTCGGTTTCATTATATAATGTATCGAATACTAACGTCTAGTTATCATTTTTCAATACAAAGTTACCTATATTATCCATGCCCATTCACCGCGTGAATAGGGATGACAACTAAACCTAAACCTGATGGGAATACTCGAAACCTAAGAAGTCAGGGACATATGAGATCGGGTAAGTAGGTATAGGACTAGATGTGGGATTAATTTTTATTTTATTCACAGGTATGGGACGGATATGGGATTGCATCGTATACCCGACTACCCGATTAAGCATACCCGTTTACCCGATAATTATTTTTATTATTCATTATTCTATATAATTATTACATTATATATAATTATCTCTTTTTTACTTAATATATTTGCAGAACCGATGAAGGGATGTCAATGCAAAGGTTTTACAATGTTTGTTATTAGTTTGTGGTTACGCGATTTAAGAATTTTAAATATTATTTATGAATTTCACCTTGTAACATGCCAATGTGTTATATTTATTTTGTGTATTTTGTGATTAGTGAAAATTATGCATGATTATTATTGTTAGTTTATAATACTAGTATTTTGTAGTTAAAACCTTTTAAAAAGTGTTAAAAGATTAGTTTTTCACAAAAGGTAATTAAAAAGGGTTTAAAAGGTAAACTCTAATTAAATTAAGATTAAACAAAACCCAACCCTAGCCCCCACAACCCCCTTCGGCCGCGACTTCACCCAAACACACACACACCTTGCGATTTTGATCAAGAACAAGCAATTGGGCATCGATTTTGATTGGTTCCAAGGATTACAACACGTTAACAACTTCAATTCTTGGCCATTACGTGATTAAAGGTTAGATTTTTATGGTTTTTCATAGTTTTTGGGTGTTGGCCGAAACCCTAGTTCGAATGGGTGCTAGATGTCGAATTTTGTGATGTTTGATGATTGTATGATGTTAGTTAGGTTGTATTGATGTTAGTTTACGTGGATTATACAAGAAATTCATGATTTTGATGTGTGGATCATACCTTACTAATAATAGTAATTTTGGCGCATGAACTTGATGATTTGATGATGGATTGATGTTAGAGATAGAACTCATGTATATGTTTAGATAATAAGATCACTCTTGTAATCATAATTGTAATTATTGTTTTTGATGATATAATATGAATATATTTGATTATAATTGTGTTTATGAATTAAATAACATTTATTTTGCACTTCATTTAATATATTCATCTATGATATAATATATTTCAGAATGTATGTGTGAATGTGCAGGAAACATTAAACTGTGTCAATTTGGAAAATTGACTAAGTGTTGGAACAACTGCGGATGAATAAAGTATTCTTCCGTAGATGTTCTCAGGAACATAACTGAAGAATGTACATCTGTGGATCTCATACAGAAGAACAACTTCAGCTGAACAAGAAAAGAAGTGAAGCTGCTGGAGGGATTGCTATAGAAGACAAGAACTCCTGCGGAAGCACAAGAACAAGTTTAGTACAACAGTTGCTGTGGAAGACAGACTACCTGCGGAAGAGTAAATTCCTGCGGAAGATCAATTAACTCGGAAGTCAACATCAAGTTAACAAGTCAACGTGGCAGAACAACAACATTAATGATGATGGAAGACATATTATTCAAACGAATATTCCACGTCACATCAACAAACTTTATTCATATTAGATTCGTTGTAAATCTCAAATTCCTAAGCCGATAAACATGGCGAGGATTTGGATTAGTTTAATTAGCTTAATTATAGCAACAAAATAGCTAACAATAGTTGAGAATCATTAGAATCATCAGCAATTATTATCTGAAGCATTGTATTCAAGATCAGCAACATCAATAGTAACAAGAAAGCATTACGAACAACATTCTTGAGTTCCCTCGGTTTGATCATTCTTATTTTATTTGTTTGATTGGTTGAGTTTAGTATTATTAATAGATTAAACACCAAGTATTGATAATTCCACGATCAATACTTGTTCAAATCAATTCTGATAATTCCTAAACGATCCTTGAATTTACAGGTGGTATCAGAGCAAGGTGCTCATTGATTCATATCAATTGATCTATCAGCTTTGATACAAGAGAGGAACAATTGACCAGACACTCTTCCTCAAACATGAACATCAAGATCTCTTAGTTGTTCAAGTATATGTTGATGACATCATATTTGGATCAACAAACAAGAGACTCTGTGAAGAGTTTGAAGCCTTAATGCAATCTGAGTTTCAGATGAGTTCAATAGGAGAATTAACTTTCTTCTTAGGATTACAAGTTCATCAGAAAACAGATGGCATCTTCATCAATCAAGAAAACTATATCCTTCAAACACTAAAGAAATACAACCTTGCAGACTGTGCATCATGCAAAACACCAGCATCTACTATAGATAAAATTGTACCAGATCCAACAGGGAAGTCTATTGATCAAAGATTATATAGATCTATGATAGGATCATTAATGTACTTAACTGCTAGTAGACCTGACATAATATTTTCTGTGTGTGTGTGTGCGCGCTAGGTATCAAGTAGAACCAAAGGAGTCCTACTTGAATGCAATAAAAAGAATATTCAGATACCTCAAAGGGAAACCATCACTTGGACTTTGGTATCCCAAAGAAGGAGACTTTGAGCTTTACTCCTATTCAGACAGTGACTACAGAGGATGCAACAATAATAGAAAATCAACAACTGGAGGATGTCAATTCATAGGACCAAGACTTGTGTCTTGGCAGTGCAAAAAGCAGACAAATGTTTTAGTATCCACAGCTGAGGCCGAATACATAGCTGCTTCAGCAGGCTGCTCCCAGGTTCTATGGTTACAAAATCAATTACTTGATTATGGTTACAACTTTCTCCGGACACCAATATATATTGACAATTCAGCTGCTATGTTTATCACTGCTAATCCAGTCCAACATAGTAAAACTAAGCATATAGAAATCAGATACCATTTTCTAAGAGACTGCTCAGAAAAGGGACTAATTAAGTTGATCAAAGTGGACACAACAAATCAGCTTGCTGATTTATTCACTAAGGCCTTTGATTCAGTAAGATTTAAGTTCTTAATTGAATCATTAGGCATGATCAACTTAGAATAAGTTCAAACCATTAACAACAGGTATATAGGCTCATTAACTATGATCATATGAGAATACAACATAAACTTGTGTAAGGCTTTTGATAATCTATGGATATGATAGTATGCTATAAACATGACATATATCCTGCCTGCACCCAACCAACTAACTACTGATCTGATGTGTTGAATATGTGAATAGGTTCATCCTGAGTGGAAAATAAGCTATGTCATGCTCAACATAAAGCCAAGATGACTTAGTATGGATAAGTCATTGTGAGGAGTTAACAAGTCAGTCTCATCAGAAAGTACACAACTCATCACTTATGCACACTTACTATGTTGTAACACCTTATAACCTCTATCTTTGCGCATCATGACCCTCTGTTTTGCGTAAGCAAAGACCTGGGTCAAAGGGCACCTCTGTTTTACGTAAGTAAAGACCTGATGACCTGATGCTAATCATTAAAAGTTCTAAAAGAATCCTAAAGGATCAAACACAGTATTCAAAGAGCATTCATAGAAGGCATTAATAAGATTTCAAAGAATCTTAAGATAGAGCTTATAATCTACGGAACATGGTAAGTGTGATAACGTGATCACAATCTGGGAGACAGACTTTCATACACCTTGCATGATGCATTCATCCTTGTTTATCTTTAATTCTTACCAAAACATGATAACTAGCCGGACATGCCCAACATACACTCTAGGTTGAACTTTTGCAGATCACCATAATTGCAATTTGCACTAGATCTAGTAGGCTTTTCTCTCAACCAAAATAAGCAGGAATGTGTCTGATTTATAATGTGATCCTTAGTTTCTTAACCAATTGCCTGCCACAGAACACTATACTCACGTGATTTTTAGTTACACACTCACTAATCATGCGATCTTCATATAAATTTTTGATAAACTCATCCGTAGATAATTAATCACAAATTTAGGGGGAGTAAGTATAACTGATCAATTAATTCCCTTAATCTGAGCAGTATAACTAATCAATTAATTCCCTTCGGAACCGAAGGTGTACTACGGAAGACATGAAGCTATCTTCCGTAGATGCAGTGAAATCTGTTCATCCGCAGATACTTCTGCGGAAGACAGAATGGGTCCTCTTCCGTAGATAAAGTACGGAAGAAATAGAAAAACTATGATTTCCATGGATATTATACTTTGCTTAATTATATGATCATTAATTTCTATTAATTATTTATTAGGCATAGTTAATAACCTCGGAGGGGTAAAAAAAATAAATAAAATAAAAAGGTATAAAAAAGGTACTCTGACCATTGGCCTTTCTATTCATTTTCAAAACACTCCGACCTAAAAACCCCTTCATCCAAATCCCTCTTCTTCATCATCTACATTGAACACTAGGCTAACACCATTGAAACAATGGCCAATCGGTTCGTAAAAGACCACAATGTCTGTGCATTTCTGAATCCAGATGTGGAGGATGAATGCAGAGACATCCTAAGATACCTTAGAAGAACACGACTCTTCTATGCGCTGACTGCTGGCTCAGTCATCTATCTATCCCACATGATAGATTTCTGGAATGCAGCTGCAATAGTCAAAGGAGATGAAGGAACCATGATCACTGCGACCATTGGGAACTTACCCCTTTGGGTAAACGAAGGAATAATCCGTAGTGCCCTAGAACTGGGAGAGGATGAACAAGGTCATCCTGATGTATTCGACCATGAATACATCCAGAAGATATTCAATCTAATGGGATATGATGTTGACTATGAACATGGAGAAATCAAGAAGGGTAGGCTATACAAGCCTTACCGGTTCCTCTGCCATACTTACCTTAAATGCATCTCCAACCGGAAGTCCGGGTTAGATAGATTCTCATGCCACATCTCATCTGGGATCATAGGAATCTTTGAAGGAAGAACCTATAATTATGCAAAATACATCATGAATTGCCTTTGCGATCATGTGCAAGTGCAAAAGGAGAACAAGATGTTCATGTTCCCTCGGTTCCTCCAACTGATAATTAATGAACAACTCCCCGAAGTGGAAAGAGAAGGTGATATAGGTGTACAGAGCCACTTAAACAAATCCCTTCTCAACAAATTGAAAGGGCAGTATGAAGGAGGCAGTGTGGATATGTTTTCTCATGTACGAGATGAGAATGAGGACATTCCTCAAGAGCTGCTATGGGTTGAGGAACCACAAACTAAAAGCTCATCAGCACCATCTTCCACACACTCCCAGCCTGAAACGCCATAACATGCTTCACCCAAATCACCCCAACAAGAATCACAGCCACCACTATCACCCATCCACTTGACTACTTTAAGTGAGAATACTGAACCCATCTCTCCTGGCCAAACACCAATATCAATCAACACTGCTTCTACTGAAGTAGTTGGTCAGGATAGGACTCAACCTTCACTCCCACACTCACCAATCTCCACAACATCAATTGATACTGGTGCCATAAAGCCCATATCATCTCTACCACCAACTGAACCTAGGGCCAAGTGGATACAGAGGGAGACACCCAAAGTGCAACCGGTGTAACTATCATCATGTGGGCAGATGTGACAACTTCAAATGCCAGCGCTGTGGAAAGATTGGACATGCAGCAAAAGACTGTCATGGTGAGCTGATGAAAAAGCCACAACAATCCCAGGAAACACCCAAAGGCTGCTTTGAATGTGGGAAAGAGGGCCATTACAGGAGAAACTGTCCTCAGTTGAGGAAGAACGGGAATGGTGCAAACAACGATGGGAGCAACAACAACAACAACAATGGCAACGGCAACATCAACGGTGGTAAAAATGGTGGAACAAAAGGGTGAGCCTTTGTTATCGGTTCAGGTGAGGCTTTAAATGACCCTACTATTGTTACTGGTAAATTTTCTGTTAACGGTTGTTTTGCTACTGTACTGTTTGACACTGGAGCCAATAGAAGTTTCATCTCCACTAAGTTTAGTAGTCTTTTAAGTGATATGCCCTCAGCATTAGAATCTAATTACACCATAGAGTTAGCAGATGGTAAGCAGATTCACGTAATGCATATCCTTAGAGGTAGCAAGATAGAACTTGCTGGTTATACCTTTTACATAGATCTCATGCCTATTACACTAGGGAGTTTTGATGTAATAGTAGGCATCGATTGGCTTTCTGACAAGCAGACGGAAGTAGTATGTCACAAGAAGATCATACGAATCCCTATTGGTGAAGACATTCTTACGATCAGAGGCGATAGAAGTGGTACAGTGATGGGCAACATCTCATTCATGAAAGCACAGAAGTTGTTGCGGAAAGGTCGCTTAGCCATATTAGCCCTCATTACTAATAAACAACTAGAAGAAAAGAGGATAGAGGATATCCCTATCATTCATGACTTTCCTGAGGTGTTTCCAGAGGGTCTGCCTGGATTACCACCTCATGGTCAAGTTGAATTCCAGATTAATTTGACTCCAGGAGCCGCTCTGATTGCGAGAGCACCTTACCGGTTAGCTCTGAACGAACTACAAGAATTATCTGCTCAACTACAAGAGCTGTTCGATAAAGGGTTTATCCGACCGAGCTCGTCGCCTTGGGGAGCACCAGTTCTGTTTGTCAAGAAGAAGGATGGTACATTTCAATTGTGCATCGACTAAAAAGAACTGAACAAGGTTACGATCAAGAATAGATACCCACTACCTCATATAGATGATTTGTTTGATTAACTTCAAGGATCAAGTTATTATTCTAAGATTGACTTGAGGTCTGGTACCATCAACTAAGAGTTAGAGAGGAAGACATCTCGAAGACTGCTTTCCGTACATGTTACGGTCATTACGAGTTCTTGGTCATGCCATTTGGGTTGAAGTATGCACCGGACCTCATGAATAGTGTGTGCAAACCCTATCTCGATCAGTTTGTTATTGTGTTTATCGATGACATATTGATCTACTCAAGGACTGAGGAAGAACATGAGGAGCACTTAAGTTTAATCTTGGAATTACTTAGAAAGGAACAACTGTACGCCAAGTTCTCCAAGTGTGATTTCTGGATACGTGAAGTGCAATTATTGGGTCATATTGTTAATGAGAAAGGAATACATGTCGATCCTGCAAAGATTGAAGCAATAAAGAATTGGGCGGTACCCAAAACAGCAAGCAAGATACGATAGTTTCTTGGACTAGCAGGAACAAGGGAACAACGTACAAATAGGGTGAGAGTCACAACCTCTCACAGCCTTGACTCACAAGGGAACAACGTATAAATAGGGTGAGAGTCAGGAATCTACTTTCCAATTACTGAAACAGAAACTATGTAGCGCATCGATATTGGTGTTACCGGAGGGAAGTGATAACTTCGTAGTCTATTGTGATGCTTCTATTCAAGAACTTGGTTGTGTCTTGATGCAGTGAGATAAAGTGATAGCTTATGCCTCAAGACAACTAAAGGTACATGAGAAAAACTATACCACCCATGACTTGGAACTGGATGCGGTAGTTTTTGCTTTAAAGATCTAGAGACATTACTTGTACGGTACCAAGTGCACTATTTACACCGATCACAATAGTCTTTGGCACATCTTTGAGCAGAAGGAATTGAACGTGACGCAAAGATGCTGGGTAGAATTATTGAACGACTATGATTGTGCTATCAAGTATCATCTGGGAAAGGCTAATGTAGTCGCTGATACGCTGAGTAGAAAGGAAACTGCTAAGCCCCAACGAGTGCGAGCTTTACAACTTATGATTAGTACGCGGTTACCTGAACAAATCCGAGACGCTCAGACAGAAGCTCTGAAAGCAGAAAACATTGGGTCTGAATCGTTACAGGGAATGGATAAACAGTTGGAAGTAAAGGCGGATGGAGTTCATTATTTCAGGGACAGACTTTGGGTACCTTTGCATGGAAATCTAAGAGACTTGGTTATGAGTGAGGCACACAAGTCTAAGTACTCTATACATCCTGGATCCGATAAGATGTATCATGACTTGAAGGCGCACTACTGATGGCCTAACATGAAAGCGAATATAGCTACATATGTGAGCAAGTGCTTGACCTGCTAGAAAGTAAAAGTGGAATATCAAAAACCATCTAGGCTATTACAACAACCTGAGATTCCTATATGGAAGTAGGAACAGATTTCAATGGATTTCATTACCAAACTACCCCGGACTCCTACTGGTTGTGACACGATATGGGTGATCGTAGATCGATTGACTAAGTCTGCACACTTCTTGGTGATCAAGGAAACGGATAAAATGGACAAGTTAAACCGACTCTATCTGAAGGAAATAGTTTAGAGACATGGTGTACCAGACTCAATTATTTCTGACCGCAATGCTCGTTTTACATCGCACTTCTAGCAGTCATTATAGAAATCTTTGGGTACGTGATTAGACATGAGTACTGCTTATCATCCGCAAACCGATGGTCAAAGTGAGCATACTATACAGACATTGGAGGACATGCTACGTGCTTGTGTGATTGACTTTGGAAATAACTGGGAAGTTCACCTACCATTGGTGGAATTTTCTAACAACAATAGTTATCACACCAGCATAAAGGCAGCACCTTTTGAAGCCTTGTATGAAAATATAGATCACCAGTTTGCTGGGATGAAATTGGTGATAGCTAGCTAACGGGTCCCGAGTTAGTGCACGAGACCACTGAGAAGATTATACAGATAAGAAACCGTATGGCTGCAGCATGTGACAGGCAGAAAAGCTACGCAGATAAGCGATGGAAACCTTTGGAGTTTCAGGTCAATGACAACGTGTTATTGAAAGTCTCACTGTGGAAAGGCGTGATTCGACTTGGTAAAAGAGGAAAGCTAAATCCAAGATACATTGGACCATTTGAGATTTTGGAAAGAATATGTCCGGTGGCCTACCTGTTAGCCCTACCTGACTTGCTGAGTGGAATCCATAATGTATTTCATGTCTCAAACCTGAAGAAGTGCTTAACGGATGAAACAATGGTACTACCTCTTGAGGAAGTGCAAGTAGATGAGCAATTACGCCTCATTGAAGAACCAGTCAAGGTGATGGATCGTCAGGTAAAGACGCTTAAGCAAAGCAAGATACCCATAGTCAAAGTTCGTTGGAACTCAAAACGTAGACCGGAATTCACGTGGGAACGTGAGGATCAGATGAAGCTCAAGTATCCTCATTTTTTCGAAACAACGATGCCAACCGGCGAAGGTATTGATTAAATTTCAGGACGAAATTTCTTTCAACATGGGGATGATGTGACAACTCACCCGAAACTCACTCGATTTCTTTGTGCCAATGTAGTAGACCAGTGATGTAACTCAACCATGTAACGCAATTTTCGGGACGAAAATTCTTTCAACATGGGGATAATGTGACATCCGGTAATTTTTCGTTACCAAACTCTGTTAGTTCCGTTAGGTCTTGCATACACATGTCATGAGCACACACTAGTTGTCGTTGAACGTTGGTGACTTAATAATATATAACAATGATAAGCAGATAATAATTTAACTAATAATGTTGGTTATTAGTTTGTGGTTACGCGATTTATGAATTTAAATATTATTTATGAATTTCACCTTGTAACGTGCCAATATGTTATATTTATTTTGTGTATTTTGTGATTAGTGAAAATTATGCATGATTATTATTGTTAGTTTATAATGCTAGTATTTTGTAGTTAAAACCTTTTAAAAAGTGTTAAAAGATTAGTTTTTCACAAAAGGTAATTAAAAGGGGTTTAAAAGGTAAATTCTAATTAAATTAAGATTAAACAAAACCCAACCCTAGCCCCCACAACCCCCTTCGGCCACGACTTCACCCAAACACACACACACCTTGCGATTTTGATCAAGAACAAGCAATTGTTTTTGGGTTCCAAGGATTACAACACGTTAACAACTTCAATTCTTGGCCATTACGTGATTAAAGGTTACATTTTTATGGTTTTTCATAGTTTTTGGGTGTTGGCCGAAACCCTAGTTCGAATGGGTGCTAGATGTCAAATTTTGTGATGTTTGATGATTGTATGATGTTAGTTAGGTTGTTTTGATGTTAGTTTACGTGGATTATACAAGAAATTCGTGATTCTGATGCGTGGATCATACCTTACTAATAATAGTAACTTTTGTGCATGAACTTGATGATTTGATGATGGATTGATGATGTTATGATGTTGATAATATTGTATGAATGTTGGGTTATTATTATTATGCAAGAAGTCCATGAATTAATCATGTAGTTCATACCTTGCTATAAGTAGAAACTTTTGGATATGGGATTTGTGAATTATGATGATTTGATGATGTTGAACGTGTCTAGATGATAGTTATGAGCTTGAATAGGTATTGTGTTGATGAATTCATGATTGAATTGAGCGTTAGATTGATTTTGGGATGTTACTTTCCCAAAAGGGAAACTTTATTTGTGTGGAACATTGGATAAGGTGAATTGGGCATGTTTATGATGTAAGGATCATGTTAGAATGTTTATTGGTGGTGTCTAATGTGGTGGAATGTGTTAATTGGGTTGTATGGATACTTGATTGGTCAATTAGGAAATTTGGACTTTTATGGATTATACATGATGATGGATTATGTTAGGAGATTATGGAATCATGCTTGGGATTGTAATAGATCATTGTTGGGTATGTTGGTTGGCATGAATCTTGTTGAATAATGGGATGATGATAGTCATACACGCTTACGAATCTGAGGCCCCTTCTTATTAGGATTAGCAGGGTTTAGGGTGTGAAGTCGTGTGTGGCTTCACATGGCATGTTGTGCATGATTAGACTTTATGTATGATGTACTAGTTATGATGTAATTATAATTGTGTTGAGCATGTTGACTACTTGAGATTCGCATGAGTTGTATGATAATCTAAGTTGTATGATGATCTTGGTAGAACAAGTGGTTGATGAAATGATATACGTGAACAACTTGTATGATAACCATGTATGATGAGTTGCTATGCTTGATTAAAAGGGATTTCAATTAATATGTCACCAACGGGTCAAACGGGTCAACTGGGTCAAATGCGTCTTGTTTTTCTAAAACCTTGGGTCAATGTGTTTATTGAGCACTTAGGGATTGTTAATGATTCTATGTACACGTACTCATTTACTTGCATGTTCTAGGTAACCTCTGAAGGTTGTCTTTCCTCTCTCTCTCAAGTTAGCTTTAATATCATTCGTGTGCACACCAGGTGAATTCATGCCCCACTTTATTTACACTCACTTTTGGGGGAGTTAGCATACTCGTTCTGAAACGCTTTATTGATTATAAGTTGTGTATAGTGTAATGTAGTGCGATATACTATGAAAGTCCTCACACTTTTGGATCGTTAATATTGAAACTAGCGGTAAATCTTGGGTAGTACTACTGGGTTTGACAAGCCCCACCTGTGTGACTCGAGTTCAAATGGGTGCAATATTGTCCTAACACATGGTGTCACGACCTAGTAAGTTGTGAAGGGAGGCAATCAAATGAAACGCTGTCAGCTTTGATCGCCAAATCACTACGATTATTACTTGTGAATTTAGACTAGCTATCTAATTCAATGCACTATTATGTTTTATAACTGTTACTGTTATGTTTTACTCAAACTCTTGAACTCACCAACCATTGTGTTGACTCTTTTAGTATGCTATTCTCAGGTCGTAGTTAATGAAAAGCCTAGGAGCACTCACGGGTCAGCATTTGTGGGTCAGCATTGTTGGGAACATTTGTTGGTTCCGCTATTGGAATAATTGTGTATTTTGTTTTGAACAACGGTTGGCGCGTGTTTGCACATTTTACATTACATTACATTGCTTTGGTTTGTCTTGTTTACTGAACGCTTCTGCACTGTTTTAAAGTTTTAAACTCTGATTTTGCTTGAATGTTTCATATAGTGTCGTTCTGAGTAACTAATGACTGAGATCCTGGTTTGTCACACGCCTCGTGGTAAAACCCCGCACGTGGATTTTAGAGGGTGTGACAATATGGTTTTCAAGAATGTTGTATATTGCTTTCAAGTTCTTACTAAGTGTTACTAAGCTTATCTTAAGATACAAGTACTTGAGATACTTTATAGTACATCCTACAGTTGGTCATACTTTGAAGGCCAGCTGGAAACACTAATCTAGACAACAAGATCAATGTAGAGTCAAAAGGCAGATTGCCTTTTGACTAGTGACTATGACATGCCATAGCTCACATCCTAATATATTACAAAAATGATAAAAGTACAAGAGTAGAAAGTTACAGACAAAATACCTTAATCTATAGTTTGACAAAAGTAAGGACTTTCCACCAACTCATATAAGTTGGTGAGTCTTCAGAGATAGCAGCGGAAAGTGTTCAGCTTGTCAAAAGATGATTTAGAAAAAGCATGTCTTCTTGGTCTTCGGAAGAAATCAGTCATAAGCTTTGGAAGACTTTATCTTTAAAGCTTCGAAAGACTTCATCTTTGGCTTCAGAAGATTTGGTCTTTTGGCTTCGGAAGATTTGATACTTAGTATAATTCACTGAGTTAATCAAATCTTCTGAAGTAACTTCCTTGTACTTCATATGTGCATGTGGAGAGCTCTTTGGTTGCATCAGCCTCTAAGTATGATTCTTACAAACTCCCCCTAGGTTGATGCTACCAAAACTGAAAGAGAGCTTTGAAGCTTGATCTTTATTTATTGACAGTCCTCATCAGAATCAAGACCATTCCCTTCATCATTAGTTGGTCAGGATTCCTCAGACTCTTAAAGTATCTCCTCATGTCATAGAGATCATGCAGAGGGAGGTCAAGTATGTTTTGCCAGAAGTACATGTCATGACCCCATTGATCTCTAATGACATACCATCTGTCTGGGTTAGTTGCAAACACCCAGGACATGATAGGTCTCTCAGCAACAAGTGGCTCTACTTGAATAGGAGTTGGATGAGCAGGCTCTTCTTGATCACCCTCAGGATATTTTGACCCATCCTAAGGTACAGAGGTGGATGTCTTGGACTTCTTCTTCTTCTTGTCCCTTCTGATGGCCATCCTTTTCCTCTTTCTATACCTTAACTAAGAAGTTCGGCCTTACTTACTAGATGGTTCTTATGTATCCTTCTCAGTTGGGTCCTTTTCCTTCACAGATACAGATGGAGAAGGATCAGGACCCTGCTGTGGATCAGAAGATGAAGCTGGCTGAGATCAGCACTAGGTTCAGGTTGTGTTGTCTCTTGGGGTTCAACCTTGACCTCAGCTTCAAGTGCAGCCTAACTTGGTGGAGAATTCAAGTCAACTAGCTCACTCCTTTTGATCTTCTACTTGATCACTCTAATGTGCTCATCCATGGTAGATAGAGACATTAGACCAAGTCTCCTTCCAGAGAATCCATGCAGCTTTAAAAAGCTCACCATCTTTTATCTGTTAGCAGACTTCTTCTTATTGGCTCTGATGGTGGCTCTTGACTATGCAGCATCTTCCCTCATCTTCCTCTTAGTAGCTTTTTGCTCTTTTAGCACTTCTTGCTCAAGCTGTTTGAGGTTTTCAAATTTAATGTATTCATAGGACAAGGGAAGCAGGTCTGCTACCTAATAGAGGCATGTGGCAATCATGTAAGTAATCATGTTTTGCCTGTCTTGTTCCCTACCTGCCTGATTTTGTTGCTTAGTGGCCACAACCTCTGCCTCAGGGCTTTCCTGAACTGGGGAAAGGGTAGGAGCTTTGTAGAATCTTTTTCTTCTCCTTTCTTGTTTGATTTTGAGAAGCAATTTTGCATTTCCCTCCTCTCCTTTGACACTTTCATGTCAGCCAGTTTATTCAATTCATGCAAGGGAAGAGAGATGAGTTCATCAATATTGTAGTTCATGGACCCTAGATAGTTCAGTTTGGTTGCCCTCAACTCATCTTCTTGAGTGCTTGGCCTGGGAGCAGCCCTGATAATAGCTTTCATAAAGCCAGGGGTCCCACTTGAACTCTCTCCCCTTTCCTTCCTCTTCCTCTCTCTCTTCTCTTCCTTAATCTCCTCAGGGTTCATTTTCCTCTTCCCTTTGTCAGTCACTAGCCTATGTGACTCAGGATGGAGAGACCTTTGGCCTTCATTGCTTGGTGTTGCATTTGAGCTCTGGCCAGAGAGAGGCTATGAGACATCTTCACCAGCTAGTGCCTCATTAAGGGTTATGGATGTTGAAGCAGTTCCTATCTCAAGGTTCACAGGCTCAACTACTAGGCCTTTAGCCAAGGTTTCCCCTTCGAATCTAATCATAGGGTCCACCTCAGCATCTAGTTGACCAACAGTCTTGCCTGCTAGCCTTTGTCTATATAGTTTGGATCTGTTCTTGAACTCTTCAAGCACCCTTTCTTGAATTCTCTCAGCTAACCTTGCAGCTTGCCTGGATTGACTTGGGTTGGCAAGAGGCAAGTCAACTAGAGAGAAGCTCTCATAGTATCTCAGGTTGTAAAAGTTGAAGACTTCTTGCTGTCCTTGAGACCTAGAGATTACCGGGGCTCTCTTATCAACATCATACCTCTATCCCACAATTTGATTTTAGCAGGGTGGGATGGGGTAGACATTTCCCTTGGTATACCCTCCTCAAACAGGATTTGAATTAGTGAATCCATATCAATATGAGCCTGAGGAGGTTGTTGAGTATGGACAACTGCAAGTGAGGGTGGTGAATCCTCTATGTTCATACTCTAGGCAAAACTCCTAGGTTTTGTGATTGTAGGTAGGACTTTCTCCCTCTTTTTGTTAGCATCACCCTCTTGCACAGGGGAGCTAAGGGTTAAGTCCACCACATCCACAGGTTCTTATGGACCTGGTTGAGTTTGCCTTACAGGTCTCTCAGCTCACTTACCCTTGAGATCCGTGATCTCAAGTTGCTGGTCACTGACCTGTCTTTGTAAGGTAGCCACATGAAAAGATAGGTGACTAACCTTAGAAACTAAATAAGTGCATGTTTTTTACAATTTTTGCATCTTTAGTTGCATACTCCCCTCATCTTCATCAGAAGAATCACATGGGGTTGAGAGAATAGGACCAAAGTCTTCTTCTTCATCACCATCTTGGGTTTCTTGGCTGCTGGATTTCCCCTACACACTGACAGCTTCAAAAGAAGTGTTAATGGGCTGGGTTGCCATGGTTGAGGTCTTAATAATGTAATCACTTGCTGAAGTGAGAGCCTCTTCCATATAGGCCTCCTGAATATGTTCAGGAAGGTCCACCTTAGTTATGGGTGGATGATGTGGGCTAGATATAGGAGATTCAGGAGTACTCTTCTCTCCTTGAGTAGGGGTGGAGAAGAGAGACTCATGGTACTCGCTAAAACCCATATCCTCATCATCATAGAATTCTAGGTTGAGGATTGGTTGGTTGAGATCTAGCGGCTGGGCATGGTAGCTTTCCCCTAAAGGTTGATCACTAGAGTTTTGAGACTTAGAGTGAAGGCTTAAGACTGGGGTAATGAGCTCACTAAGTTGAGCATGAGGAATCTCTGCACTAATCAAAGAAACGATAGGAGTGGTCTGCTCCTCAGGAGAAGTAGGAGCTCTACTGTCCACTTCTTCCTACAGGGGTGGTGATTTGGGGGCTGCTCAACATGAGTAGACTAAGCAGGGGTTCGTTTGGAATTTTTTGGTGTAGGTGATGGTGATTTGTAGTTGTGTGGGTGGTGTAGATGTAGAAGGTGTGGGTTCAACATTCGCTGGTGCTGCTAAGTTTTCACCTTAAGCAATGAGCTCTAACAGTTTTGAGACCGGGGCTATTTCTACCCCTGAGAAGCCAACAGTTCACTTTCTTATTGTTTTGAAGATGTCGGGCTTCATCTGTCCCAATTTAAGAATATTACCAATTCCCCTTAACTGTGAGCTCAGTTCATAGTTAAGAATGTGTTGAACATATCTAGAGAACATATAATACTCTAAGGAGTCCAAGTTGGCAAGAAAGTTTGTATAAACAAACTGGGAGTACTTGAACTTGACCCCTTGAACCATCCCATGGACTATATAGGATAAGTTCTCAGGAATTTGGTCCCAACCTCCATGTTTGTTGGAAAGGGAGTGGATTACCACATGGAGGAGGTACTTTCATTGAGAGGAAACCTTACCCTTTTTAAAGGCTTTGACAGAATAGTCCCCTTCATAGCCCATCTACCGAAATGAGTTGTTTACAGCAGATTTTGGGAAGAACAACTCACCTTTGCATCATCCAAACTCAGATGAGAGTTGATGGTGGCTGGAGTGATGAACATTGTCCTCCCCTACGTTGTAGCAGATAGTGCCTTCTCATCATCCAAGATGACCTCTTGGCAGGTCCTCCATAACTCTATGAGTTGATCTTCATACAATGGAGGGTCTATTATGAGGGCGGTGAGGTAGTTTGTGAGAGATAACAAGCGGCAAACATCTGAGAAACCTAGATCTTTCTCAGATGATAACAGAGCAACTTGATTGTGTTGCCTGTGAAGATGCATGGAAAAATCTAGTTGGTTGCGGGGATCAGGGTTAGCCATTTTGAGTAGCTTTGAAGTGAAGAAAGGTAAGAACAAGTCGGTTTATGGGTGAATTTAGGGTTTGAACTTTTGCAGATGAAGAGGAAGGTGAAAAAGGGGGAACCGTTGTACGTATATATATATATATATATATATATATATATATATATATATATATATATATATATATATATATATATATATATATATATATATGTGGAAAGGATTTGAGAGAAAGTTAATGCAAAAGGATAAACTTTGAAATCCGAATGTCGGTCCCACCTCTGAAAAAAAGTGCCCAAAAAGGTAGTTTATTTGGAAGTGTAAAATCTTCCGAAGGTAATTTGTCATCAGAAAGTTTGAAAAACTTCTTCCGAAGCCAATTTGGCTTCGGAAGATATTCCATAGCTTTTCAAGAGATTTGCTTCGAAAGAAAAATACTTAGAGTATTTTTACTTCTTAGACAAATTTTGCTTCGGAAGATATCAGATATCAGAAATTTTATTCAAAGAGAGAATAAGGCTTCCGAGACTTAATTACTTTTGGAAGAAAATATTTTTTTAAGACATATAAGTACTTGATGACAAATGTAAGCTTCAGTAAATTTCTTCAGAAGGTAAATTTCTTAGATGTAATTATTTATTTTAAAGACATAATTTTCTTCCGAATATAACTTGATGTCTTCCCACAGCTGTTCGAGGAGTGACAGGTTTCGGGGACGAAACCTATATAAGGGGGGTGGACTTGTAAACACCCGGAAATTTATTAAAAGAAAAAAAAAGAAGAGTAAAAAGAAGGAAAAGTGAAACATTTCAAACTAAAGGGGGTTAAAGTGTGCAAGTGGCAAACTTGTCTATTATGGGTTCAAAAAGCAGGGATGGTCGCCCACACCCTCATTTCACATCTGCTTTCGGCTGCAAGAAGAAAGAAGAAGCAGTTCAACCGGATTTTAGTATAAGAAAGCTAAATTCTCCTAGAAGGTGAGGTTTTCTTGTGTTTTCTGTTTGGTTTCAGTTGGATTCGAGCTGTTGGACCGATTTTTATGTGTTCTTTTGTGTTTGGCTGCTTGTTTCGGTGTGTTTAGGTGCTAGAACTCCCAATTGCTCTCGGTCTGAAGAAGTCTTACTCGAAAACTGCTAGAGGTGAGTTCTAGATTCCCCTATTTTACTTGTTTTAAATTTGTTTGGGGCTGAAATACATATTAACTGAATTTTTACAACCGAGGCATGAGCTTTCTACGTTTTTGCATCTGATGTGTATGCGATGTGTGTGTTTTAAATACCTTCTTTGATGTTGTGTAGTTGTAAGCTCTGTTCTAAGTGCTTAGCATGTTAGATCTGTGCTGAGGATATGTTAAAACAAGGATTTGTTACTGGTGGAATAGCCTAAGTAATGTGTTCATCCGCATTTGCATTTTATTCATCCGCATTTGTTGGAGTTCATCCATATTTGCTGAACTTCAACCGCATTGGTTAAGTTCATTCACCTAAGACTTAGCTCATCCACATTTAGTATTGTTCATCCGCATATGGACTTGTTCATTCGCATTTGGACTTGTTCATCCGCATTTGGTTCACCCGCACATCTTTAGACACTTAGAATATTTTCTGAGATTTTCATCCTTATTTGCTTGTCCGCATTTGCTGAACATTCAGCCGCATTGGCCTATGTTCATCCACGTTTCTTTGGGGACTTAGGATTTTCTGAAATCTTGAGAAATAGAATGTAGTATTAAGTTTTGAAATGTTTTGGTGGTTTATTCTATTGATGTTATGTATGATTGTGGGCTGCGGTTGATGTTCTATATTACGTATTACTACATGGCTTTACGTGGTATGGTATGCTTATGTACATAAATTATTATGGTAATGAAAGTGGAAGATAAATATAATGAAAAGTGGAACATAATGAATGAATTAAGAGTCTTGCAAGCATATAAAAGGGGTTCACAACTCTTTATGGGTTGCCACCTCGACAGTGTGCCGAGTGCACACCTAACGGTTGGTCTTTGTGACTGATAGAACGTACGAAACGGGGTCCTTGCCACTTGTCCCCAAGACTTTAGTCGCTTTGTGCGCCGAAGATGGGGCATGGCAGGATCTACATAGAAGTGAAAGATAATAAAGTACGAAACAAACGATTATGAACGATGATAAATGATTATTATCAAGATGTACGTATGATGTGTGATCACGAACGAAAGTAAAGAAAATGTTTTTATTAAAATTAAAGTATTTTATTATATAAACTAGAATTCACTCAGCAACACTGACTTTTATATGTATTTTCAGTTGGCAGGTAATGTTGTTGCTGAGGGTGGCACGGAGTTGAAGCTACTTGGCAAGCAAAAACTGGCATCCATCTCATGCAAAAATAATGTTGTTGTTTTGTAATACAACTGAGTATTCTTTTATGATTTTAATCAACGATGTACTACTTGTCAAAAGTAATTATTAATGCATGAAATGGTTTTTGATAATTCTTCCGCTGCAATATTTTCTTATATTTATATATTTTAAATGAGTTTTTAATAATAAATGATGCTTTGAATGACCAACTATGAGGTCTCCGAGATTAGTGTGTTACAGATCTCTCAAAGGTGTCACATCCCAACTTTGGAGACATCACACTTGCTAAGTGTGATTAAAATTCCAATAAGTACCACAGTCATCGTTACATCTCACATTACTTAACACATCATATTTGCTAAGTGTGATTTCTCAATAAAGTCCAATAATTCTGCTTTCATGTCAATATTTTTATATACATATATATATAGGGCTACAAACGAGCCGAAAGAATACGAACAATGTTCGTTAAGAAATAAACTTACTCATGAACTATTCACGAACACTTACCGAACGAGATTTCTTGTTCGTTCATTAAGAAATTGACATATTCATGAACTGTTCGCGCACAGTTACCGAACACAGATGAACAACAAAAGCAAACGAACACAAACAACTGTTCATGAGCATAACGAACACAAAGAAGCTCATGAACAAAAACGAATACAAATTATCATAGATTTATTTTAAAATAAAATTTACATTTTCATTACAAGCATTACACAAAATTCATAAAAAATAAGTATTTAACATAAATATCAAAAAATAATTGATATAATTATCATAAAATAACTGACAAAAAAATTAAAAATATAAATGAACACATTAACGAACATAATCAAACACATTATTGAACGTTCATGAACGGACATTAACGAACATAAACGAACATATTATCGAACGTTCACGAACATAAATGAACGAACGAGGCTTGTGTTCATGTTCGTTTGTTTAAACGAACGAAATTTTCTTGTTCGTATTCGTTCATTTATTAAATAAATGAACATAAACGAATTTACATCCGAACGGTTCACGAACTGTTCGCTGAACATTCAGTTCGTTTGCAGCCCTATATATATATATATATATATATATATATCCACATTTACCCGTGTTTGAATACTTGAGACATCACATTTCCAAAGTGTGATTTCTCAATAAACTCCAACACCATTCCACGATTTTTGCTTTCACGTCAATTTTTAAAAAAAATACATATATAAAAAGACAATATATATATATATCCACACTTGTATCTTCATTTTCATACCCAATTCAACTATATTGGGGTGGTTCTGAACCAGAAGTATGTCATATGATGAATTCGTTGACTTAATTTATCTTCATCTTCAAATTGAGAAAAACTTTTACAAACTGAAGTTAAATTTATATTACACTTATACAAGTTAAATTTACGGAAGGAAATTTTCGTCTTGACATTACCTTCATATTGAGCCAATAGTACCCATCCAACAATCCGGTTGTATAGATCTCCTATGTGGTTTTTTAGTATTTGAAGCTCCGCAACAAACAATCTATTCTTATCAAGATAATAGCAATCCACATCAAACTGGTCTGTCAATCTATACCAGCCTTAATGATACGTAAAAAGATGATGAATCTGAATTTGAAGCTGCACCACAAAGTTCCGAAGAATCTAAAGTTGTTCCATCAACAAATGAATCTTCCGATGATGATATTGATGAACGTGGAATTCCGGAACAATATAATTCTATGAATATTCAAGAATCCCCAAAGAGTCGTAAATTATTCTCAAGATCCTGAAGAACTAAGAGTTTACGAAGCTGCTGAATTTGATGGTGATGATGAAATGGTTATATGGAATGAAGAATCTAAAGAAATATGTGTTGATATGTATTTCAAAGACAAATCTAAACTGATGCACGTTGTTCGGTTGTGAAATCTTGTTCGTAAAAGAGAGCTGGTAGTTGTTGAAAGTTTAAATTTTAAATGGAGAGCAAAATGCATGTCAACAAACCCAATTACAACACTAATTTTCATAGTGGTGCTTCCTGTAAATGGTCTGTGTACGTCTGTGGTACGTAGGACCACCAGCCTCAACATAGATACATTTGTGGCCCTACATAGCTGTCGGTATAGACTTACGAATGCAGCACTTCCCCAACTCAATCCACCACATGCATTTAGATCTTCAACATGGTTTAAATAATTCATGTGGACTAATTTGGAAGTTGTATTAGGAAATAAAACCACGTCAATCATAAAAAATATTATTAGCCTTGCATGTTGGATACATTGTAGCTCCATTGGATTTTCAGGGAAGTCCAACTTAGTTAATTCTAGAATGTGAGGCACGTTTAACTTAATCCCTTTTACAAAGTTTGGAGGTGGTGCAACACCCATAAGATTGTAAAACCATAATGATATTTGATCGGGTGTCATAGGTTTATCAACTCTAGACACTACATTAGCTTCTATTGGTAGACCCCACAAAACTTGTACATCTTGTAGGGTAACCGTGGCTTCTATAATACTCGCAAAACCCGCTACTCTTATGAAGTACATAACACGCTCGGGGATGCCATTTGTTTGGATATATTTCTAAAGCGCTTGGTCACCTCGCCTTATGCTTATCGTTCCTTTATCACAATTTGGTTTTTGGAAATAGTGATCCGCTCTGTGATCTCACTAACAAATCGTTAATGAGAGGACCTGATGTGAAATGCGAGTTCATTTTTTTAAACTAACACAACTCAAACAAATTGATATTTTTGAAAGAGGTGAAATATTTCTGGTGAAAGCGTTGAATTAAAAAAACTCAAAACAAGCTGTGATTTTTGTAAGTGGTGTTGAACTGTATTATTTAAACAGATGAGAGTTGAAATATGAAAATTACCAATCTTATACAAAAGTTAGATGTGTTAGTTAATATATGTGATTGAAATTGATTGTTGAAGTTGATGAAAATAATTTACTGCGAGGATGCATTCTTTCATTTAGAAAAATCCAAAAGTTGAATTCAATTGAGTTGACACCACATGAGTGGCAGCGTTAATTTTGAAGTTTATTGAGAAATCACACTTAGCAAGTGTGATGTCTCAAGTATTCAAACATGGGTAAATACGAGATGTGACGTTGATTGTGGTACTTTATGATGGTGACTGTGGTACTTTTTGAAATTTTATGAGAGATCACACTTAGCAAGTGTGATGTCTCAAAAGTTGGATTTGATAGCTCTGAGAGATCACATGTACGATTTTTTATTTTGTTAGGTAAGATTCTTGTCAGATAATCGAGAAGTCACACAACAATTGCGATAACCCCATAAGTGAAATAAAACCCCATGCAACCCCTGTTGTGATGTACTCATTCATACCTATCCTTCTTTTTACAAAATAAAATTTTTATAATAAGGTTCCCCTCTACCCCTTCTTTATCTCGAATGTTGTTCTATCTTCGTCTTCTTCGGTCTACTTTGGGGGCTGGACTAACCAATCGATTGCCTGTACATGACAGTGCACTTGAGTCTAAACAAAGGCGAAAGCCCGATCTGCTGCGACTTTGCTGATCATTTGTGTTTCTCCAAAGCACCTAGCCTTGACTCCGCGCCTAGGCTCACCTCTTGTGCCTTTGACTACATAGGAATCTACACTTTCAAATGTCAATATTTCTTCTACCAATTCTACAGTGTTAAAAAAGTTTAAAAAAAATTTAAAAAAATGAAAATAAACCTCAGAAGTGTTTCAGCATGCGCTCCACATGGAGCATCTATATAATCTGAATTAAATATGTACAAATCCATAATAAATATTAGCCACCTTTAAGTAAGATTAGCAGTTTAAACACAAGTGTCTGCAACAAAACAATCTTATCAGCTCTTAGATATCTTGTATCAACTTTGTTAGTGCAAACATCATTAACTGCTAATGAGCTGCTGCTGTAAGCTGAATCAAACAAATAATATTCGCCCTTGACATGCCTCCTGACCCCCTTTATATTTACTTGCATCCAGAAACAAGGTAAATCCGCAGCAACATGACATAGTTTTGAAGCTGGTGAATGAATCTTGCAACTGTTTCTTGTAAAATCTCTACTTTTTCAGAGAAACATAAGATGTGTTTCTTTCAAGCATTGAGCTGCAAAATAGATGCCAAGAGATTGTTCTACGCCTCTACCTACAAAAGGCAATAAATTTTATCGCAGAATTAGCATCCACAGCCATTTATAGCATTTCCTTTGTCATTGGGTAACAAAATAAGTTATTGCTGCACTAATTTTAAAATTTTATATTTCTAATTTCCTTGGGTAATCAAATTATATAGAACTTAAATAATAAGAAATGCATTTGGATATCCCAGTGAGTAACTTTTAGAAAGCTGACAAGTATATTGATACCCAACAATTATGGGACACGGTTTTATAATCGGGTATGGGACTGGGATTACCAATACCCGTCCTATTGTCATCCCTAAAATGTATGCAACCGTGACAAGGAAACCTAATGTTGATATATATATACACATACATAGATGGTTCGCTTAATAATTGGTTCATAGATGGTTTTACAACAGAAATTGTGTATTACTTCTTATGTTTAATTTCATGTTTAATCTTACAGCAACTTCTACAGTTAGAACAATATATCAGAACCTATAGTTGGAATTACTTGTTAAATGCTAGATTTTCAGTTAGATCTTTTGGAAAATTAACTACTTTGTCCTTTACTATTTAAAGTAGTAAATGTCTAACTTTCACTGCTATTTTCTTCTCATTTTCTTTTACTTTACTTTTCTTTTTCTTTCATTCTTTTCATCACTTTAATTATATAAACTTATATTGAATTTTATTAATTACATAATCAGTTTATTTATTTATCAAAAAATAACTTTCTTTATATATTTTAATTCTACTATATAATAAAATATAATTAATTTATCACATAACTAATCAATATATTTAAATATATAATAAAACAAGAATCCATACAGAAAACAATATTTATATAAAATAAATAGAATTATCAACAAATTAATAAAACTTCACATATCATAACCATAATTAAACCTAGTAAACCTAATCAATAGCCAAGCTACTAACGAAGTCTGAGGAGGGGGATCTAAACAAACCTTACCTCTATCACAATGAATAGGGAGGTTGCTTCTAGAGAGACTCCCAACTCTAAAGCAATGAATACAGATAACACAGAGCAAAGTAGAAACAACGACCTTATTGTAGATAATCAAAAGCACATGTACCAAAAATATAGACAAGGAGCAAGCATGCAACACAAAGTGAGTTATTAATATACATTAAGCGACAAGAAACATACAATGAACAAGTAATATGCACTAGATCGTATGTCATCCATACTCAATAGACATTAAGAAGTAAATATCCATAGAATCATAAGTCATCTATACACAAATACCTAGTCAAGAAGCAACATATAATGGTAGTAGGTGATGAAGTGATATCAAGGAAAATAATCGCATGCAACAACTACTAGAAGGATCATAATCCGCACTAATATCCTAAGACATAAATGCGACATATATAATAATAATAAGTCGTCCATAGACAAATACCCTAGTCAAGAAGCAACATATAGTGGTAAAAGGTAATAAAGTGATAATAAAACATGACATAAGTTCACAAAATTAAAGTGATGAGAAGAAAAACAGAAAATGAGAAAAAGAAAAGAAAAGCAATATACATAAACAAATTAAAGTAAATGAAAATAATAGTGAAAATTACATATCTCCACCATTAAGAGTAGGGCACCATTAAGAGTAGGGCAAAATAGTCCTTTTTCAAAAAACTAGCTGAAAATCTAAGGTAAGTTAGTGGAAAGGAAAAAACTTGTGACAAATAATAAACCGAAAGGATATTTAGTATAATTTTTCAAACTTTAGGATGAAAGATGTAATTACCATTAACAATAAACATAAAGGACAAAAGTGTACTCAATATTTAACTATTATTGAACAATTAACTTAGTTATTATTAGGATATCCATGATTGTAAATTCGTGAATCAATCGCGATCTTACAAACAAAGAATCAAACTGTTATGCTAGACTAACAAGATGTGAACAATGAACTTGATTAAATCAAGTTTAGCCAAAGGAATAGTAATTTGAACCAAGAATTATTTCCAAGAAAAGTTTAATGATCAACCAAAAATGCTACAATGTGGTCAAATTACTTTTAAACTAAACTCAAAACCTTTTTAATGAGTTTAACTCATAGCTGTCAATAGCGAATAGCGGTAAATAGCGACAAGCCACCTATTTGCTATGTAGCGAATAGCGGTAAATAGCGACCGCTATTTCGTGTTTAGCGATTAAGTAGAATAATATGTAAGAATATTTTACATTTAATAGATAAGCATGTTTAGCAATAAAGTAGTAGGAAATCTAAGCAAATACCCCCAAAATAGCTAAAATACTCGATTACTAATCATCTAAATCTCATATTTACAAAAAATAAAGAAATAAAAAAATTAAAAAATTGCGCTATGTGGTCGCTATTTACAAATAGCGAGGGAGGGGCGCCACGCTACATAGCGCGCTATAGCCGTCGCTATAGCCGCTATTGACAACAGGGGTTTAACTAGTAGTAAAATGCCCTTTGTCAATAGCGGTAATAGCGCTCGCTATAGCGCACTATGTAGCGTTAAGGTCATATGTTGCTATTTGGTCGTAGCATTTAAATAGCGACCTTTTAGTTTTATTTTATTTTAACTTTATTTTTTCTTATTTTATTTTTATCTTTTTTTAGATATATAAATAGTGAATCTTTATTTTAGCTATAAAGAAGCATGATTTAGCGTTATTTTAGCTATTTTGGTGGTGTAAATGTTTATTTTTTGTTTCTACTAGTGCATCGCTAAACATGAAATAGCGATCACTGTTTACCCCTATTCGCTACGTAGCATATAGGTAGCTTGTCGCTATCGAGCGCCATTCGCTAGTGACAACTATCGTAAAATGGTAATCTTTACGTGCATCGACTCCTTATGGATTCGACACATGAATCTTTCCCTAGCTATACCGCTACACGTAATCCAAATGAATATTTCCCTAGCTATACTGCTACACAATCAGGTACACGTGCCTAGTACATGTGATGATCTATAATTCTGGGGTTAGTTTTCTTTTTAAATAATTGACTTCGAGTACATCACCCATATCATCACACTAATGTTGGTAACATAACTACTAGATTGCATAATTATATATAAGTTTTTAGTCATAGCCATGAAAGATAAACTTCAAATATAAATTGGTATATCATTCAATTCATCATGGGATCATATTAGAAAAAAGAGTATGTCTTGTCAAGAAATATAATTGGAGAACAAAACTCTTATATGTTGTATATCTAACAGGGGTATATATAAGAGAGGGATCTAAAGTAAAACTAAACCCTAGGGCCTATTAGGCATTATAGTGGGCTATTCTACTAAGAAAACATAAAATGGGCTATACATATTCTAACACTCCCGCTTAAGCTGAAGTATAGATGTTGATCATGCTCAGCTTGTTACAAATATAATTACCCCGGCCACCCGGTAATGCTTTAGTGACCACATCAGCTAGCTATTCATTCGTCTTGACATGAGTTGTTGCAATAGTCCTATCTTCAAGCGTTTTTAAAATAAAATGCCAATCAACTTCTATATGCTTGATTCTCTAGTGGAATACCGGGTTATTTACGATATGAATGGCCGCCTCATTGTCACACCATAATTTCATAGGTTTAGTTTAAGGAACCTAATTTCATCAAGTAGATTACATAGCCACATAAGTTCACATGTGGTTTGTGCCATGGCCTTTTATTTTCAGATGGCACTTGAACATGACGCTACATTTTGTTTCTTGCTCTTCCAAAATACAAGACCCCCCTCGACAGAAACACAGTACCTGGTCGTAGGGTCTCCATTGTAATCGGCATCAGTAAAGCCTTCTATAGTGTGATGTCCATGATATTGGTACAATATGGCACAACCTGGTGTACCCTATGATGTAGGATATGAGTCACGACATCCTAGTGTAAAGTCCTTGGGAGACGACATGAACCGACTTACAATACTCACTAAAAAGGCAATATCTGGACAGGTAATCATAAGATAAGTTTGGTATCATAGGAGCGTCACATGCTTTTGCTTCAAGCAATCCTGACTTATTTAATAGGTCTAAACAAATTTTCATTATGACAAAAAATTTCCTTAATTGCTACGAGAAACTTCAATTCCCAGAATACATATTTTAGTGGGCCGAGATCTTTAGTTTGAAAGCAGGTTCCAAGAAACAACTTTCGCTTTTAAATTCCATGTTCATCACTTCCGATGATAACTATGTCGTCTACATATACCACCAATAAAATGTAAACAGCAGCAGATGAAGTAAAGAATATTGAGTGATCACAAGCACTCCTCCGTAAACAAAATTCAGTCACTATTGTATGAACTTTTCCAACCAAACACGAGGAGATTGTTTTTAACAATGTTGTAAAAATCGCTAGGTGCTAGTCGGGCGGCGAGGTAGGGACTAGGGAGTAATCGGGAGTAATCGGGAGTAATCGGTTTGGAACTTTTATATGTAATTTTCAAATCTTTATATATATACACACATTTTTATATGTATTTCTACTAAAAATGTTAGTTTTATATATATAAATACATGCATTGCCGGAACTTTCACACTTCGCCGGAATCTCGCCGGAAAGTCGCCGGAATCTGGAAAAAAAGCCGATTATTGGCCGACTAGGGCCAATTAATCCCGATTTTTAACCAATTTCACCGATTAGCGATTAATGTTGCCGATTAGCAAAAATCGAAGCGGGGAGCCTCCGATTACGGATTAGTCGCCGATTAATCGGCCGACTAATCCGATTTTTGCAACACTGGTTTTTAACCATAAAGAGATTTTCGTAATCAGCATACTTCCACAAACTCCCACTAAGCAACAAATCTACGTGGTTACTCCATGTAAATTTCCTCTTCTTCCTCATTCAAATCACCCTATGTAGGAATGCATTTTTAACATCAAGCCGATAAAGTCTACGAAAGTCCGAATAGTCATAACCTTTTGCCAGAGGAGAAAATATCTCCGAATAGTCATAACCTTTTGCAACCAAGCGTGCTTTTAATCGAACACCAGAACCATCTGGATTAACTATAAATGTAAATACCCATTTACAGCCAATGGTCTTTTTTCAATGAGGCAAACTAACTAGTGTCCAAGTACCATTCTGAGCAAGTGCCTTCATTTCCTCAACCATAGCAGCCCGCCATCCACGATAGGCTAGGCCTGCACCATCAGTGATAGGAACAGACAAAATTATAGAAAACATCCTTACGTTTATAAAACATATATCATCCTTCATCTTCAAAAAACATGTCCTTTAAGCAAATAGTTTGTAACAGGTTTCTTCCTTTAAGCTAACTTCCATTTGTTTTAGCCGTTAAGTCCTGGCATTTTGGTCTTTTTAACCTAACGGACCATTTATGTAATTTCTTAAACTATAAAAATTTAATAAAATTTTTAATATTTATTAAAAAGAAAAAATCTTAATCTATCTCATCTTCGTAATCTCTCTTTACGCTTTCTTATCTTCATCATCTCATCTCTCTGTAAGCTTCATCATCTCCTTATAATCTTATCTTCACAGCTATCATGATTTTCATATTTTAGCTACTTATTGCCCACATATCTACAAACTTTTAACCGTTGTTCCCTGTTTTCATCCAATAAACAATATGATCTTTAACAAAAGAGAGAGAGGTTGCAGATAAATGATGAAACCTACAATTTCGTATAAACGAAGGACACTTTTTGTAATTTTGTAGAGTGGAAAACCAAATCTAATTTGGCAAAAAATGAGATAGAGGTTGCAAATAAGTTATCATAAGAAACAAATGAAGCAATTGGTTTCGTACACATGCGTTTACCTTTCCAAAGGTCCATAGGGAGGTCGATTTCACAAGGATCCATGGGTGAATCTGTTGATGGAGCGACGGTTTAGAATCAGGGTCTAATGGTAAGAGATGTCGTCTATGATATGCATGAAAAACATATGGTTGTACAAGGACTGAAGTTTGCGGAGAATCAATGGGTTGGTGAGGAGCTGGCTCATTAGGAGTAAAAGACATCAAGGGGGTTTGGTGATTCTATGGGTAACGAGTACACTAAAAATTCATCAGTCTCCCATCTCCCATCTCCCCCGCGAAATTAGGTTGTCACACGGGATAAAAAGGGACATTTTCATGAAATGTAACGTCACTAGAAACAATACAACATTGAAGTGTGGAGAAAAACATTGGTACCCTTTTAGAGGACGATAACACCTAAGAAAGACGCATTTGAGAGACTTTGGATCTAATAGTTGTGATATGAGGAAGACTATCTCAAAGAAAACAACTACTGCCAAAGATCTTCGAAGGAATTGGATACAACAGCTTTGTGGAGAACAAGACGGAGGATGAAATTTCACCATAAAGGGCAACTAACGACATAGACATGCGGTTTATCTGAAAACAAGTTGTGGAGATTGCATCCGCCCAAAATGGCTTTGGAACAGTCATTTGAAACAAAAATGCTCGAGCCACTTCATGGAGATATTGATTTTTCCCGTTAGACAATTCTATTCTAGGTCAGTGTGTCAAACACTTGAGGAATATACCATGTTGATGAAAGTAAGACTGAAAAGATTCTTATAAATATTCTTTTTCATTGTCGCTACGTAAGGTTAGAAGAGAAACATAGGTTTTCAATTTCAGCATAAAAGAAGAAAAAAATGAGAAAACACCTCAAACGGTCCTTCTTGAATTCATACATGAGAAGTCATCAACAAATCTTATTATATATCTAAAAGCAGATTTAGACAAAACAGGACTTAGAACCCAAACATCAAAATGGACCAACTCGAAAGGGGATGCAACCTGCTTATTCACTCGAGGACTCAAATGAACACATTGGTGTTTTGCAAATTGACATGCCTCACAATGTAAAGATGACAAATAAGAAAGTTGAGGACATAGTTTCTTCAGGGCTTGCATGGAAGGATGGCCTAATATACAATCCTCAAATGGTGACGATGAACTCGAGCAATCCAAAGAATAAAGAGTTTGAGTTTCAAGTATATATATGCCATCAGACTCCCATCCTTTACCAATAATCATCTTCATTGACGGATCCTAAAAAACACAAGAATCGGGGAGAAATAAGGCACTACAGTCTAAATAGCAGGTAAGTTTACTAACAGATAACAAATTAAACAAAAAACTAGGTCAACTCAAAATAAATGATAAGGAGATTAAAGGGGCGGTATTAACGCTTCCGAAACCACGTACAATTGGGGTAGATCCATCAACTATGGTGACATGAGACGATACATGATTGTGAAAATTAGAGAGGATCTAAGGACTACCGGTCATGACGAGAGTCGATGACTCATTTAGAGTCGGAAGACAAATGACACTTAGCATTGTTAATTGTCTTAGCAAATGTTGCGGTTGGAGTCACAGTGGGACGAGGATGTCGCTAAGTTGTTTACGTTGCTTTCAGATGTAGCAGCAAGATAAGCAGAAGAACCTCTAGAATTCCTAGCCAATAGTTTCTTGCAAGTGCTTTGGTATGCCCAAACTCATGACAATAATAACACTCAACATCATCATTCTCCGTAAAGGGAGTACGATCACTATGAGCAGCAGCACGATCACTGTAATTCACTCGAAAGCCACCTCGTTGACCACCTCATGGTCCACCACGAGAATGGACCAAGATACCTTGACCAAAGCGCTCTTATAAGCCAGAAGGGTGAGTGTTTGACAACTTTCATGACGCATAATACGAGCAAAGGTCTTTTGAAGAGAGAATAATTGGGATCGAGTAGCTTTAAATTCTAGTCACAGGTCGTTCAAGAAACTCATGACAGCTATTTGTTCCTGTTGAGCTTACGTAACACGTATGTTAGTGCTAAGGGGTAAGGGAGAATTCATCTCCTCATAAATCTTAAATTCCATAACATTACACAGTGAGCGATCGATCTTGTTGTTCCCCTCGATAAAATGAGTTACAAACACTATAAATCCTAGATATATTACTTTTTCTAGAGTATAGAAATCTCAAATAGTCCATCAATTCTTTGACATATTCACAATGAATGATAAGAGACGTAACTATTAGTTCGATAGAATTCTTAATTTGTAGGAACAATCATGCGTCGTTTTGCATCTTTTCTCTCCGATGGGAGGTCAGAAGTGAGATGCGAAACCTTCCCAATACTAAGTAGATATATCCAAAATTTTGCTCCATACAAAGAAATTCAAGCCATCTACACATATATATAATAAAATTCAAACATTAACATATTTTGACCAATTTTGACCAAAATTTGAGCAATTTTGATTGAGTTTGACTAATTTTGACTGACTTTGACCGATTTTTGACCAATTAGGTCCGATTTTTTTCAACTACGACCGGCTACCGATTAACCCTCCGATTATGTGCCGATTTCCCATTAATCGCTGACCAGGACTGACTTTTGCAACATTGTACAAAGAACTTCGAGCTAAAGCAACAAAGACAAAAGTAGTAAGATATAAAGTATGAGATTTCAGTAAGCCTTATCCACGATATAAAAGGTAAAAAAACATATGTCAACAATCCAAGGTTGTGAGCACATGGATTTTATGCATGCCCAAGTTGACATTTGACAAACTAATCAAAAGCACTCTCTAACTTTGAGAAGGTGGATAATTCCTCCTATTACTGTTCACCTTAGTGAGTCCACTCATGTAAATTTCTAAATAAGTAAATTCTAAAGAAAAACAAGCAGCACTCACGTGAAGTGGCAAAGAAGCAGTATGATTATGCCAAGTAAACTCAACGATATTATGGCAATTGACCAAAGCAATAAAAAAAGAACACAAAGAACAGCTAAGGGCAACAAATATATATTAAATCAAGTTCAAGTTGATCTTACTAGAAAATAACTTGAAGGATAAATTAAGTGATGAAGGTTTCAGGAACTTAAAGAATACATCTAGTTTCTACACCCCAGAAATAAAGAATTGGATTCACAACAATGACTAGATAATGCAAGATGTAATTACAACCCAAGGTCGCCACTAAAAATATACCATGGATTAAAGTGAAATAGAGCCAAAAATATGAGAACTAGGAATTTCAAGATACAAGAAAAGTAGAACATGGGTTGATTCAAGTTGTATTTTACCTCAAACGGGGTCAAAAAGGTAAGGTGGGAATATTTAGCTTTAAAAGGAACAGGTCAAAATTCTCTCAAATATTATTTTTAATGCATAAACAACCTAGAAAAAATTATATTATCACTATTGAAATGATATAAGATTTGTAATCGAATGAGACAAACTAACTATTTACAAATTTATTTTTGGAAAACCTTGGAAAAGAAGGGTTATTGATCAACCAAACACATTTTAACCTGTTAACCAACCCGAACCAGTTTTGCCAATGTGTGATACTTCTGGAAACCATTTAGTTAGGAAGATGAGAAACAGTAATTACCTTGGTGCATCATTGATCTGTGAATCTACATTCAGGTACAAAAAAAGCTGCTCCATCTTGATTTAGTTACAAATGGACAATTTTCCTGTCCATTCATCAGCCTCTCCATAATCAAGACTAAGTTCCCTCATAGGAGGGATATTCTCCATAGCAAACAGCATAAGGTGAGGAAATGCAAAATTTGAATGATCATACAACACCAGCTGAACTAAAACATTTGGACACAAACTGTGACTCAGGTAACAAGCAACATTCCTCATTCTAGAAACATCAATTGCAAAATCAAGTGGCGGTACTGCCGGATATGATGGTCGTACATAGTCTGAAAATATTTGGGACAAATCTCCCCATTCTGCCCATCTCTCACCAAATCGATTTGGATAGATCAAACTATCACCATTCATGCTAAAAAGTTGTGCTTGTTCTCTTGTGAGAATAACCCCTGTGTATTCACAAATAAAAGAACCAGCTTGTATCAAGTCCAAGGATCTAACTCCCCAACCTGTTTCCTTTGACCTGAACACTTCAAATCTGTTCTTAATACCGTTTTGGCTGACCCGATTTCGGCAGTTAGGAGGGCAACTACAATGTGGCCCACATTCAAATACTAATGGTTTCCCTCTAACAAGTAAACCATTTTGATCATAAGCAAATTCACCGCCATTCCTTTTAGCACAAAAACAACCTTCTGTACATCCAGAAACACAATTACATCCACTGCCATTCCCCCCACGGTGATAGACAAAAGGGGGGAAAACAGATGTTGCCAAATACTCATAAAACATAGGCTCATGATTATTGTCAATGTCATTGAAAAGAAACACAGGTACGCTTTCTTTCTTCATTGACATATCCATGGACACATATCCCACAGGCAAACTCTGCATCTGCCCCTTTCTAAGATTCTCAGCATACTTGAGAATCGCGCTCCCCATTTCAGGTTGGTTTTCCATTCTAACAAGCTTAAACTTGATAACACCAAAACCAGATTTTCCAGCTTCAAGCCAGGATTCAACAACTTTATACAGTCCATCATAAACATACACCTTGCCACTTGGGCTGCCTTCATACCTAAAGCCACGAACAACACGTACCTCAATGCCATAATGCATACTTCGTTCCATCGCAAGATTCCCACCTTCTAATCTTTGATGATCAGCTTGCCTGCAGTACTTATCTTGCCCACCATGGCCTGTGTATATAATCACATCACCAGCATCTTGATCATCTTCATACCCACCTGAAACAATTATACTCGTAGCAATTGGATCACCATTGGAGCTCTGACTCGAGGTCAAGTAATCAATCCCAGCTTGAGGTAAACCATGCACTCCCACAACACATATCTCCATTCTAAAAAAGAAAATATCACCAACATACACCCCAGGAATCGGTCCAACGATTCGTTTATCGCGGTTCAACCAAAGCCCACGGTCTTTCATCACCGTAGCAGACCGCAAATCGCCTCGCGCACGAGGACTACGGCCAAACACATTATTATTCCTACGCTTCTCATCCTCCATAGACACAAGAACCCTAAGCGAATCATACATCATCCTAGTTTTCCTAACCACATGTCGAAAATACCTTTCGTCTTCAATCCCAAGGTTCGTAACCCTAACCAATTCACCGGACCGCTGCTGATTCCTCCGGCGAGATGAATCTGCGACCGCTGAAAGCTGATTTTCATCAGGAACCAGCACAATTGCTTGTGCATCGGGATCGGTGACACCACCGTCATCATTTTTCTCCGTTTTACCGGAAAACGCCGTGTGAAACATCTGTGATATCCTGTTGAATTCGGAATAAACATCGTTTTCATCAAGTTGTGGTGCATCGGGTTGTGTGTTGAGAGTGCAATCGAAGCTAGGGTTTGTGTAATTCGTGTGAAGAGGTGGTGGTTCGTCGATTGGTTCTTCTTTAGGTTCGAGTTTGGGGGTGTGTAGGGTTAAGGCGGTGGTGATGTTACCGCCGGCGACGTCAGCAGCCTCCGTAACGGGAGAATCAGGATAAAGATTTAGGTCAATAAATGAAGCCATTATTATTATTATAAGAAGAGTTGCAGAGACCTTGAAGGTGCTCAAATGGCGATTCCGCCGAGAAATGAAGGAGAGAAATCAAATGAAAGAAAAATTAAAAAGAAAAAGTTTCAGAAAATTTGACAATTTGTTGCTTTTGATGTTTGAATTGATGGATTAGCATAGCATTACTTTATGGGAGGGGGAGAGAGAGGCGTATTCGTCTCTTATGTTTATGAAGAGAATTTCATACGTATTCTTGTAAAATAGTTTGAACTTAAAATATCGTATATCTTTTGTTTAAATTAATATTTTTATGTAATTTTTTATCTGAGTTAATTACATAAAAGGTACTTGTGGTTATGTCTGTTTTTATTTTCGGTCATCAGGTTTGAAAAAACTACAAGGTCGGTCCACAGATTTGACAAAACGTAACACAAGTGGTCCCCAGCTTGAATGAGCTGTTAACTTTTCAGTTAATTTTATCTAAATGACCAAAATACCCTTCAACAAATAATAAAATGAAAATTAAATTTATTTGTATCAGAAAAACAATATCATGTGGGGCCCACCACCTCCATAAACCCATCTCCTTATTTTCAAAATCACAGATCCACCACCACTGCAAAAACCACCGTCGCTGTAATTGCCACCGACATCACCACCCATTACCACCACCATCTCCGCTGTTACTCGCATTTGATAATACCACAACCTCCACAACCACCATCTCCTCCGTCAACCATCTCATAACCCAGCCCCAATTCGATGACGTGGAGGTCTTCGTTGATGGGTGTCCGGTTAAGATCCTGAAGTGGATGACTGATTTGATGAGAGGCACTCTTGATAAATGATGTTCCATTGATGGTGTTGCAGCTGTTGCCGGAGGTTGCGATGGTCGTCATGCACAACGGTTAAAGAGTGGATGAACATGATAGAAGACGATTGGGAGGGGGGGTCAAAGACGAGGGGATGGGGAAGGCGGAAGATTAGTGGTGGTGGTCTGGTTAACTGGTGATGGTGGCTGGTTAAGGGTAAGTGACTATGAAGGGTAAGGTCGCCGGCGATGGTTGTGGGGGAACCGATGATGGCTGCGCTAGGAGGAGGAAGAAGAAGAAGTAAAAGGGGATGGGGGGGTTGATTGTGTATTTTTAGTTTAGTTAATTTAATATAACTATTTTGTATATTTAATAGTGAAGGGTAATTTGGTCAACGGAATTTTTTAACGGCCATCCAAGCTAGGGACCAATTGTGTTACGTTTTGTCAAATCTGTGGACCGACCTTGTATTTTTCAATTCTGGGGACCGAAAGTGAAAACAGACCTAACCACATGGACCTTTTATGTAATTAACTCTTTTTATCTTGTCTAATACATGATTTTGGTATCATAATGCTCTTATTAAACACAAGATTTTATGTGCGAATACTTTTAGAAACTCATTAAATATCATGCATATACAAATCAAATCCCTACTGTTTTATACATCAACTCTTTGGGGTAAAAGAGGAATTTCATATTTTTCCTAAAACGTGTCCTCCTTTTCCTCGGTTAGTGTTGCATTCATTACTCTCTTCCAATACCCTCGCCTCCATTCAATGCTAAGTGAGCCTCTCTTTTAATCATATGCATTAGCATTAGATCATAATCATATGGGGAGAAAGTGTAGCGGTTCAATCATCAGAGCAAGTGAAGCGACTAAGTAAAGCCTTTCATTCAATCATCGGAGCAAACGAAACGGCTAAGTAAACCTCCATTCAGTGCATGAGTGGGATGAAACTAGCATCAAATGTTTGTGTATGTTTATAGATCCCCCCTCCCCCACACCTTTACTTATAATCAAGATGCAAATCAAGTATACTGTTGTGTTTGTCGATCTCGATTTCATCAAGTACGCATACGAATTATGCTCTTCTTCCCTTCTAATCCTCCCGGGTGTAAGTCTTCTCACCTATGTCATTCTCGATCAAGGGAATGCAATTTTGGGGTTGATTTCATACACTGACAACCTTTAATTAGGGTCGATTTCATTCATTGACCCAATCAGGGTTGCAGTTAAATAGGTATGAAATGATCATTGTACCGTTACACCAAAAGACAAGATTAAAACAAAAATAAAGAGAAAATTGAATATATGGTCCTTGTAGTTTCATCGAATTGCAAGTTTGGTCTTCAAACTTTGAAAATTGCAAAGTTGATCCATACTTTTGTTTGGTCGTTGCAAGTTTGGTCCCAAATTTTTAAAATTGCAAAGTTAGTCCAAACTTTTATGTGGGCGTTACACTTTTGGTCCCTAAAGTTAAGTATAAAGTTAGTCCAAACTTTATGAAATGCATAAAAACTAAATGTATATAATGCCAGCGACCAAAAGTGCAATGAGTACACAAAAGTTGGACTAATTTTGTAAATTTTAAAATTTGAGGACCAAACATGCAATCTAGTTGAATCACGTGGATCATTTATGCAATTTTCTCAAAAATAAAAAAAAAATCTAAAGCCAATATATTTATTAACTTCCACCAACCCACCCATCCCCCATCCCTCATCTCTTCCCGTTTCCTCATTACCTCACCTTTCGATCACCACCGTAACCACACCACCACCACTTGCGGCTTATCAACTAACACCGACACCACCCACCATCGCCGGCTCTCCTCCTTTCAGACCCACCTCTGCGCAACTTTTATAGGGGAGTCGACCATACCATAAAACGAGGGTGCGACTCGTCCTATGGTTAAGGTGGTCATGGTGGTATAGATAAAACTTTGACGATGTTGACAACCTCAACGAGCGATGGCTTGACTAGGACAAAGGAGAATAATGGAGGAGGCTACTATTGTGCATTTGGCTCACAATAGTAACAGTGATGAAATTTGAGTTCCCTTGATAGTTTTGAGTCAAGAAGAAACCATAATATATGTGATGATATTGATGGTACGATGATGATGGTGATTGTAACACTACTAAAATTCAAACCTACAGCATTTTCTGGATAGTAGGGGTTCGGGAGCGGCAGCCCCTAAGGGCTAGATTAAGCTACCAGGTCAGCTCGGAAAAAATCTTATTTTGAAGAATTAGTGTAATGGAGAAAATTTAAGAAAAATAAAAATTTTAGGAAAATTAGGATCGGTTCGAATCACAACGGTTAAAGTTGCGGGCCGCAACACCTATTGCGGACCGCATCGTAGAAGGGATGCGGGCGGCAACGACCAGGTTAAGGAATCAGTCACATGGATGGTGACTAATGGGCAGGTGGCGTACACATGGACACCAATGCGGACCAGAACAACTAAGGTTGTGGGCCGCAATGCCAAAAAGGGGCTTGAGGCAATGCATGTGTGTCACATGTCACACATCCAGAGCACCACATGTTGTGGACCACAACGTCTAGTGGTTGGGGGCCGTAACGGCCAGCCGACCTTGACTATGAATAGATGAGTTCTCAGCTCACTTTGCACACACTCATACCTTCACAAACACATGCTTAACCTTAAGAAGTGTGCCTAGATCATTTCTTAGCCGTTTTCGTGAACATACGCTCGACACTCAACGAACCGAAGACCCGAAAGATTGAAAGAACATTCCTAGTCTAGCAGTAAGCTGAGATATTATCTAAGCAACCTCAAACCTTCCTTAGATCACAAGAAAAGGCTCAACTATAAGGTTAATACGTTTATCTTTAAAACAAACTCGTGAATCTTTGAACTTCACTATTATCTTGAAAACCACCGTGGTTATTGTGTTTTATGTCTTAGATTATTACTTGTTGATTTTGTTATTGGTTTTATATATTATATAAATTTGTTGTTGTCTTATCATTGTGTTTTATAATTAGAAGTACACAATGATATTATTTTACCAATATGTTTTTCCAAACTCATAGTGTTTAGAAAAATACAATAAGATATTTTGTCATTATGTTTTATATAATTTGCATTATGTTGTTATTAAAATTATTGTATTAGATTAATTAGTAGTTATTTTATTATTGTATTTTATATACTAGAAGTACACAATAGTGTAATTTCATCATTTTTTTTTAGAATTTATCATTTTACAAAAACACAATAGTGTTCAAAAAAACACAATAACAAACAAAAAAACACAATCAACTAAACCAAAGACACATGATGAATAAAAATGATATGAGCTAAAAAAACTTTAAATTTTCTTTTATTTTTTTTATATAACGATACTGTATTCGTTTTAAAGGTAAAAAAAGTTTGATTTTGCAGTGTAATTTCTATATAAAAATATTATCATATATAAAAGTTATAAACGTTTAAAACAATGGACGAACTTGAAAAAAGTCAGCAAAAATGGTTATACCTATCTTACCTCTCTAGCAAACTTATTCCCTACAATTTGATCTTAACTATTGATTAAAAAGATGATGATTGAAATTTCTTCTTATACTTTTTAAATTTAACATCCTTACTTAAAATACAAAATATCATATTTTCTATTAGAAACTTATTAAATATCATATATACTTCGTATAAATTTTAATATTTTTTAATTTACAAGAATCTTATCCTTTTAGAGTATATTGTTTTCTTTCTTTCTTTATTATTTTCTAGTGTCCTCGTGGATATAAAGCAAAAAACATGTAAGGGTATATTATTTTATGGCAAAGATTTAAAAAAACTAATGTAGAGTTTCTCATAAAACCTGACTATATCAAGTTCTATTTTTCTTTTGAAAGGCAGAAGAGATTTTATTAACCAAGCCATACTAGCAAGTTACTATAAGACAATAAAGTACACCAGAATTGATAAGTCCACCCGGTACATCAAAAAGTTTATAAATTAAAAAGACACCCAATCAGCCCACTCTAAAGAGTGAAGTTTGGCTCTGTTCCTTACCCAAAGGTACCCGGTGCTCTTTAATTCTTCTTCCAACCTTCTTAACGATGGCCTCTTGTTGTTAAAGATAGCCTCATTTCTCATCCTCCATAAAACCCAAAGGCCACCATGATAATAGCTTTGACAACCTCCTCGGAAAGAGGATTCCATGAAGCGGCTTGCTCGCAGATGTAGGAAGAGTTGGGCTACTACCCTAATCAAGTTATTTATTTACTATTCGGAACTTGACTTTAATTGAAAACCTCTAAAAGGTCACCAATGGTGAAAGCAAAAATAGGCAAGATCCAACACCAAGAGGACACGTAACTCCATAGCATGTTGGCATAGTAGCACGATATAAAAAGCTGATATGTCGATTCTAATAGTTGTGAACAAAGAGGACAGAAAAGGGAGCCTACATTGATGTTCCTCCTTGATAATGCCAGTAGAGTTGGTATTCGATCCATTTCGCACCGCCACACAAAACTGTTTACTTTTAGAGAGACCCAGCCGCTCCGGCTAAGAATAAATGATGAAGATGGGACATTAATTTTTCCAAGTAGATTCCTTACGGAGCTCACGGAGAATACCTCCTGGTTATCCCCTTTCCAAACCTAACCGCTATCTGAATGGACCATTAGAAGTTTAAGATCAATATGAAGCTTTTGGAGGGAAGAGTCAATGTTTACGATATTATTCCAAACAGAACAATAGTTCTTTTTTCCATGTATGAATGATGACTCAAGGGAGGTTGAATGGATACCAGATATCAGCCTCTTCCATAATGGATGGGACTCAGATTTGAACCGCCGCCACCATTTAAAAGAGAGTAAGATTAACATTTTTTAATGATCCTAACCGGAGCCCTCCATCCGCCAAGCCCTCCATCCGACTTACTAGAACACACCTTCTCACAACTTACCCAGATGATCTTTTTCATATTACCAACTCCACCCCAAAGAAAACTTTTTCTTATTCTCTTAAGTGACTCTATAACTTTATCGGGTGCTTTATACAAGGAGAATAGTATGTTAGCAGACTGTCCATAACCGATCAAATTCTATTAATTTAAGAAAGTGAGTCATTATAAAAACTCAATGTAAATACATGACTTTTTATAAACTTTGATAACCGTTACAAAAACATATATATCTTAACCAATCGATATTGACTTAACACAATCCCATAATTCTCATGTCAGGTCATTTAAAGACGCATATTCAAGAAGTCTCTTTGGGTAATATTAATTAAGAAAGATAAAATGTAATTAATATTTATCAAGTTTTAATTTTGATTTCAATATCCGTATTTAAAGATTATAACTTTTTTGTAAAATTTAATCTTTCTTAGTAAGCTTTAATCACATGGTTACAATCTGAACTACCTAACCAATATTGTGTTGTATGCATGTTTGAGGACATTGGATGCACAAAATTTCAACAAAATATTAGCGTTCATTGACGCAGTTGATATCCATAACAAATTTTACGTAAAATTTAATAAGTAAGAATACAATTTTATATTTTAATTTGTTTTCAATAATATATATAAATAGGTAAATATAAAATTTTAGTTATTAAAAAAGTAATCGATGATATTTTTAGTTATGTTCAAAAATATATACGATATTAAGAAGCTCCTTAGGTGTGTGTGCGCGTGTGTGTGCGTATATATATAATCTTTCTTTTAAATTTTAAGGTTGAAAATGGGTAATTATTATTTTAGGGTTTTATAAAAACAAAGGAAAATGGTTATTTCTTGATTTGTGTTTATTGAGTTTGGTAAATCTGATATTTTAACTAGTTTTAAGGATATATATGTCATTTTAAGTTTAAGTTGATAAGGACATTTATAATCTATAATCTATAACTTATTATATAATAATAACTATTTTCATGTGTTCTTTTTCTAAAGAGTACACCTAGGATTCATGTAGGATCTGCCACATGTTTATCGTATCAATTCTCACTATCTCACAAATCAACAACATGTTAAACTTACTAGAATTAATAAATATTTTTCATATTTTTAATTTCAATACATTATCTATATATTCACTTACCAAATCTAAATGTATATTTTAGGGTGAATCATATATATCCCTGCAAACTTGATAAATATCATTTATATCCAAATAAAATTTTAAATATCATATATATCCCTCTAAAATAGTTAAAATATCATATATATCCATTTTAATATATTTAATTTGTAATATGACCATTTTACCCTTAAAACCTTTTATAAACTTTAAGATTTTATTTTTACCTTCTAGTTCATTTTTTACTTTGACTTTGCATTTGTTACGATACTTGTTCTTGCTGCTTTTCTAAGTAATCTAAATAATAAATCATCATATAATAAATAATGAATCAAAAGTATGAACTTTCATAATAAAAACGAAGCAGGTAATACTCAATTTTGTTGGATAGTTAAGCGGAAAGAAAAGACGTCAACCCATTTACAATAAACTATTAATAATTGAACATGAGAAATAAAATCTGAAAATAGGTACATCGGAAAAACCATTTGTATATTTTTGAGTAATCAACAGCTAAGATATACTTTTTTCTCATGAGAATTTAGAGTCAATAGTGATGAAGAACTGTTAAACTTGAGTTTAAGTAACAAACATTAAGAAGATCGACCTAATGAGCACATGAAGAATACAGTAGCACACAGAGGAGGCTAAAGAAATGAAGCGTTTGGAGTAGTAGCTATCGAAGGAGCAACAATAATAGAGGAGATGGAGAATACTTAAGCACCCAATGAAGATCTTTTATGAGCATCGAAGATTTCCAAACTTTTTACAATGATTATTGAAGATGTTATCATAAACTTAATAATTTTTTTGAACGTATGTTTTTAGAGGGTAAAGTCGGTATTTAGTGAAATATTATTAAGTAATGATATATATGAAATTTAAAATTTAGTTTGGATATATATGATATTTTTAGGTGCAGGACCGTTAAAAGGGACTTTGCACTTAGTTAACACACTTAGGAGGATCTGTAGGATCACTTAACAATTCAAATAGGGAACTTAGAACTTTAAACTGAAGAAACAATGCACAACCCAAGTAAAGTAAGAACAAGAACACAAGATATAATTTTCAAGGAAGTAGTATATTGCTTCTTAAGTTCTATAACAAGTGTTTGCACCAGTATATAAGATACAAGAACTTTTGACTCTTTATACTAATCCTACAACCGTCAATATGCAAAGAGATAGTTAGAAGGGACTAATCTAGACAACAAGATCAGCCTAAAGTCAAAAGGCAGATTGCCTTTTGACTAGTGACTATGACAGGTCATAGCTCACTGACTTTCCTATTACAAAAAGCCAAAAAGAAACAAATACAGAAACTTGCAGACAAAGACCTTATCTACTTTATTATAAAGCATGGAAGTTTCACCAACTAATGATAGTTGATGAATCACCAGAGCATGCAGCGGACAGGGAGTTGTTTTATGATAAAGTGGATAGAAAATGTATCTTTTCTCTCTCTTCAGAAGTAATCAGTCTTGTCTTTATTCAGCTTCGGAAGACTTTGTCTTGAGAGCTTCGGAAGACTTCATCTTAACCTTCAGAAGAATTGAGTCTTTGGCTTCGGAAGTTTCTTCTAAACTTTGGCTTCGGAAGATTTTACACTTAGCATTTTATTTGAGTGTGTAAAACTTCTGAAGCTAGTTCTTTTTTTCCTTAGTGCATGTTGGAAGACTTGGTTGTTTTGGTATCCTTTGGTTGCATCAGCCTCATAACCTCAGAGGTTCCTACAAACTCCCCCTAGGCTGATGCTACCAAAACAGAGAGGTCTTCAAACTGGGATAGTCCATATGAGGATCTTCAGAACTCCTCTCTTCATCAGCAGATCTGGATTCTTCAGACTCATGAAGTACCTTCTCATTTCATAAAGATCATGCAGAGGAAGTTCAAGCATGTCACTAGTGAAGTAGACATGTTGTTCTCCCTGATCTCTAGTGACATACCATCTATCCGGGTTTTCAGCAAATGCCCAGGATAAAATTGGTCTTCCAATAGAGAGAGGATCTACTATGATAAGAGTTGATTGAGAGCCCTCTTTATGCACTTCCTCAGGATGTTCTGACTCATCCTGAGGTTGGGAGGTGGATGCCTTTCTTCTTTTCTTCTTGGTAGAGGATCTTCTTCTGGCCATCCTCTTTTTCCTCCCAGATGATTTTAACTAAGAGGGTTGGTCTTCAGTACCAGGTTCTTCAGTGGATTCCCTCTCAGTTGGGATCTCTTCTCTCTCAGGTTTAGAAGGAGAGAGAGGAGAACCCTGCTATGGGTCAGAAGATGAAGTTGGCTGTTATGTAGCTTCAGGTGCGGGTTGTGTTGTCTCTGTAGGTTTAACCTTTACCTCAACTTCAGGTTGAGCTTGATCTGATGGTGAATGAAGATCTACAAGCTCTCCCCTTTTAATCTTCTGCTTGATCACCCTCATGTGCTCATCCATTATGGATAGAGACATGGGACCAAGCCTCCTTCCGGAGAACCCATACAGCTTCAAGAAGCTCATCATCTTCTGCCTATCTGCAGAGTTTTTCTGATTTTTCTTGATGATGGCTCTTGATTTGGCAGCTTCTTCCATTTGCATCTTCCTAGCAGCCTGCCTTTCTCTTTTGGCTTGCTCTTCCAGCTGCTTGTTGTATTCAAACAATATATAGTCATATGGCAAGGGAAGAAGTGCAGGTGCCTGATAGAGACCTGTGGCACTCAGGTAGTTGATCATCTTTAATTTTCTTCTTCATCAACTACCAGAGGTTGTTCAGCAGCCACAGCCTCTGACTCAGGGCTTTCTTAAACTGGGGAGAGGACAGGAATGTTCTTGTATATTCTTTTTCTTCTCATTTCTTCTTTATGCTTGAGGGTCAAGGCTGCATCCTCTGCTTCCTTCCCTCTCTTTGACAACTCAGTGTCAGCCAGTTCATTTAATTCCTCTAAGGGGAGAGAGATGAGTTCATCTATGTTGTAGTTCCTGGTCCCCAGATAGTTGAGTCTGGCTGCCCTTAACTCATCTTCTTGAGTGTTTGGAACATGGGCGGTCAGAATTGCAGCTTGCATGAATCCTGGGGAACCACTTGAACTCTCTCCCCTCAGCTTCCTCTTCCTCTCTCTTTTCTCTTCTTCAATCTCCTTAGCAGTTAGCTTTCTTTTGCCTTTGTCAATTGTGATCTTGATGAATCAGCCTGAGGAGAGGTTTGGCCTTCATTGCTTGATTCAGCAGTCAAGCTCTGGCCAGAGAGAGGTTGTGAAGCACCATCACCAGCTGGTGCCTCACTAAGGGTATGGGGTGCTGGAGGAGATGTTGTCTCAAGGTTCACAGTCTCAGCCTCTGGGCCTTCAGTCAAGGCTTTCCCTTCGAAGCTAATCTTAGGGTCCACTTCAACATCCAGTTGACCAAAGGCTTCAACTGCTATCCTCTGTCTATATAATGTTGTTCTCCTTTTGAATTCTGCCAGCACCCAGTCTTGAATTTTACTGGCTAGTCTGGCAGGTTGTCTGTTGTTGCTTGGGTTGACAAGTGCTAGATCTACCAGATTTATACCCTCATAGAAACTCAGGTTTGAAATATTTAAAATTTTTAGTTGACCCTGAGCTCTAGAAAGTACAAGAGCTTTCCTATCACTGTCATACCCCCAACCCATGATTAGATTCTCAGAAGGGGCAGACATTGCTCTTGGTATCCCTTCCTCAAACAGATGTTGAATTTGCAAGTCGAAGTCTCTGACTTGAGGAGGTTGCTGAGTATGGACAACTGCAAGAGAGGATGGTGAGTCTTGTATGTCCATACTTGAGGAAGAACTCCCAGGTTCTGTGGCTGTTAGAACTTCCTCTCCCTTTTTGGTAGCATCACCTTCAAGCATAGGTGAGCTAGGGAAGTGATCCATAACCAACAGGTTCTTGTGGACCTGGATGAGTTTGTCCTATTGGTCTCTCAGCTAACTTGCCCTTGAGATCGGTGATCTCAAGTTGCTGGTCATTGACCCTTTTCTGTAGGATAGTCACCTGAGATTCCAGGTGAGCTATCTTTGATACAAAGTAGGTGCACAGATTTGAGAGTTTGTGCACCTTTTGTTGCAGACTCCCCTTATCTTCAGATGAAGAATCATAGGGGGATGAGAGGATTGGACCTGAGTCTTCTCCTCATCACCAGCATGGATTTCTTGGCTGCTGGATTTCCCCTGCTTCATGACAATGTCAAGAGGTTGGGTTGTCGTGGGTGAGGTCTTAGAGATATAATCACTGCCAACAGTGAGAGCCTCAGCCACATGGATCTCCTGGACAATCTGAAGGAGATCCACCTCAGTTTGGGGTGTCTGATATTGGCTAGAAGTGGGTGAAGCAGGAGTACTCATCTCACCTTGAGTGTGGGTAGAGAGGAGAGATTCATGGTACTCACTGAGACCCAATTCCTCATCAGAGTAGAAGGCAAGGCTGGGAAAGGGCTAATTAAGATCAAGAGGCTGGGGATGGTAGCTTTCCCCTGAAGGTTGATCACTAGAATGTTGAGACTCAAAGTGATGGCTTAAGGCTATTTGAGTAGGTATGAGCTCATCAAGCTGAGCGTGAGGAACCTCAGCACTAATTTTGTCAAGAATAGGAGTGGTTTGCTCCTCAGGGGAAGTGGGAGCTCTATTGTCCACTTCCTCCTGTGTGGGTTGTGATATGGGGGCCTGCACATGCTCAATAGCAAGTACAGGGGTTCGTTTGGATTTTCTAGAGTAGGTGAGGGTAATAGTTGGCCTTGATGATGGTTGAGAGGTGGAGGGTGTTGGTTCATCACTAGCTGGGGCTGCTAGGATGTCACCCTGAGCAATGAGCTCAAGCATTTTTGGGACAAGGGCTGTTTCTACCCCTGAGAACCCAACAGTTGGCTTTTTCAAAATTTTGAAAATACCGGGCCTCATATGTGCAAGTTTAAAAACATTACCTGTTCCCCTGAACTGTGGTCCCATTTCATAGTTGAGAATATGTTGAACATACCGGGGGAACATGTAATATTCTAGGGAGTCCAAATTCACAAGTAAATTTGTAAAAACAAACTGAGAGTACCTGAATTTGACCCCTTGAACCATCCCATGGACAATGAAGGAGAGGTCTTCTGGAATCTGGTCCCATCCTCCATGTTTGTTGGACAAGCTGTGGATGACTACATGGAGGAGGTACTTCTACCGTAAGAGACCTTCCTCTTTCTGAAGGTCTTGACTGTGAAGTCACCTTCATATCCCATCTACTAAAAGAATGGTTGACAGTAGCTTTTGGGAAGGACATTTCACCTTCTTCATCATCCAGCTGAAGATGGGTGTTAATGATGGCTGGAGTGATGAACAGTGTCCTCCCCTGCACTGTGACAGACAGTGCCTTCCCATGGTGACCTCTTGATAGGTCAACCAGAACTCAAGCACGATCCTCATAGAGAGGAGGATCAATTGTAAGGGAGGTGAAATAATGAGACGAAGAAAGGTACCACAAACATCTGAGAAGCTTGGATCCTTCTCAAGTTTAACAGAGCAACCTGGTTGTGCTGCCTGTGTTAGTGCATGGTAAAATCCGGGTTGTTTCGACGATCAAGATTGGCCGTTTTGATGAAGCTTTTTAGTGAGAAAAGGAAGAAGAAGAAAGTGAATTTTGGGTTAATTTTAGGTTACGAACAATGAGAGTAGAGATGTGAAGATAGAACCGTTTGGAGAGATATACTCTGGATTTGAGACAAAGTTAAAGCAAAAGATAAACTTTGAAATCCGCAAGTGGGTCATACTTCTGAAAAAGCACCCAAAAAGGTAGTTTCTTGGAGGTTGTAAAGCCCGAAGGCAATATTAGTTTCAGAAGCTTTGCAAGCAAGGCTTCCGAAGGTTATTTTGCTTCGGAAGATAGTTCAAGGAGTTTTGAGAGATTTGACTTCGGAAGAAAAATAAGTCTTCCGAGACTGAATTTGTTTCGAAAGAAATTTATTCTTAAAATGCATTTAAGAGCTTATGTTCAACTTAAGCTTCGGAAGATACTTCATGAGTTTATTCCGAAGGTAAATCTTAGATAAGCTGTAAAGTTCTTCCGAGGGCAATTTCACTTCTTTCGAAGGTAAATACTCATCACTTTAAGAAATATCATTTTTTAAAATTATTTCCATCCAAAGAGAACTGGGCTTATGAAGTGATCTAATAGACAACCTAGGACAAACAATTTTAGGAATTAAAGTTGATTAAGTTGTTAAGAAAAACCTATTCAAAGTTAATCATCCCAATAGCTGATATAAGATATTTATATCTCTGCTCATCAAAAGCTTTTGTGAACAGATCAACATATTGTTCATTTGTGTTAACTTTGATTAGTTTTATCAAACCCTTTTCAAAATTATCCCTAATCAGATGATACCTGATGTTGATGTGTTTGGTCCTTGAGTGCTGCATAGGATTCTCTGTGATAGAGATGGCACTGTTGTTGTCTATATGGATAGGTGTCTCTTTGAAATTAAAGCCATAGTCTAGCATCTGATTCTGAATCCAAAGCACTTGAGCACAGCAGCTGGCAGCAGTGATGTATTCAGCTTCAGCAATTGATGCAGACACATAGGATTGCTTCTTGCATTGCCAAGAGACTATACTTCCACCAAGGAACTGACAACCCCAGAAGTAGACATTGCAGTCATGTTGCAGCCACCATAATCACTGTCTGTATAAGCATACAGATTAAAGTCTGAATTCTTTGGATACCAAAGGCCTAGATTTAGAGCACCTTTGAGATATCTAAGAATCTTTTTGACAGTGATTAGGTGTGACATCTTGGGGTTGGCTTGATATCTTGTACATATGCATATGACAAACATGATATCAGGCCTGCTAGCAGTAAGATACATAAGTGACCCAATCATAGCCCTGTAGAGATGTTCATCAACACACTCTCCCTCAAGGTCAGGACCAAGGGAATGGTTTCTAGCTATGGGTGTCTTTGCAACCTTACAGTCAGTCATCTTGAACCTTGTAAGTATGTCCTGTACATACTTTGACTGACTTATGAAGATGCCATCTTCAACTTGCTTCACTTGAATTCCTAGAAAGAAATTGAGTTTTCCCATGGCACTCATTTCAAATCTATTCTTCATCAGCATCTCAAAGTCTTTGCAGAGCTTTGGATTAGTTGAACCAAATATGATGTCATCGACATATATCTGAACTAGCAATATGTCATTCCCTGTATCTTTGATGAAGAGAGTCCCATCAATAGTACCTCTTTTGTATCCATGTTGATAGAGGTATGTTGATAGTGTCTCATACCACTTTCTTGGAGCTTGATGCAGTCCACTTTATCAAGCTTGCAGACATAATCAGGATGATCTGGGTCTGCAAAGCTAGGTGGTTGTTTAATATAAACTTCTTCATCAATCACCCCATAGAGAAAAGCACACTTCACATCAAGCTGGTAGATCTTGAAATCCTTGGATGCAGCATAAGCCAGAAATATTCTTACAGCTTCAAGTCTTGCAACTGGAGCAAAGACATCAGTGTAATCAATTCCTTCTTCTTGAGTGTATCCTTGGACAACTAGTCTAGCCTTGTTCTTGATGATGATCCCTCTATCATCTTTCTTGTTCCTGAATACCCACTTGGTACCTATGATAGTCTTCCCTTAAGAAGAGGGCACAAGTTCCACACCTTCTGTCTTTTGATTTGAAGTAACTCTTCTTGCATTGCTTCAATCCAGCTTCCATCCTTTAAAGCCTCATCAACTTTCTTAGGCTCAATTTGGGACAAGAAATAAGAATGTAGACAAACATGGCTGTCATGAGTTTGTCCTCTTGTTCTCACCCCTGAGTCAACATTTCCAATGATGTTTGTGGTGGGATGTGACTTATGGATCCTGAGTTGAGGAATCACAACAAGTTGGTTAGACAGATCTAAATTAGAGAAATTTTGATCTGGCAAAGAAGAGTCGCCGCCACATCAACACACTTATCAAGAGAAACTTGATCCAGTGAGTGTGTGACATCATTTATGTTGTCTTCAATGGAGTGGTTTTTAGCATCAAGAAATTCTTGATCACTGCCACCACCTCTAGTTCCTCCTGCATTAGAGGTTCCTTCTCCTGAATTCTGAGCCTCTGAACTGGAATTTGAGGGTAATTCAGTTGAAACAGTAGTATTTGTCATTCTTGTGCTGATAGGAGCCTTAATGACAGGGTTAGTCACCACTGGAGCTAAAGTAGTCTTCTTGTTTGGTCTTCTCAACTCAAATCGTAGGTCAGGATCTTCAGTTGACCTGTTATCTGTGGATCCTGAAACATTCTCTCAAGATTTGTTAAAACAGTTGGTAACTAAATCAAGATCAAATAGGCAATTCGGACCAGTACCTTTTACACTGGGTGTGTGTTCATTGAAAATCACATTGGCTGACTCCTCAATGATTTTAGTTCTGAGATTGTATACTCTATAAGCCTTAGCTTGAGAAGAGTATCCAACAAAGTATCCATCATCTGATTTCTCAGCAAACTTAGCTATTTGATCTTTGGTATTCAAGATGGTGCAAGGACATCCAAATGTTCTGAGAAAACCAATGAATGGTCTCCTTTTATGCCACAGTTCATAAGGAGTCTTACCATGTGTCTTAACCACTAAAACTCTTATCTGCACATAGCAGGCTGTGTTGACAGCCTCTGCCCAGAAAGTGATGGCAGTTTTCAGACAACATAGTTCTTGCAGCTTCAATAAGTGTCCTGTTTCTCCTCTCAGCAACACCATTGCCGAGGAGTCCTGGGAGCACTATATTGTCTTGAAATACCCTTCATCACAAAATGTATAAGGATTTGGTTTTTAATTCGGTTCCTTGATCACATCTTATGATTTTGACCTTGTGATCAGATTGATTCTCAATTTTCAGAATGAAATTCTTCAAGATTTCAGGGGTTTCATCCTTAGTTCTAAGGAAAAACACCCAAATGAATCTTATGAAATCATCTGTGATCACTAAACAGTATAAGTCCTTCCTAGACTCATTACATTGGTGGGGCCAAACAGATCCATATGTAACAAGTGTAGGGGAGTAGTGATAGAATTCACTTCCTTTGGCTTATGAGACACTTTGTGTTGCTTCCCTTCAGGCATGCAACACAGTGGTCATCACTTGTAAACTCTTTCTTTGGCATTCCAGTTACCAAGTCATTCTTAATCAATTTATTCTTTTCTTAAAGTTTACATGGCACATTCTTTTATGCCAAAGGAAAGACTTATCACTATTTGCTTTAGACAGAAAGCAAGAAACCTCTCCAGAGGGAGATGTTTCCTGCAAGTCCATCTTGTACATGTTCCCTCTCTTGGGGCTCTAAGCAAAATATGCTCTTGAGGAATGTCAACCCCGGGCTTGAGAACAATGCACTCATGCTCAGTGAAGAGCATGTGATGTTTTTGGTCACAAAATTGAGACACACTCAAAGATTGTATCCAAGCTCTTTGACAAAGTTTACCTTTTCAATGCTGAGCTTACCATTTGTAACCTTGCCCCTGCCAGTAATATAACCTCCTGCATCTCCTCCAAAAGCAACTGGTCCTTCATCAATCCTTTCAAAGTTTTGAAGCAAGGACTCATTGCCAGTCATGTGCCTGGAGCAGCCACTGTCAACAATCCAGATATTTCTGTTGGTCTTTAGCTGTCCCTGCACAAAAAAGAGATGATTTAGTTACATTTGGGAACCACCCAAGCCTCATTGGTCTTAGGCATATCAGAATGAGTTAAAGGCAATAAAACAGTAATGGATCCTATGTTCAGGCTTTGGGGATCATTTGTTGTTTCTGATGATGAACTTTCAGTCATATGGTCTTCCTTCATCTTCCACACCACCTTGGAAGATTGGGCTTGACCTTCAAAACTTTGGAAGTTTTGGTAGCTTCGGAAGATTTGATGACTGGGCCTTCGGAAGATTTTGCTTTCACTGCAGCAAACTTCAGTACTCGGAAGCATTCCTTTCTTCCGAGACCAACTTTTCTTCCAAGGCAATTTTTCATTTGCCCTTTTCTTAATTTTGGAGCTTCCGAAGGAAACAGACTTTCCTTTCGAAGCTGTTTGTTTCTTCTTCCTCTCAGAAGTTTTCTTCTTGATCATGTGGATAGTACCCTTTGGATTGTATTGACAATCCTTAGCCAAATGTGAGGTACTACCACTCATAACACAATTCAAATCTTTTCTTCTGAGATCCTTCTTTTCCGAAGAAGACTGACCTTTAACACTTTCCTTTTCCTTTTTCACCCTTTCAGATGATGCAGCAGGCTTCTTAGGGTGAAGCTTGCTTTTAGAAATGGATGGTTCAGGCTGCGTAGCAGTGACACACAGCTGATCAATCTTCTTGTTGTTGCTAGAGTGAGTTGAAGCTGAAGTAGAACTCTTGGTACTGGAGTTCTTGACAAGGTCTTCAGCTTTCATCACCTTGAACCCTGCAAAATGAAAACTTGTTTCTATTTGGGATCAAAGGTGGTCTTGATCTCTTGAGCTTTTCTGGATCTTCTTTTTGCTCTTCTGATCAAGTTCTTTCTTTTGGTTTTGTTCAAACCAGCTGCTTTTTCCTCCTTAGAAGCATGGTGACCCTTTTTGAATTGACTCTCTTCACTCACTCAGAGTCATCCCTCACCTTCTCCTCTTCATCCTCCTCATTACTGGGGTCTATGGATGGCAACTCGTCTTGACCAGTTCCACACCTTGGAGATCTAACTGATAGTAGAGAGTGTGAAGGAGCTATCTCACTAGTTCCCAGTCCCTGCTTGTTCTGATAACACACTTTTGCATGCAGAGATGAGGATATCATGTTCTTGAAGGTTCCTCTTCAAGAACACATTTTTTCTGCCCTGGCTTTGCTGATCACAAGCTCAGCCTGGCATTCAGTCAACTTGGTAATGAGATCCTTAATTTGAGTCCTGTAATTTGTTTGCTCATATTTAAGAGTTGAAACTGTTTTTCTCTAGATCTTCTATCTTAAGTTTATAATCATTTTCAGCTCTTTTAAAATCAGCTTTTAAAATATTCAAAGACTCAATGTCAGATCTCATTTCAAGTTGTAGGACCTGTATCTGTTAACTTTAGCAATACACTCAGGAGAGCAAAGATGTTCAAGTACCTTAGCTTCATCATGGTCAGCCATGAGTGTTTGGTTTGGAGATGTATCTTCAGCTTGAAAGCTCCAGTCAATCCTCCTTCTTTAACAGCAACTGCAGCTTGTTGTCTTGGCTTCTTATTCTAGTGCCCTCCTTTAATGTAGTTTGGCCTGGATGAAGCTTGGCCACCATTGGATTTGGGTGCCTTGCATTCTCTAGCAAAGTGTCCCATCTGGTTATAGTTGTAACACTTGACTTTGCTCTTGTCCAACCCAAACTTACCACTGGCAGCATTGCTGGGAAACCTTCTCCCGGTCCTCTTGTAGAACTTCTGGGCTCTGTGAGTGAGAAGAGCCATCTGCTGAACTATCTCCATGTATTCCAGATCATCTGGATGGATACAGTCCAGGTCTTCATGAGTGAAGAGAAAGTTGTCTGAACTTTCATCAGTGGAAACAAAAGCTTGAGAGGAGCTTGTCTCTTGGAAGGGACTTCCTTGGATGTAGCTCTCTCTGGGTGTCTCCAGGAAGGTGATGAAAGGACCCTTTTATGAAGTTTCAGGGTAGCAGATGAGATGATGTTGTGGTTCTCTGCTATCCCTTTCAACCACATGAAGGGCTGAACTCTGGTGAGTGTTGGAGTTACCAGATGAATTTTGCATGTTCATCTCCATCTGATATCCACTGAGTATCCCATACAGCTCAGTGAGAGTGAGGGTCTTGAGGTTTTAGTCCTCTTAATGACCACTACTAGTGTGTCCATTGTCTTGGAAGAGAGGACATAAACTTCCTAACAATATCCCTGTTCTCAATGGTTACCCCAACATCAGCCAGAGTATCCACAATCTCAACATACCTAAGTATTGTTGAGTCATGGTTTCACCTGTTTTAAAGGTGAAATTTTCAAACTGCTGCTTCAGGAGATCCTTCTTGTTCTCCTTGGCTTCATTTAAACCCTCATACATAAGTTTCAGTGCATCCCATAGCTGTTTGGCAGTCTTGCATTTCTTAAAACCTCTGTAGATGGAGTTCGGAAGAGCAGTTTGGAGGGCTGTCATGGCTTTCTGATCAATATCAATTCTATTCTAATCTTCATCAGAAAAGTCAGCCTTCTCCTTTGGTATCATGCCACCAGCAGCAGCAGCTGAAGTGGTGCGTGGTACATGAGGTCCATTGACAACAGACTCCCACATCCTGGAATCTTGAGACTTGATGAAGCCTTCTATTCTTTGACACCAAGTGTCAAAATCCTCAGGAGTGATCAGTGGGGACTTTGTCATAGTTCCAGTTTCCATATCAGCTTTGGAGATAGCTGCCATTTGAAGAATTAAGTGATGTGTGTAACTAAGAGGATTTGAAGATGGCGAGATCTCACAAACAAGAGCCTGGAATGCTCTGATACCAATTGCAGGACCGTTAAAAGGGACTTTGCACTTAGTTAACACACTTAGGAGGATCTGTAGGATCACTTAACAATTCAAATAGGGAACTTAGAACTTTAAACAGAAGATACAATGCACAACCCAAGTAAAGTAAGAACAAGAACACAAGATATAATTTTCAAGGAAGTAGTATATTACTTCTTAAGTTCTATTACAAGTGTTGCACCAGTATATAAAATACAAGAACTTTTGACTCTTTATACTAATCCTACAACCGTCAATATGCAAAGAGACAGTTGAAAGTGACTAATCTAGACAACAAGATCAACCTAAAGTCAAAGGCAGATTGCCTTTTGACTAGTGACTATGACAGGCCATAGCTCACTAACTTTCCTATTACCAAAAGCCAAAAAAAAAACAAATACAGAAACTTGCGGACAAAGACCTTATCTACTTTATCATAAAGCATGAAAGTTTCACCACTAATGATAGTTGGTGAACCACCAGAGCATGCAACGGACAGGGAGTTGCTTTATATAAAATGGATAGAAAATGTATCTTTTCTCTCTCTTCAGAAGTAATCAGTCTTGTCTTTATTCAGCTTCGGAAGACTTTGTCCTGAGAGCTTCGAAAGAATTGAGTCTTTGGCTTCG